>VXAC01000779.1:1009635-1081890 GCA_013399225.1 Rhipidura dahli | reverse complement strand
ACACAGACCCAACACCCCCCCCCCCCCCCCCATACATTTAAGAAGAAACTACTGGATGACTTTTATTCAAAACAAATTATTTTTAAGAATTTCAGCTTCATCAACTTGAAAGAATAATACATTTTGATATGCAGTGTTTGTTAAGATACTTTCCTATGTTTTTAAAATAGCAACATTTCTGAATATTCCTATCCCTAAGTTTGCAGCTTATGCCATCCATTTCTGAAGGAATGCTTTAATCCTCTCTACTCAGAAAAGGCAATTTAACACTGATAATGTGCCTGCTCAGACCTCCATCTGGTTGCTGCTGATAAGGGCATCTGTGTGACAGGGGAATTTTCCACTCTTCAGGCAATTTGCAGTGCTCAGTGAACTTCTGAAAATCTACCAGCAAAGAAGCAGGGACAGGGATTTCATATTACTGGACAAAATAACAACTGTAGATCAGCATGTGCTAGTTCATCATGGGAATATGAAGGAAATCAGTATGTTTTATTTCTACAAAACTTCTGATAAGCAATTTGTAGAACAAAATTAATGACAGTCTTCCATTAAAACCCAGATAATTAAGATTTAAATCAAAAAGACTACTTGAATATTTAAGAATAATTTTCTAGATCCACAATTTAAAATTTGCCTTTCACCAAGACATATGTGCCATTTCACAAAACAAACCTCATGGACAATTCTGAAAAATACTTCTTCCTGGTACATGTGAGATACCATATAGTATTTTTTCCATAAGGAATGTAAGAAAAGTTATTTCTGTAAACATATTCTCTGTTTACATATATGATCCCAACTCTCACCTCCCACACCTTTTCATTGTTCTCAGCTCCCCAAAGGCAGCACCTTATAGCTCAGCTTTCTCAGAAATGTAAGTATTAACCCTTCCCTTCAATACATTTCTTTTAAAACATAGAAGGGCACAGTAGAGAAAGCATCTGCTGTGAAAATGAACACTTATCCTTCATAAAATATCTTACATCAGGTACAGACCTCAATCAGTTTTGAAGGAGACCAGTGTATCTCCTCCCTAATTTGAGCTCCCTTCTGCCTTGAGGATCTTGAGTACCCTCTGCCCTTTGCTGAAGAAAAGTAATGAAGAAAAATTGGGGGCATCTGATAGAAGCGTGGAACACAGAGTGGTCTCTGAAAGAATCCTTTGCTATCTCAGACTCCTCAACATGAAGGAAAGGGAATGAGAAAGAAAATCTATACGAGTGTCTTTTTTTTCCTATCTGGAAATCTTAGTGTCATTCACTGGAGTAAAAAAATTTGTAGAACACTGCCTTTATCTTCCTCACTCACAGAAAAAAACCCTGAGAAAATGGATTTTGCTCTGCTGTCCAGACTCCTGATTAAAAACAGACCTACTTCATCCCTTTTTGTGGGCTTTTATTATAGGAACATACTGGGGGTGGGAAGGGTGATTTCATATTTCTCCAAATTCATACCAGGACAGAGTAGGGGAAGTAAAAATGCCATGTCCTTTCCAGAAAGGGAATATATTTGGATGGACTTGCTCTTCCTATTGGGATAGAAGAAGCATACTAAGCACTGTAATTTTTCTCACTTCAGTTTATAAACACAACACATATATGGAAAAAACCCCAGACAGTGAGACACAGACTCAGAAGGAAAGCACACATGGCTCTTACATTAGTCTATACATAGGTGACAGAAAAACCAAAAGATTTGTTTGCACAGCCAAGAAAAGCATGAAACCTACTGCTATGCAATACAGGAACAGTCCTCCAAGATACCACCATAAATGACAATCTTCAATGCTATGGATATGGAACTATTAAAATTGAAGCTAGGCACATGTGATTGGGGAATGACACACTACACTAATCTCATAAATGTCAGCAAAGACCAGGAGGAATGCATATGAAAAGGGTACAAATTTAACAAGATACGACTGTTGGAAAAGCAGGAGGGAGCCAAGGAGCTGCCCTGCCAGCTGTGCATGCAAATCAGGATGCCAGGACCCAGAATGCCTCTTTTGCTGGCTAGCCCTCCCACTAGGTGGTAAAGAGCTCTTTTGTAATTTCTTCTCTCTGCTACCAGTGACATATGCCTGGGTAAGCAAAAATGAAGAAAAGCAAGTTCCTTTTTTCCTGAAGAAGAAAGAAAAATCTGCAGCAACTGGTTACATATTGTTTCACTAGAAACATTCTCATTCCAGCATGCAATAATCCACTTCAAAGCTGGCATTCAGCTGTAAACTAGCATCTTTTAGGACAGGAGATGATGTCATTTTCTGACTGAAAATGGAACATGACTTCTAAGAAGATTAAGAGTGTTTAATTCACATGCAAATATATGGAGTTAATAAAAATATTGCATTCAAATGCTTATCTAAACAGGGGTTAAATACCAGGAAAAACTGTGTAACAGCTGTAGATGGTCTGACCAAAAACAATTAAATGCTTCAGAACACCTGGAACCAGAAGTGCTCAAAGGTTACTGGTTGGTTAAGAACACAAGGGAATCACTACCTCAAAAACAACTGGATGGAAATAAGGAAGAAGCAGGTCGAATGAAAGGAATAACTTACAGAATTTAAATTACTTCAGTATGTAATTTTTATTGTGGATAGTCCATTGTTTGATTACTTTAAACTTATAATAAAATCATACAAAGAAAACTCAGTTTGGAAGATTACCAGCTGATTTATATATTTCTATAAATACAAACTGTAAAGTTATACTAAAATGTCTATTTAGAAGTTTATTTTTTTTAAACCTATAGTTCTGATGCAATTATCAAATAGTAGAAGCACGTAAATCTGAACTGCTGCACTGAAAGGCAAGAGAAGTTAACCACCTTGAAGCTGCCAGGTTCCCTCATAAGTGATCTTATGAGTTACAGTGACAATGCAGAAGGCTGGATCCAACCTCTGAAATTCCTCAGTCATGGATAAATAGAAAATTGCTGGCACCAGTCTAATCCTAAGATGAAGAGGCCACAAGGACTACAAGTGACATATCCTAATACTCAAGCACAATTTCTCTCTCTCCAGCAGTGTAAGCAGCAATGAAATGCTGTTCTGGTTTGAGGCATTTTTTAACTCTTTAGATGAAAACAGATCTTGGGCTCTGAATATAAATATAAAAGTCATATATACATACATTTGAAATATGTTTAGCTAGCATTTTTAAAATTATATAACAATGCACCCAGAAATCTATTTTAACACCATTTTTGTATCTTTAATGGCATGTCAAGTTATGGTTACAAGTAATCATACCTTTATATGTGAAATATTAATTTTGAGTCCTTTGTATTTTTGGACGGGTATTAAATTGTATTGATCAAACATGAAATTGCTAAAAAGCTTAACATTACTTATCCTTGTACAGCATATACCACTTAAAAATACAGAATAATCCTTTAACTTGCTATGTATAAAATTTTGTAGCTCTTCTTTATCAGTTAAAATACTCTGAAAGAATACAGATAGTGTTTCTTTTAATAGAATTACACAATAATCTAAGTTGGAAAAGAATTCTGGAGATTAGATGGTCTAACCTTTTGTGAAAAGCAGAACCTTAGATTTCATTACCCAGAGTCCTGCTGAGCCAAGCCTCGAATATTTCCACTGCTTGTATACAAAAGACACTCAGCAATCAGAGTTTATAAAACTGCAATAAAAAAATGCTACTCAATGGCATCACTGCTATGCTTGCAGTTTCTCTGCAGTCAGCACCTTCCCTGCAGGCCTCAGTAAGTCAGAGTTTAGAAAATTATTTGCTTAATGAGTATTTCAACTTCTTATGGGAAAACCTTTTACTACAGTGGCTCTGAATACATTAACCATTCAGAGCACCTTAACAGTAATGGCACAGATGGAAGGAGGGACTGATTTTCCTGGAGACCATATATTTCACTAACAGGTCTAAAACTGCAACCAAATATCACAAAGAAAATGCTGCTGGTTTTGACAATTTTTTAGAAGTCTGAAGACTACATGAAGAGGAATTCCTGGTTGCTGATGTAAAAAAAAAGATCCTTCTGTGATTCTCATTTTAATGTCTGGCATAGAGATTAAAAACACCTTGTGACTTAAAAACTAGCAATATGGCAGTGATACAGAAAAAAAATCTCATTCTGCTGAAGAGAGACAGTAGATTTGATAATTTGGGAAAGCAAAGTAAAAAAATAAATGCAACATAAAAATTTCCTATATGGAAAGCGAAATCTTGAATTTAAGAGGACAACTAAACAAGCATACAACACAGTGTTCTCCAGGTTTTGTGCCACTGATGCACATAACAAAAATTAACTGAGACACACATCTTTTCATCTTGCATAATGCCTGTAAATGAAAATCAGAAAATGGAACTTTGATGCACTGACTATTCAAAAAGTCCTTTTTGGAGAGGATGAAATATTTTTAATGCTTTTTTTTAAAAAAGAAGAAAGCTGTCTAGTGACTAATACCATTAGTAAGAATTATAAAAGAAAAAATATAAAAAGAAAGACATACTCACCGGGCTACAGAATACATGAACAGGAAATCATTGTCAGGTGATCCAGGAGTCTTACTATAATCTGTATACTTCTTCTGTGTGGTACTTTTTATATCTTTCATTACAGATTCCATTTCTTTACTGAGGTTGGTTTCAGACTATGAACAAAGACACGAAAAAATATTAGTTAATTTTACCTGAAGAAATGCAGTAGCTGATTGTAAAGTGTATCACTTTCATATTTTTAAAACACATTTGCAGGTTATGAAAAAATATGCATTAAAAGTCAGTATTCTGTTTCACAGAAGTGTCAGAATATTTTGGAAAGTTATTCTGATTTGTACTGAATGTGAAAACATAACTGTTTTGTCCATCTCCTAAGTTTAAGAATCTCACTGCTTGAGCTATTTTAAAGTATATTTGCACTGTACAAGTACACAAAACCACAAAGCATCTCCATCAGGACTGGAAGGTAATAAAATTTAATAGAATTTATTTTGTCATTCAGAAGATCTCAAGAAACATTGTAACACATGAGCATCTGCAAACTGCTCGTTTTGTAATACAAATAGCTCATACCTTAGGAAGTTCTTAACAGACATTGTTTAATCAGCTTCCAGTTACAAAAATATTGGGTTTTTTTTCATTGCACGGAAATTATAAATATATTTTATATTACATGACTTGGGGTCTGTCATGTAAATTACTATGGAGAAAACTGGAAATGTACTCAATAAAAAAATTGAATCAGTCACATTTTGTCACAGCGTTCAACTGTTTATTTTTAGTAGGTAATGCAGTAAATCTCTAAATATTTAAAATTACTTGGTAAGAAAACAATAGTATGTTGTCTTCCATATCAGAAGGAAATGAACTTTCCCAGGTTGCCAGGTTTCTAAGAGATCACAAGTGCAATTATAATGTAAAAACTGAAAGGTAGAGGCAAATTAACAAGGATCTTTCTGCCTTACACTGATGCTTACTGGGAAAGTTCCCAGCTGTTCTTGAAGATCTTCCACCTCTTGCACAAGATCTTGCATACTCTTGTTACTATGACTTTGCCAAACACTTCTTTCCATGTTGTTTCCAGGATAACAAGGAAGAACACTGTTGGCAAACTGCCTACACAGGGGACAGGTAAATTCTCCTTTGTCCACTGAAAAACCCTGGAGGACTTGGTCATTCTAAAAGAAAATAAAGAAGATGTAGCGGAAATCTGCAAACTATTATCGTTTTTTTAGTTTGATACTGCAGGTGTATAGCTAAAAAACTGAGTCTAAAACCTAGAATTGTAAAGAAAGAATAATTAGAATAGTTCCCCCTTTTACTGACAAAGGTCTTGGCTACTAGAGACTGTCTTATAATCCTCCAACTCAACTAATTTTCCTGATTTTTGAGTATTCTCCATTGTCAACAATATCCCCATAATAAAGTAGAAAGACTTCAATGGAGTATTTCCAACATTTCATGCGTGTTGTCTCTTTCTGACAATTCCCATAAAGTTTGAGACTCCAATTACAGCTGGAAAAAACCTAATCAAGTAGCCACTGGTGGGCAGCATGAGGAGAACCTTGATTATTTCTTGTATGACATGAAGGATCAAAAAATGGACACAAGTACATGTTTGGGAAATGAGGACATGTCTTCAGTACTCCTCTTAACTGGCAAGCAACTTTGCTCAAGCTTCAAGACTTACCTCCATGGTTTCCCATGTTGGTATCTGACTGTATTATGTAAAAATAAATGTTTTATCCAGATGAACACAGGTCTATATAAACTATTCAGTACCAAAAATGGTAGTAAATAGTCAAAATTATTATGTGCTCATCGAGGTAGTAGTAAAATGTTCTAGGATCAGAAGTGCACTTAAATAATCTAGAAATCTTCAAGAACACAATTATGTGGAATAACAGTTTATTTCAAGTTTAATAGAGAATCCACTAGAAAAATTACTTCAGAATTTAAATGATGCAAAACATTACTTTTCCAAAACTCTGTAAAGTGGGACTCTACCATGAAAGCCCAGACTTTGCTGCTATATTACTTTATATAATTTTTATATTATTTTATATTTATCTTGTTGACACAATTACTCCTGCAAGCATACTTAAATTAATATGGAAAAGAACAAGTAATCATGGGACCTATGAAAGTTTGCACCCCTAGTTTATTTAGAGATTACGTTTCACAGTATGAGCAATGATGATATTAAAGATACAAGGAATTGCTCACAGGTTTTCTCAAAATGGGAAGAAATCAACAAAAATTATAACCCCCAACCCAAACAACAAAAAACAAAAACCCCCCCAACCACAAAAAAAAACCAACCAAAAACAAAACACCAAAAAACCCACCAAACCAAAAACCTGAAGATGTATCCTGTTAAGTAATCTTGAACAAAAATGCTAGTTCATATAAAACAAGAAGTCATCACTTAGTCTTTATGTTTTTGCGCTGGTTAATTTTGTAAAGTATTTTTTCTGATATATCAGAATAACTGAAAACAAAGTACTTTTGTTAATAACGTCAAGATGCAATAGGAGATAAAGTTATTAAGTTCTTGAAACATAATAAAAGCATTCTGTACATTCACACATAACATGGGATTGATCTGATTTGAACAGCATAAATCTAATTGATTTCAGTAAGAGCAGTTCAGATCCAAATAAACAAATATAATCTTCAGTTTTACTTACTCGTAAGGATTCCATGTAAGATTTGTGACAATCTATGTGTAAAGTGTGACCACAAGTTTGTACATAAACACCTCCTTCCCAGCCTATTGACACTGCTTGTAGGCAGGAACTCTAAATCAAAGCAAAAACAGTAAGAAAACCAGTGATTATATATGAAGCTATCAAAGTATTTACCAAAACATCAAGATACACAGGTTTTTATTTGCATGCTATCTAATTAAAAGATATCCTGAGAAAATAAAGAAAAAAATCCATTTTATAATGTGTTTATTTATGCTGACTGACATGGCTGCCATGACGCCATTCTTTCCAACAAAGAGCCAAATAGTTAAATTAAACTTCTGCAGTTCTTGTCACTTAAGATAACAACTTCTTTAAGGAACCTTTTGTATTACAGCATGAAGGTGAGTCTAACTCCAACAGCTGTTCCAAGAGCAGAAGTTATCCCATTTACTAGGGCAATAGTAAATTGTAATAATAGTAAATGTGTTCCAACACATTTCCTTCTGTTTCGTAGATAACCAAATTAACAATACCACAGTTATATAATTAACCCCAATCTGTTATTAAAGTTTAGTGTAAACACTTACGGATTTTAATGAGTTTTTGAACAGCATCATATATAACTGATCATAATTGGAAAAGAGAACAAATACTTGTTTAGTGAGCTCAGTTTTATACTAGCTTTGTTTTGAAAACATTGGCCTAATTCAAAGACTGCACTTACAGCCCACAAGCTCAGAAAAGTTACCCCACTGGTATCTTTTTTCAGGAAATAATTAACTGAAGGAACAATCACCTCTGTCACACCTATCAGGAATTCTAGAAAATTCTCTTGCAGAATATCTAACTTTAGTCAGTCTGAGTATTAAATCCCCATTTCTCAAAAATTTCATACACAGACTGAAATGTACGTTCTGGTTATACATTTAAAGAACAGAGAAAGATTTATGGCTACCAGAATTGGAAAACAATTTTTAGTGTAGACTCACCCTAAAATTGTCTTAAGGTATGAGGTAGTCAGGGTACCATGAATAACTCTGATATTCGCATTTTCTAAGGATGTCTTAACAGCTCTCTTTTTTTTTTTTTCTGCATATGAGCAGGAAATCAAAACGAAATTACAAATTTTATCAATGGGACAAGCTCCTGTTTACCATGGCTCAGTCTGTCATTCATAATGTGCTGTGAGCCTCTCAAGCCATATTATAGGAAAGACTTTCTCCTGCTGGTTCCTGCATGATTTAGTAGACTGCAGTATTAATAATGTTGTATGATATATCTGGCTAAGCCCTGCAAAGCCCATGTTTCATTCAGAAAATCATTATTTACTGCAGGTATCTAATGAGGCTATTGAGTAGCAGATGCAAAAAGAAGAAAAAAAACCCCAAACAACAAAACAACCCCAAAGTCTCAGCCAGAAAGGTTTTACCCTTTTACTCTTGAGCTCAGAAATAAAGGAGATTCTAAAGCAAGCCATAGGCTTGGGATGAAGCACACCTATATCAAGCTAATGGTTACAGAGCACTGTGTGATTCTGAAAACAGTCCTTTCTATTCAGCACATGAAATCTGATCTCCTAATCCTTAGTCATACCTCTCCATATTAAAAATAATCACTTTCAGTGATTTTTCCTTTAATGGGAGAGAACTCCTGGACAGAAAGCATCAAATTCCAGGTAAGAAAGTGCAAAAAGGGATCTCTATGGAAAGAAGTGATCTGGTTTGCCCAACCTCTATGCAGCAAGTAGCTTCTGAATGGCACTTTTTGTTGATGTTTTTCTTCCGGCAGAATAAGCCAGATCATATTTCATAACTTAAAATGTTTACATCTAAGTGAATTTATTCACTTGCCTCCCAAAATCTGTTAAGAGGAAGGACACTTGTTGGAGAGGATACAGTTGATAAACAAAGGGACTTCTTATTGCTTAGCTCAGCTGAACAAGACATTCAAGATACTAGCAGATGTTTCCATTTTTATGTCAAAAGCAATTTAAGGATTAGCTCTTTCATGCAGAGACTTTTTTTTAGCCTCACAGTAGTGACCTGAAAATGTGCAAGCAAAAATAGCTAATTCAACTAATGTTTGAATCAGGACTGGAATGTTTGAAAGCAGGATGCATTTGCTTATTGCATTACAGTGTATGTTAGACTGATCTGCTGATAGTGCTATTGCACAGAAAGGGAAATTTTAGTAAGATCAGGTTTTTGGTAACATTTTGCTTGGAACTCCTTCCACTTGTAGTATGCAAACATGTAAAAGCAAAGCTCCACTTCAGCATTACTTCAATGTTTTTTATCACTTCAGCTGGAAAAAAATTATTAACTATCTGAAACACTAAACCAGTATCATCCATGTCAAATGAAGAAAAGCCTGTCCTCAGATTCTTTCTCAGCCAAAAAGCCCTTCGGTAAAAATAATTTTTTGCTTAGGTCTTTAAGAGTTTCACTTTCTAAAAAGGAAATGCATGATATTTGCCTTAGAATAAGATGCTTTCTGAAAAGACTGACCAATTTATAAGGCTGTATCAAAACAATTATGTATTTTACTCTACATTAATCAACATAAGCTTGGCTGCAGTCGGCAAATTTTAATTATGTGGATGTCATAATAAAAAAGCTAGCAACGTTTAGAATTAAAATTGCCATTTTTTCCACTTTAAAGCCAATTTTTAAGCTTCTAAAGGCTCATTGTTTAGTTAGATATGCTGAAAAGCTGGCATCTCACCTAGGACTGGCCTATAGAAGCTAATTTAGGGTCACAGGTTCCATATTATTCTCCCTGAGAATGATTTCTCAGAACAGTTGTGCATTATCTTATACAGCTCTTTTAGGCACTAGCAAGGAAAGTCAAAGGCAGCACTTCCACAAAGGTCTACAACTGAACATGTCCTGCTAAGCAACAAGAACTGACTCGCAAAATTAAATGTGAAAAGCTGTAATTTGGCTTTGTGAAGTAATGGAAAAGTCTCTTTGGAACAGCTAACGGAACTGCCAAGCAGACATTTACTACCAATTAATGTAAAATTGAACTTCAGAAATTGTGCAGAGTTGAGGATTCAGAAGAAGAGGGTGTGTTCTACTGGTTTCTCCTTCCCATCCACTCAGAGGGTGTGTTCTACTGGTTTCTCCTTCCCATCCACTCATACTCCCCTTCTCTGTAGTGCCTCAGAAAACTGTTACAGATTAAAACAACTCAATCCACTTACTTTGTGCTGCCAAAATACTTTTACCTGATTAAAAGCAATTCCTTCACTAGGTTCTCTGAAGGGCTACAAGAGAACTGGTGTTTGCTTAGACAGCAAACCCGCATTTCAACTGTGTGGTCACACTGGATTGTGAAATACCTTCTTCTACAGAATATGTGTGCAGATATTTAATGGTTATGTAGCCTGTAGCTATACTAGATGCCTATTGCCAAAAATATAACTGGGGAAAGCCAGACACTATTTAAAAATAAAGACCCTATCAAATGTAAACCCTTCAGAATGACTGCAACATGAAAAGGCATTCACTAAAGAAACGAAATTAGGAGAAAACTCTAAGTTGCAATTTCATTTATCTTTTTATACACAAATTTTTCTTAGGTAGTAGTCCTGTTCCCATGAAATCCTTACATCTTTGAAGTATTGCTGTAGAGTTGTCAGCCTCACGTCGTGCAGTGCAGCACAGGTATCCCAGGGATAGATCTGCTCCTCTTCAGTAGTTGGGAGTCTCTTTGGCTCAGTGCTATTGCGGCATTGCCCCAACACTGCGTGAAGAAAAGCAGCAGTACACAATGCAATGGGTAACAACTGGCTAAACAATTAAGAAAACAATCAGGTAGTTTTGGTTTGTAACTATAATGTGCTTTGTTGATATTAAAAAGTCAAAACTTAGTGAAAAATCCAAATACTGAAAGTTGTGCTTTTGCACTTGTACAGGAAATACATATATAAACACACACCTATATCCACAAACACTCGTATCTACATGCAGACACAATGATGGCTCTTTAATTATCTTTTCCTTTCAGTACTGATTATTCCTGCAGGTCTGTAATGCACTGCTTCATTTGCAAAAGCTATACAAAGTAGGAAGGAATTAAACTGTTTGTTCTTTTCCCAAACATTCAAAAAGTCCCTAATGTGTCTCATAGGGGACCATCCACAAAAAATAAACAGGAAACCCTGTGGTTCCAGACTTCATGAGACACAATAGGATTTGTGCACAAATGCTAAAAGCTGCAGAAACACTGCTTTTCCTTCAAGCTACACACTCATACCTGAGGATGCTTGCAATAGCACAACTAGCCCTGTAGGTCTGTCTTCAGTAGAAGGGCCACTTTGTCCACAAATAACACAATCATATATTGCCTCAGAAACATGCTGTTCAGATGTAGCTACCTCCATGGCAATATCAGCATCTGGTGATTCTAAAAACAAGTAAGAACATTTATATTAAACAGAAGTAAAGAAATCCAATTTCATCTGCATTGAGGTAGCGAGGAAAAAACTACAAAATAATTTCTCCAGTTTATCTACAACTAAAACATTGTCAGTTGCTTGAAACAAACGTTTCTGCTTCCAAGAAAGACACCTACAATGAAGAACATGTTTTTCCATAGGCAAAATTACTCCCTGTGGAATCAAACAATTCATTCAAGTTTTGTATTAAACTTGAGCTCCTTAAAACTTCTATAAAACAGAGCTCTAACTTCTATTTCATTAGATATTACACTGAAAACTTTGAACATGGAGAGATGAAGGGCAATGGATAGGAATCTCTGGTAAAACCAGATTTGCTCATAGGTGACTGAAACAACCACTAGAAGGAAAAAACTAACCTGGACAACTCAGAAATAATTTTAAGATGCTTAGATATCATGTATGAAATGTGCATCTAAAACAGAAAGTATTTTTTTCAATATGAAACTTGGATAATCTTTAAGAATTTAGGGTGCATTAAGAAAGCAACCAGCTCTGATGCAGCAGATGTTTAGCTTAACATTTACTGTACACAAGATGTGCCAGAAATCTGTTTTCTTTATGGGCCACATTACTCCTTCCTAGGTGCACAGAAAGGTTCAAGGCTAAGGTGCAGCTCTGAATTATCAAAGCCATTGCACTGATACAGCTTTAATCACATGACAGTTGGTGGTGCTCATTTCAGGGCAAACCATTTTATATTATGTTAAAATCAAAGGTAAGAATTCTTCATTGCCTTAAAAGAAAAGCACCTTAGGAGTAAATGATCCACTCCTGACTGCTCAGGAACACATACAGTCAGCCTGCTGACCTAGAATATGTGGGTTCTTTGTCTTTCCTAGAACATAATTTTTCTGAAGGAAAATACCTCCTCCCTATCTTCAACCATATCCTTTATCTCTCTGATTAGGCAGCCTGAGGTACTGGATAGAGAATCCGAAAACCTTGAGTACAGGGACAGTCCTCATGCAGAATTGCTTTCAGGAGAACTGCTGTCTTCTGAAAGTCTGCTATAGGTTTGGCACAGGAGACTGCTGTAAGAAGTGTGCTGGATACCAGGCAGAATATTTTTCTGCTGCAAAAAGCTCCATGCAATGCTCTTGCTCACAGGGCTGAATCAAAATTACACTGTTTTAGTAACTACTGCTTTCCCAGCCAGTTGTTGAGGGTCATATGAAAATGAATCCTGATCTTCACTGACGTGCAGTTGTTAATATTGTACACATGTCTGTCACCATCTAGTGGCAGCCAGATGTACAATGAAAGAAAAAACACAATGCATCAACTGCAAATGACCAAAACATCCAGCAAACGTAGAAGCAAACTGTAGCACAGAAGGGAGGAAGTAAACACTAAATGCTACTTTTTATATTTAATATCATCTCATAACTGTGTAATGCACACTCAGGTACACCTAGGTATCAAATGCAAGAAATGACAAGGACTAGAGTTTCAGCTTTCTTTTTTCTCTTTTTCTAAAATACTGTCAATGCAACAGAAAATATGTATCCATTCAATATTTTTCAGAAATGCAGAAAGAGAATACAGTGTATTAATCTGATTTGGAACAATTCAATGGAAGTAATCAAAATCTGTCAATATTTAATCTACAAAATACCATTCATTAATCATAAATTGCGTGTTTTTAACCTGAAGGGAATAAAAACCCCAGAACTAAGGATTTAAAATGTGTTTAGAACCAGTTCAATATATGCAATTTATACTTTTCTTGCCTTTGGGGAACAGGCACATGAAAATCAGGCTAATTTAATTTTAGAACTCAATGATCAAGTGCATGCTTCCTTCACAACTTCTTAGATGTAGATATATATATATATATAGGTTAGGCTACTCTGCAAAACAATAAAATTTCAAGGAAAGTAAGCTACTAGCAGTAAGGAAAACTTCCTAATAAAATAATTTGTGCCAGAGCTAGTAGAAGAAAACAAAGAGACAATGGCAAGAAATTAAAATCTCAAATAAGTAAGCACACCAGAAAAACTGTACCCAAACAAAACCCCTCGCTTATTTTTGAATGGACTCCGAAAAACCTCAATTACTCACTTAACTAGCTCCAAAGATTTAACCCAATTGATTTCACAGACTTGCCCTAATGATGTCAGTGTGTGTGAAAAAGGAGTCAATGAAAAATACAAGGTAAGACACATGGCACAGGTAGCAGTTCACCAAGTTTCTCTCATAGGATTTGTCTAACACTGTAGTACACCTCATCCCCTTACAGTGGGTTCTGGAACTTTTCTTTGTCCTTGTGAGTTATTTCACAAATCTGAATAAACATGAACCTCAAAATACCGAAAGAGGATGAAAAAATTTAAACTGTGACAGAAACCCAGGGAAGAGCCAAACCCTACAGTTCCCCAGAGGTTTTAAAAGTTAATTCTTTAGCTCTTTGTTTAGTTTTGTACCAGTAGAAGTAGAGACACGAAGTTACAAAGACCTAGCACTTCCCACATCCGAAGAAATTACTGATCAATCAGCTAAAATCTAGCACACTGCTGTACTGCAGAACTTCATTTCTACTCTCCAGAGCTAAAGATGTATTCCATTATTTCCCCTAGCCAGCAAAACCCCAAAACCAAAAGGGCTTTGTAAACACAGTACATATAGTTCACAATCTCCACTGACTGTAGTCAACATTTGTCCTGCTGTGTCAAAGCAGCCCCTTGGTATCAAAGCAACTATTAGTATGCTAATATTCTGTGCCCTGACCCAGCATACATATTCTCAAGAGATCACTACCTAATTTATTTTTCTATCTGGGTTCAGAAGATTGAGTGTTAGGAAATATATGTCACCTTGCATTAAAACTCTGTGCTTCTTTTCAAGTCTAACTAAGGAATGTTGCATGAAGGACAAAATGACTAAGACACACATTGTAAGAAAGACATAAAAGATCATCTGCATACATATCAGGATGCATTAAAAAAGTCTAAAAATCACACTGGCCACTTCAGAGACAAGAAAACTATTGAAGAAATGAAAGGTATCTTAATATTTATAATTAACAACTTTAACCAATTCACAGATTTTCAGTACAATAAGTAGTTCGGCAGCTTGCCTGGAATGAATCCTATTTTGTTTTTATAAAATTCAGATAGACAGGTCTTTACAAGTATCACTGTAATTTGTTAAAGGCTACTATTAACCTAGAACTGGATGGTTTAGTTTTGTCCTTATCAGATCCCTCCTGAAGGTTATGAAGGTTCAAAAATCCCTTGCACAGAAGTCCACATCACAAGATAAACCACGGTCTCACCCTGCGGCAGTGCCCTCAAAGAGCTCAGGGGAGCTGTAACCAAGAGCCAGGAAGGTCTCTGGAGCTGAAACTGGTTCTGTATTTTGGACTCCCTGGACAGTCTCCTCAGACATTTCAAGAGCTCTATTTGCTGTTCTTAGAACACTTTTCTTTGGTTTATTTTTCTCCCTTTTTTGTTTATCCTGCAGTCAAATAGCTAAAGACAGCTCAGTGGATGCTGCTCTATCCTAGTTCATTAACATAACTGTTTCTAAATTTCACCTAATTACTTCCAGGCAAGCTTGAATGGCAATGCAGTTCTGTAGATGTTGCAGAATATAAATAGAAAGTAACAGGGGGCACAAATGGGAAGTGCTACATAATTGGAATATTTTTCTACAGTAACTATGTGAAAGAAAATGCCAACCTTTATTTTCAGAATCTCAGACGAATTTGTGTATTTCAATCCAAATAAATAAATTCTACTGGTAAAATAAGACCCATTTATACTGAACAATTAACACGTAATTAGGTAACTGCCTTTTAAGCCATGTTCCATTTCAGCATCCCAACAATCAAAGAAGAGTATCTCAGGGCATTAACAGTGCCTCTGTGCACTTTATTAAACACTTTAGAAACTATGAAGTTCATGGGTTTTAATAGAATGAACTTTAAACTTCAGCTAGTCTTCAGTATTCCTGTATCTTCCTAGACACATTTATTTTCAGAGTATTTCCAATCTTCTACAACTGCCAAAAGAAATGCATTATGAAGTTTTTAAGTGCTATACCCAAAAGCAATTACAGAAGTTCTCACATTTTACCATTGAATCACAACTACTTTTCATAGTTAAAGTTTTAATAGATGATGATGATGATGATAATATAAATTTGCCCAAATGACACAAAACTGAAACAGGGACAAAACAAGGGAGCTGAGGCTTCACCATCCCTGCATTTTTGACAGTATTATTACTGTTACAATAAGTGAACAAAATTAAGAAATAAACCTACTGCTGAGCTTCAATCTATAATAAAAGTAACAGGTAACAGACTTTGTGTGAGAGGGGAATGAATTCTTGTGGATTTTAGTATGAAAGGATTTTTAAATTTTCAAACAGCTACTTCAGCACTGCTAGGATACAATTCAGGGTAAACCTATGAATTACATAAGAGTAGTTTTAAATTTAACCACTCCAGAAAGACTAATTTCAGAATTCTTACTGGGTCTTGTGCTTTAAAATTAGAGTAACAATAGTTTCTGCAACATTTTCAGTAATCTTCTGTAACACAGAGAGACTGAATTCACAGCTAAACAAACCACTTAGATTCAACAATCTGAAGAAAATATTCCTGGCAAAAAATAATCTAGATATTAAAACAAACCTCATGCACTCTAATGGTATATGAACGTACTTTCAGTGAGTTATTTTAATGCCAGTCAGAACATAAAAGCTAGTTAATACTGGACTATAGTACTAATTCAGTGTATTTTCATAACAAAGTCAGAAAATGGAATAACATAGAAGACACTGAAAACTTTCATTAACTGAAAGTTAGTGCAGAGTAATTATTAACACAATGCCTGGAATTCTATTAAGTTGTTGCCAAATGTCTTTATGTAGAATAACTACCTGGAAATGTAGATCATTAAGTTGATTCTATCTAGTGCTGTGCATGACCTGGTATAACTGACAACAAACACTATATTTTACTTTGAGGCACCTGCAAGCCATTTAAATCCTGCATGCCCAAGAACTTTTTAATGCAAAATCATAAACACAAAGGCCCAGGTCTGCCTAGCTGAGAATTTAGTATTAATTAACTAAAAGCTAAGTGTTCCCAATCCTTCACAAAAATAAATGCTGTGTAATTTACTGATTTAGCTACTATGATTCATCCACAAAATCTGAAACCTAGCTTATAAACTTATGCATGGAAGTACTTATGCACGGAAGTACTTATGCACATTTATGTATATATACAAATTAGTTTTATAGCTACTGACAGGTAGATCTATACCCATATCTATATGTATGCACATACATCTGATTTCATAAATAAACTCCATCAATTTCAAAATTGCAATACAAAGAATTCAAAATATAGGTGACTGATGAATCAAAATTTCCCAGTTACTTTCAGTAGCCATGATTGCATAAAAACTTAATTTTTAATAAGGAGAACTGCAAGGTCCTTCCTCCCTTCGTCCTTACTTCAATGAATACATTACAAAAAAATAGCTACCCATTTAATGATGTTGATTTACAATACCAAGTTCAGAGATAAAAATTAAGTGTATTGCATACCCTCCAAATGTAACATCATATATACAGTGATTAATTACATGGAATCTTAGAAAGTCTGGGTTGGATGGGATCTTAAAGATCATCAAGTTCCAACCCTCCTGCTGTGGGCTAGTTAGATCAGGTTGCTCAGAGCCCCATCCAAGATTGCTGTATCCAAAACCTTAATAAGTATAAATGAGTACATCTCAGCAACCTATGAACTGGAAGGAATTTAACAATTTCAAGACTAACTTTTTCAGCAAATACAGTCATCAAAATATTTCTAACCAATGCTTAAACCCAAATGAAAACTTCATAGCACATGGTACTTGATGGAAGAGGAGGGAAGATTCCCACTTTTTCTTAATTTTCAGAAAGACTAATTTTCAATGAAGTGGCTCAAATGGCAAAAGTATTTTCCATTCCTCAGTAAAACACAGACTTATCAGGATTATGCACTTCTACACAACAGAATCTGAAAGAACTCATTAAGAACTGCTTGTGCTGTAAAGTCAGTATTTGAAGTAGCATGTTATCACTTATAGCAACTGAGGTGATCCAAAAATTATGTTTTCCTTAGATCCATAAATACATTTAAAAGGCAAAACTTTTACCTTATTAAAATTTGAGACTCTATGGAGAAATAATCTTAAATTGTATTATTACAGATTAAAGAAAACACCGTCTTAAAAAGGCAAACTAACCTAGGGACATTTTATATTAAAGGTAAATACTTTAAAAGATATCACACATTTAATAATTTCACCTACTGCATATTAAGAAAAACTAGGAATAAATGTATGTCCTAAAGATTTAATCTATTATTTAGCAATTAAGTATTCAGTAATACCTGTCCTACAAAACAAAGTTAAACTTCTTAAGAAGTATAAAATTAACAAGTGGATACAAAAGTGGAATCCGAGGGGAGGGTTTCCTGTTTGGTTAGCGTAGCTCATGGCTGAGGGTTTATTGTGTGTGCCTTTGTTTTTTAAACTGAGTAAAAACCTTAATACTAACATGTGGGAAAATACATAAAAGCAAGCAGTCAACAACACAAAAACTTACCAACATCCATGGCAGTTTCCATGAAGCTTTTCTGCCTTGAGGCAAATTCAGCCAACAATTTCTGTTGCCTTTCTCTAGCCTTCTGTCGTCTAAAAGAAGGGGGAAGAAGAAAAAAGAAGCATTCATAAGGGAGCAAAAAAAATACTTAATAATGTCAAGCTGATTGCAGCTACCACCTTAAACAGCATAATTCCAAATTAAGGTAAAGGAATAAATTTCAAGCCTAAAAAAGGAATCTCTTGCTTTAGAAGTGGAGGTTTTTAAAAAATTAGTGTTACTTTCTTTTGAGTCTGAAAACACAGAATAAAATCCTGTCCTAAAACCCTTCAAAAGTGTTGACCAAAGGATCTTTTAACATATTACACCAAAACATCACAAGCAAAGGAACCCAAGATCTTAGTCTTGAAACTTTTCTATCTGTTACACATGGGAAGAAAAAGAGAGTGCAATGTCATTTGTACAAAAATGAGTACTCCTGTGAGAAACCAACATTTGCAAGTTAATAATACCAATAATAATAAAAGCCTACCTCACTCCCTTTTGATATCAAGATTAATGGCAAGGGAAACAATTATGAGTAATTTGTTTTCCAGCTAAGGCTGCTTACAGTGGTTCCTTGTCCCCCACTTCCACCCAAGATTCTGGCCACCAACAGCTTTTGTACTGGGCTTTAAAGCACCTTGAGACTGCATCCAGATTAACAGCCATACTTCACTAACTTTTTCCTTATTGTTTGTCACAGCTCTGGATTTACAAATGGAAGACATTAGAGACTTACTCTTGTCTATCCTTCTCTTTAAAACTGTATCAGTGACCTGTACCAGGCTATATGAATAGCTACATAACTCCTATAAAAATATATACTGCAGAGGGTAGAGGAATATTGATGAATGTAAAAATATTAAGAAAATAGACATTAATTTTCCTTATTTTGACATGAGTTTACAAATAGAGGAAATGGGACAGTGAAAGTGGGAAAACCAAACAAAAGCCCTACACCACAGCTGCTCACCACACAGAACATGCCCTCAGCTGAGGGGTCTACACAGCACCTCCCCACAGAGCTCCCTCTGTGCAGCTACAGAAGCTCTATCATAGGCACAAATTCTGTGCATCAGCATTTACAATGCATTTTTTACACTGCTCAGGGATGATTCAGATAACTAACATGGGCTTTAAAAACATCACTTGGTGTCTGATAACATGATGGGTGTAGTCCTTTAGTCTCAAGCACTGTCTGATTATCAGTGTCCTGGCACAGGAACTGGCATGCACAGCCCCAAAGCAGCTCATATAGTGCAACCTGCCATCCTGAGGTGACCTGTTTATAAGTCAAAGCTTCTAACTTGTTTTCTTAAAAGACATCTGAAAGACCCAACTATCTCCCCCCATTCATCTGCTACATTGTACAGTCACCATTTCTCAAAATAACTTCTACTTACAAAATCACTGAGATTCATTATTCTGAGGATCAGACCAGGGCATTCATTAGACTTGGTTTCATTTATTTCTCCCTGGAAATTTCTCAATAAACACCTTGACTAATAGCACAGTGACTGTAAATAGATGCATTTAATAAGAAGATATAAACAAACTCTGACAGATTCAGTACAGCTCAGTAATTTTCCATGATGGCCCATGGGAATATGACACTGCAATTGAAAAAGTACTGCAAGTAGCTCAAGCTCACTTCTAGTTCTGTATTTCAGTTTCTATGGCAACAATCCACTGCCTGAGTGATGCCATTATATGTTGAAGTAAGCTAAAACAGGAATCGCTAAATGTGCACAGTCTGCTCACTCTTCACTGATACAAAACCAGAATTGGGGGGAAAATGAAAACAAAACAATCAAAACAGTAAAAATTGCAGCCTGGCTTTATGAACATTGTCACTCTATGAATTTAGTAATTTCAGTTATCACACTGTCCATTAATAAATTTCATGGGTCCACCAATACCATTATAAATGTGAGAATAAGATAATAATCACTCAGAACAACAAAGAACGGGAAACATTCGTTTTCACCACTGCTTTATCCCCCAAACGTAACTGAAAATTTAGTGTGCCTCCAACAGATCCTTGAAAACATAACATCCTTTTATAGGGGAAAAGGAATGACCTTACCCTTTACTATATGAAAAGTTACTTGTTTCACTGATGCCTGTGCTCCCCCTGTACATAAATCTAGCACTATTGAGTACCACAATAATGATTAGGTGCCCAAAATGTGGCTGTCTTTTATCTAAAGCAGCTATTCATTCTGACTTTTCTGATTAGCAGTTTTACATGCTAAACCTTGGCTATTTCTCTCATTGAATGAACTATCACATGCAATGTTGAAAATTAAACTATTAAATAAACACCAGAAAGACAAAAATAATTTTACTTTGTAAAGTATGTAACATATGAATATACTAAATCTATTTGCCATATTCTTATGAATAATTTTCCAGTACAGTGTAGGCCTTGGATATATCAGAGAGAATTTAATGAAAAATTTATTTTCAAACAAATAAAACTAGTAGACAAATAAAGGTAAAAAAGAAACCGAGTCAGATGACTGCACTTTTCTACCCAAACTTCTAGAACCATAACTACATAGTCTGGTTACATAAGCCCTTCAAAATACTGCATGAACAAGTACTCAATTGTCTTCTTGTCCATTCCAGCCTGTGCTCTCTACTTCAGCTACTGTGGCAAGTATTCTGACCTGAGCTCCCCACTTTCTGTGCCCCAACCTTCTAACACCACCCACCATCCTCTCCCTTCAAACACCATGTTCCAGTCTTTTGCACCAGCCAAGTGTCAGTCTCTTCCCTCTCCAGCCAACTCTTCTTTCCAGCTGAGTTTATGACATCTCCCAAATATCAGTCTCTGTCTCACTCAAACCCTCCACACATTTGCATTTCTATTCCACATTCTCTTCTCCTACAAATTCTGAAGACTACATTCTTCCTCACTGATATTTTAACTAAAAATTGGTTTTTTTTCATTTCCTACTCTTCTCTGAGTACTTCTGTCCAGACAACCCACATCTTCATATATCTTCAAAATATTCCCACTTGCCAGCTTGACTCTTCCTACATTGACTAATCACTTGCCCTGGCATCTTCTCTTTTTTTCACTGGTACATTGACAAGGTTTCTGCTTTCATTCCCAGTTTCAAAACTATTCCTGTCATTTCTAGCTTCCACCTCTCTTCTGAGCTCCTGTTGCTGTCCCCTAGCTGATTCCTCTTCCATAGGACTCTCAAGCCAACACAATGTTTGTTGAAAGCAGAAGAGAAGCAGGGTCTCTGCATTTAGTTTCAAAACTGATAGTATTCTGGGGGCTCTCAGGACTCATTATGTCCCAAATTAAAATCAAAACTGTCCAAGCTTTTTCCAAAAAAGAATTTCAGCCCAAGACAGACATCTGGCATGCGAGTTTTCAGGCTACATAATAAGAAAATACAAACCTTTTTTTTTTTAAGTGAGAATTATAAAAAAATTAAAAACATACTTTTAAAATTGAATGGGCCAGACAAGCAAAAAAGGTAAAATTAGTAAACCCATATATAGTAAACCCACATATAGTAAACAATCATGGTGCAATGCATGAATATGAATGAACAAACAATACAAATAAAAATTCTAACTTACATTCAGGTTAAGCCACAAAAGCCAACACAATGTTAATTCTACACCTTTGTATGTATTAGTTTTATAAATGGCAACATAAAGGATGAGCACGTATATCACATAAAATTATTATTAAATTTTTCTAATTTAAAGATCTAAAACAGCAAGGTGCATATTCTTCCTCAGTACCGATGTAAATCACGTATATTCAAATCAGATAAAGGGAACTGTAGAATTAAGACATTCTTTTAGTATGTAATTAAAATAAAACCCTAAAGATCAATGAACAGATGCACAACATACACTGACCTTCTACTGCCCCTTCATCTTGTTACTAACATTACCTTTCTTCTTTATCCAGAGTTTTCTTCTCTGCAGAACTAATCTTTTTTGGTGGTACAGGAGGTGTCACCTTCCTGCAAATCTCTTCAATTATCCGTTTATTCAATCTGCTCTGCACAGCAGCTTTCAGTAAAATTCTTTCTACGGCCGTCATTCCATCTCCGTGAGAGTATCTTGGAATTTCTGGGTGGATTAAAACATCCACATCATCCAGCCATGGTGGGTAGTAAGAGTTTTGTTTTCCTGAGAGTTTGTGATGCAGTTTAATCAGCAAAGACAGTATGCTTTCCTTGACTTCTAGAATGGCTGTGGTTAACTGTGGAGTTGCACCAGGTGCTGACCATTTCATGGATGTTTTGGGCCGCACCACCTGACTTGCCTCGCTGGTGTTCCGGTTGATGATCTCCTGAAACTTCTTTCTACGTTCTGCGACCAAACTGAACACTTGAGCTGTCCCTGAGTTCTTGGGAAAAAAACCATCATGATTAATTTGCAAAAATACAAGTATAAACAACGCACATTTCTAAAACTATGCAAAATATTTGAAGCTAGGAAGAAAAGCATGAAACTTAAAGATTCTTCTCCACTCCCAAAATGTATTGAAAATTAGGGCAGCAAAATACTAAGCCTGCATACTGTATTTTTGTACAAGTCTGTTATATGAGACTGGATAAAAAGCCAAGTACCAAAGGAAAATATTCATATCAAAACAACTAACAACTGGCTTTACTCTAGCCTAACTTACAATTCTGTTATCCAAGTAATATTTCCTTAGTTCTTCTAGAATAGTAATAATTTCAGTATCTTTATATCCTTTAAATACCATTATTCAAGTCTACTGAGCACTGTTGCACAATGTAACTCATAATGTCACACAGATGAATACAGGTAAGCCCACACATCCCCATGAGCACTGTCCATTTTGTCTGGATTTATCAGTTAAGATCCAGAAGCCCATACCCCTATTTGCCAGCTTAACTTGCTGTCCAGGGCATGTGAGCATATGAGTGCAGTTACATTAATGACAGAGCCCATTTAGATCTCTCTGTCTTACACTGCTCTTGCTTGCAGTACCAAATTAAGGATACATATCCTGAATCCACAGCAAAAAGATATTTCTTCAATGTTTCGAACACAAAATTCAGCACACTAACATCTTACCCTCTCCTCCTCAAAGGCTGGGCAATTAAGAGATATCAAATATAAAAATGGGATTCTGACCACCATCTCACCTACCTTCTTTATGTTTTAATCTATTTCATGCCATCTCCCTACTTTATATTTTGTCTATTTTTCTGTCATGAACATGCAAAAGAAATACCCATTGTGTTTTGCTACAGCTGGCACATAGTAACCTGAAGTGCTGTATATAATAGCTCCAAAAGCAACACTGACACACAGATTATATCATCTACCAGCTACAGATTTTTCAGGATCCCACCACTAACACACTCCTTTGTTTTCACAAAAACAACAACAAAAAATTGCTGTTAATCATTTCAAATGCACTTGCAATGTAAGGTTAAACTTACCTAGACTCAAGAAAGCTAAGACTATTCTACATTATTAAATGTTAGTAGTATCTTGGCAAGATCAAACAGGCCTAAACACACAGCTCAAGCAGTAAGCTATCAATGACATTTTATATTTGCTAGGAAACTTTTATTTCCACATATGTATTAAAAATGTAAAGGCATTTTATTGTCTAAAAGTCTACTACCTAAGATTACCATCAAGAACATGAAAAAAGCATGAGGCCTTGAAATATGAATTAAAAGGAAATTCAGGAAAATTAGAAGATTCCACTGAAAGTTAAGGCGAGCACAATTAAAGCCATGTTGCTAGTTAATCGCTTAGAACAAACTGCACACAGATCTACCTCTCTCTGGAGGCTCTTCCGCCTTGAACTCTGGTAGATTGAGGACAAAAAAAGTCATTAAATACATCATTTGGAAGGAAGGATCATTTGAAATAACTTCTGTTTCTGCTATCACTACATACGGGAAAAATAACTGAAGGAAAAAATTATCCTAAGAAATTCATAAAACCAGTAACAAAACAAACAAAAATGCCAACACTGGCAGTAACTTAAACTAACCTAGAGAATCAAGTATTTGTATGTACTTACTTGTGATGAAGCTAAACCATCAGAACTTGTACTTGCAGGTGGTTCCCTCTTCACCTCAGGAGCAGTTTCTGGCACTCTTACTCGGACATAGTTAATGAAGTGACGCATGTTAGAAACCAAGTTACTACCTGGAAACCAACTGTCATGGCAACGCTCTTGTCCACCTGCAGATTCCTAAAACATTTAAGAAAAACCCTGGTATACTTTCTCTTATGCATTACAATAATTTGTGCTGCTTTTGTAACTATACTACAGAGGCCATAATGTCGCCATGAGATAGGAGCTGTGTGTTGAACATAATGTACCTCAACAAAACTGATACACCTCTTAAAAATTTTGATGACTGACGTGAGGCCTGTGAGGACAACAGGGCTGATAAATACATAAGTCTAAGTATTTTATTTGTATATAATCAAATACAGCTGTTAGTGCTAGCTAGCAGAAGCAAAAGGAACTGCATAGAGTAAACCAGAGATTAATCAAAAAAATCTGAACCATAGAGAACTCAGTCTCTGGAAAAAAAGGGTGGCAAATCCTTAGTCAAAAAGCAGTGTTGATAAGTAATAAAAACCTATGATAATATAAGGGAATCTGGAATCACAAAAACAATGGCTCTTTATATTCAAATGTCATCAAAAGCAGAATTAAAATTCTGACTAAAATTTCTTTGCAAAATTTCTAGTACTATTTTACAGAATAGTAAAGATCTAATCAATCTGTGTTGCCAGATTACATATAGAGAAACTGCTGAAAAGCATAACAAGATACCATACTCTTCCTCACAACAGTATGTTTTTCTTTATTGTTTTTATTAGATGTTCCCCATATAAGTTAATAAAGATGGTTTATTCTAACTCATATGGTAAAATATAATTTTAAAGAATACTGAATCATTAAAAAATACCTTTATATTTTGAAGAATAAGATGGTGTCTGTTCTTACCTCTTCATCTGATTCTTGTTCAGGAGAATTTTCCAACCCCAGCTCAATCAAATATAAAACCATGCAAAGCACATGTTCTGATAAATTCTGATGATCCATTAATATCTAGGTAGAAAAAGGGACACATCATAGAAGATGAAGGCTTCAGTATATCTAAACCTAAAAAACAGTGCTCTGGATAATGTATTTTGGACTATTCAGTTTTTGTGGGTGGTTTTTTTGTTTTTGTGGGTTTTTGGGGTTTTTTTTTGCTTGTTTCTTTTTTAATTTGATGAAAAATTATTTTGATGTTTAGAAAAAGCCTAACCATTGATCATCACCACAAAACCAAGATTTAATTCTACATCCTTCCAGTCAAACAAATTTGTATCTTAAAGCTATTACTAGTTCAAGCTGTGATTTACTTTAACACCAGAGTGGCAGTAAAGATGCACAGACACCACTCCTGCCAGTTATATGCACAGAGCTGCACCAAGCCTTCTCTCCCCTTTTCATGGGATCCATCACCAAAGGCCTCAGGAAGTCCTAGTCCTGTAAGTGGTGCTGGCATAACTGGGAACACTGGAAGGGTTAACATGAATTTAGTTCACAACCACCTTCACACCATCTTTTTTTAGTTACAAATAATAAACAACCTTATCTTTAAAACAATAAATGCCCATATCTTTCTTCTAGCACAGCTTTCAATGCATTGAGAGGAAGATACAGTACTGCTAAAATTAAAAACCAGGACAACTTTCCTCTTGAGAATATTCTGAATTAAAGGAAAGAAAATTGCAAAAAAATGCAAGTTACCAAAAAAAGTGGGTGAGAAAATATGTTTAAAATTCACTGTAGACAGGTTACTATACAAATTAGTATATTTAGACTGTAACCTAGTAAAGTTTTAAATATGACTTGCTTTCAAATGGATGAATTTTCAAAGTAGATAAAGCCATTAGAAATGTCAGAGAGATAAAAGTTATTAAAAAAAAATCATTGTTTTACAAGAGCTTTTCTAAAAAATGACTGAGCAACTGATTTAATCAAACCCAACCAAATCTGAGATGACAGAGGTTATTTAACTAAAAAGGGGACTCAGTATTATGCTAATATGAAGAGCACGTGCAATTTTACCAGTTGGAATCAAAAGTCGTATTGACCAAAGCTTCTGAAAAGTAACATCACCAAATACATTTTACTGTTCTTCCACAGGAAGTCCCAAAAGCCAAGAGATAAAATAAAGGCTGTTGTGAATTGGCAAAATTTCACAAGCAGAGTAGGCAATATTTAAGCCAACCCACAGAATCAACCACAATTTATTTCCCACCATTCATAAATCTGGCAGAAAAGTATTTGGTATTCCAGCTATAACAGCAACCCAGTAATGGTTCAGATTCTAAAGATTTAAACCTTTGGAGGTTCTAAATGGAATAAGAGAAAAAGTGGCCAAAGACCCCCAAGCAAGACAGTAAAAGATGATGCATTGCTTCCCTATATTCTCCATTTTTCTCCATGTCAAAATATTATTTGATCTTCTAAGTAGTCCCAAGCTCTCCTTTCCTTCACCAGCCTTCCTGTAGTACAACAGATATTTTCTATTCAACAGAAATTTAACAGTGAAACAAAATATGAGTTTTAGGTAAGCTGGGAGCCCTTAAAAAGAGTACAAAAGGAAAAGTCTGCCCAGGAAGCAACTCCTCAAACAAACCACTTTTTATAGTCCCTCATCTGCCTCTGCAGCACACAGCTTTGAAAACACTTTCTAAGTACAGATTCAAAGTCCCTTTTCTGATGAATAGACTTTTCAAAAAGGATGTGCTTTTCTTAAAGACAGCAGCCAACTGTCAAAGATAAAACCAAACATAATTAAAGGCACCAATTAGCCCTGAACAACAATTGCTATAACATTATTAAAAGCCAGAATGTATTTGGGAAGTGATGTTAGAAACAACTGCAGTTATGAGACTTATTTGATGTTGAGGATCTAAAGCCATCAAAGTGGTATATTTTTGAATTTAAAATGCTGCAATAGGAGCCAAAGGAACTCCACTTCTGCCACTGTGCTCCCTGAAACTAACACACAAGAACAAGTTGAATGGCAACTCTGATGTTTAATACAGTGCTCCTCAAAGCAGAACAGGATCATTCATCCACTTGGGTACTGACTTAGTGCATGTGTATATGAAACAATCATTCATGAAATAATCAAAGTGGTAGGAAAAAAACCCTCACTAGACTTAAAAAATAAAACCAAAACCAAAAATATTACATAAAATTGAACCTGACTACTCCAAACTTTAAAAATCATGCTTCTAAGAACTTGTAAAAAACGTGGAAGTAAACAAACGACTTAATGAAAATCATGACTATACCTTGTAAAGAAGTGTGAAGAGCACAATGTGCAGGGTTTTACAGTGCAAAAGCTTTATGAGACCTCTGTAACTTGGGTGTAGTGGTGTTCTCTTCTTGTAAGGAGGCCATGGGTTTCCAGGGAATTTGCCACTTTGCTTTAAGCTGTTGAAACAAACGTTCAATGTTGAAAGTGCGATTAAACACCACAATAATGTAGAAACCTGCCATTGCTATAGATAAGCTTTGCTTTGTGTATCTAAAAGTAAACTAAATAAAAATAGATGGCTCCTTCAAGTAAGTTGTAACTGATTTTTAAACACTATCTTTGGTTAAGTATTTTATCTGTGATGACATTCACTACCTTGTCTGTGGCCCTTCAGATATATTTTTAAACATTTATGGAAGAGCAACAGACTAAGATAACCAAAACCCTGATATTGCTTGTAAATTTATAGACAATTTACTCAAGAACAAACCTGGGGCTTGGAAACACTGATAAAGTGATAAGCATTACCAGGCAGTAAAAACAAAAGATTTGTTGTGGAATGAGCAACAATGATGCATTCCTAAAAATGATCCAACTTACAATGCTGTGTATCTGTCCATTGCAGACTGCACATCTCTACGGTAAACTGTTCGAAGTATTACCATGACAGGGTCAAATTCCTTATCCCAAACTTCAGCTGTTGTTCAAAAGAAACGACATGTTAACATTCTCTTTAAAGGCCTTAACAATTTTTCTAGACTCTCTTCTTAACTAGCTTTAATTATGTCACTTCTATTATATAATTCTTCTTGGCAAACTGAAGCAATTTATAATAATTCTTACTAATAATACTTTCTATAAGAATAATTACCACTATTTATCAAAATAGAAAAACACTTTTTTGCAAAATTTTGACTGGTTTCACAACAAAAATAGAACACTCTACTAAGCAACCCCCAAAACATCATTTCTTAAGCATCTTGTTTTGCTCTCTTTCCTTTCCAAGTACATGTAAGAAAAGGTTTACATTATTTTTCACTTGGCACATGATAAGCACAAGCCCTCTTGAAAGCAGGAAGTAGACTGTGGAGCAGTTAGCAGGTAGATGATATTTTACCATTAAGTGTAGTGAACAACAGTGCTGGAACACCACAATTTCTTGCTCAGCATCAAAAATAGTCAAGCTTTGTATCAAATAACATTTGCAATCAATCCTTTACAAATATATCTTTGTTTTATAACTAATATCTGTGCATCATTTCAGGATTAAAATCTCAGTTACATCTGTTTATTTAGTAGCTCTAATGTGACATCCAGAGTGGCTTTTCAGAGCAATCGCAAACAGAAAAGTCTAAATAGTCTATAAAATACCCCATTTGGAAGCCGGTTTTCTTTTATATTTACAAGTTATTAAAACCAAAACTAAGTTCCAATCTAAAGCCAAATGAAGACAATAATTCTGTGAATTATTTTGAAGTGTTTAGCTCTCATAACACAAAAAAATGAAGGCAAGATCCAATGACCATAAAATGAGGAAGGAACCCAGCGGATACAGAATTTTAGCTCCACCAGCAGGCCTAACACAACACAAGTGCTTACAACATTCTTCAAAGTTTCCACAGGCAGAAATAAGCAGCTTTACCACACTTCTGAGATTAATTTTCCTCAGGCAGGAAGACAAGTGTCTATACTCCTACACAGTGGTCTATCCTCTATATATTAACCCCTGCTAAGGCTGACAGTTCTATGAATATCCTCACAGACTGCTGAGACAGAACACTGAGCAAAGTTTCCCTTATGTGAGAAATATGATCAAATTTAGCTTGAGAAAACAACCCCATTTTTTCTGGACATAATTTAGTACTGAAGTCTGAAACACACACCCTGCTTGCTTGGGCTATTAATACATAATGGGAAAAAAGGACTGAGTGAGCCATACAGTGAATATTGGAAATGCACAAAAAGCTCATCTTCAGCACACAAATCTACAGTGTGTAGAAAGAACCTGGCTTTGGAAGTTGGTTTGGGTTGGCTTTGGGTTTTTTTTAATGGTTAATGGACGCAAAATCTAGGGATCTGTGAACATAAAGTTCCCCTCAAATTTAGGGAAATAAGGGATTAGAGGATTAGAGGGAATGGATCTGATCATGACTTACTTTAACTGTGACAGGCCACAAACTGCAATTCTTAAAAGCAGACAGTTTGAGAACCTATATAGTCTCATGGAGAATATGAACACTTAAGAGGGTAAAGAAAGCCATATCAGCTTTTATTCCTGCAGAAGATTTTTCAACTTTCATTACTTGAAGAAAAAGGTAATCTGTACAGTGTTACAAATCACTTCAGTATTCACTGCTACAGATGAGATACTCTAACATAGTTTACCTCTGGAATAAATTGTTTATCTAAGGTAAAAAAAAAAACCCAAAAAATATAGATACAAAAAAACTCCAGAAACTGTAATCTAGCACTAGATTCCCTAAACATGAAGTGCTATAATTAAAAACAGCATAACCCATCTCCTTTTCCTTCACACTACGTTATGAAAAAGACTAGCATGTCATTAGCTCCAGAAACTGGACATGACATAAGGAAATGCAATTTACATAACATTAAAATAAAGTTATTTTAGATACATAGGTGTTAAGATGCCTAATTACACATCAAGGAAACAAGATGAACCAATTCCAAAAACTTTGGTTTTACAAAATTACTTCATTAGTTGTTAATTTGTATAAAAGAGCTTTACTGACACTTCAATCTCCCAGTAAAAAACCTGGCAAACAAGTTATTACAATATTAGTACCCACATAAACCACAACTCCTCCCCCCCCCAAAAAAATCCACAAAATGTTATAAACCAGATAAAATAAAATTGTCAGACCCTAACCTTCCCAGTTCTCAAGGGAGGTAATCAGGGGAAGAAAGAGTTAATCCCTCTTCAGCTTTGCCATTAGCCTGAAGCACAACCAGAGCACAGGGAGCATTTCAGATTTCTACAGGCTTATCTGCTCAGTGACAGGACACAGTAATGGAACACTGTGTTCTTAAATTCTTTCTCTCCTTTCATATACCAATGCTGTGTTGAGCCCCATTTAGATGACAAGCTGGTCAGGAACAGAAACTTTTCATTTTTGCACTGTAGACTTACAGAACAATATTCTGTAACAAGTCTAGCCTGAACTTTTTTCCAGATCATCACTACTGACTGTGAAAAATGTTACAGGAAAATAATATAGGTAAGCAACATAAAATAAAGAATTATGTACCATGGTATCTTTAATAATCAAAAGTTCAAAGTAAGTGTTTTTACAATTGACACTTCACTAGTGCAAACAGTTCTAAACTCTACTAAATATACATTAAAATATACATCAGATTTATTTAAATGACATGAATAATTAAGTTTGCAGATCAGTAAAATGCAAATAAGATAATTTTTCATTTCTCCATTTTCCTTTGCTTTTTGAGGGTACCTGATTAATACAAGAAGCTCATTTTCACTCTAGATCAAAATCAATTTATTAAAGACTGTGCACAGTTTTTAGCAATGCTCTAAATATAAGCAACAGACAATAATGAAAAAGTCAAATTTTGTGGGGCTTTGGTGGTGGTGGTAGGTTTGGCTTTTTTGTGGGGAGGATGGGGTGGGGTTTTCAACACTGGTAGGCTGGGTTTGCTTTTTGGGTTTTTTTTAAGGAAAAAAACACACTACAACAAAACCAAACAAACCCTGGCTAGGCATCTTCTCAATGAGTATGTTACAAGAGTACACTGATTTCCATACCTTTAGGTGTATACATTCCTTGTTGCATGGAACCTCCAGGTTCAAAAACCGGGGCTTTAAAGTCAGCAACTGCTGACAGGACTGATTCAAAGCTTAAGCTTCCTGGAATAATACCACTTTTAGGATTGGGGTTTTCTGGAATGTAATGTTTGTGTTAAGGAGAGCAAAGTTTATTTAGTTGCAGGACACAGCATTTCACTCCCCTCTTGACATTTTCAGTCAGTCATTTCAGACCACATCTCAGCACTGCTCCCTGCTTACCACAAGAGGTCTGTATGCTCCAGCTGCTAAGAACAGTAACTATTGCTGAAGAGAATCTAAGCCTCCCAGCTAGGATATTAAGCACTTTCATGCAAGACTTGCTACATGCTTGGTTCAAGATGTTAGTACTTAATGAGAAATAAAAATCACTGCCTGTAATGTATATAAAGTTTCTGTAATTGCCTCTATTTACAAGCACATTGTCTCCCTTCATAAGAAGAATATCTTGCATTTACAGCTAAGTACAGAAAAAGCAAGCAAATAGCTCAGGATCCATAAACACAGTAAGTAATTCTGCATCTTGGATTGGACATCTCTCATTTTTGTTAGCAATACTTAACTGACCTACTGACAATACCCTAAAACACTAACAGCATTTACAAGTAAGTGAACTTCTACTTAGTGATTAGTGATTGCTTATATAAATGGTTCACTTATTTTACACAGTTAAGTCATTCACTTAAGTGAATTGTTCTAAGTAATCACTTATTTCACATACTGAGTTACTAGACCATAATAATTAATAATTCTTATTATGTATTTGTTAGTCTCAATCTCATCCTTTCCTATCTTTGTACTCCTATTATTTTTGCTCAGTGCCTATCCCTGGATTGCAAGCTCTTCTATGCAACCATGACAAGCTATTTAAATTGCTTACACAGAATGATAGCAGGAAAACCTGTGTATTTGTAGTCAGCTGTCCAGGACATGAACTTAAACCTGTGCAGAGTGACTTCTTAGAGTTTGCTCTTCTTTCCCTCATAAAACATGCACTTCACTCTAACATTAAAGCAACAGGCAGGATTGCTATTATCAGCATTTTCAGCTATTGATAGCAAAAGCATACAATGTAGAATGGCTTCTTTTTGTACTGGCATAAACTTAGCACAAATCAAAGGCTCAAATCCAGATTAATGTGATGCTTGGCTAAACCTTCTACAGTGTCATTGGAAAACACACATTTTACCTCACACCTAGAAGACTTTCGCAGTGTTAGAAAAATAATAAAAAGACCAGTACAGCATTTTGTAACACAACGAATTTAAACTATTAAAAAGTATTGCATTTATGGTAAGAAAAACCAAAATTGGAGCAAATGCCTTTGCTAGTAAGTATATGCAAGCACACCTTCACACAGTTTTTTAATTATGTAAGCTAAAAACACGCTGTTCAGGTCTCACTAGTATCCAGGCATCTGTCACTCTCATTCATGCACATTAGTTAATATATTCCAAGGATATGAGATCCAATAATGAACTGTGTGTCCTGTCATTCATACAGAGTTGGGCTACCATCTCCGCTCTGAGGATCTCATCATCTGTCATTCCTGGAACAAAGAAATGTAAAAAGCTGTTAAAATAGCACCATTTTAAAACACACATTTAGTTTTCATTTGACATTAAAAGCATGTCAAATATGATACAAATTTAATATTAAAGTAATGATACAGTGCTATAAAAATACAGGAGGAAAAAAAAGGGGGGCGTGCAAATGTTATGAAAGGCACAATCTAAATCAGAAAATAAAAGTACAAATTCAAACTGCTGTCTTTGTGGAAAAGACACAGAATCTTCATGTGATAACCTACACTAATCACCCACTACCATTAAAGCCATTTTCCTCCATTTCTATGTATTACATCTAATTCATAAGGGATTAGAATTCAGTAACTGGCAAAGATGAAACCAAGTGTTGAATGCTTTAAGTTACTATATGGTTTAACAGCTTTAAGGCAGCTATTAAGTGCTGAATAAATAAATGAAGGTTTAATAATGTTATTTACATCCAGGTATTCCTAAAGCAGTGACTCTTACCTAAATGTAAACGAAGACTTAACAAAAGGACCAAAAATGTTAAGGCTCCTTCCAGCATGGACCTTTCATGCTCTGAGTCAAGAACTGTATTTTGATGCTGTGATGCCATCGTTAATAGATCTACCACCTTAAATCTACATAGCAAACAAAGTCAGAAACATCATTCTCCAACATTAAAACAACAATGTGAAATGTACTGATAAACTCAGGATAGCACTCAAAACATAAAATGAAATACAGAAGCCCAAATGAAAACCCAAAGTGCAAACAAACATACATGAAAACCCTCTTCTTTTTCAATTTCAATTTTTATTTAACTATCTATGGAATGTGCTACAGTGATAGTCACTCCACATGAAAACACCTTATATTAAAAAAAATAATGCATATTAATCAGTTTTCAAACCCTGATTTTTTTTCCAGAAAAGTAAACATCCCGTGTCTCTTACTATTGCAGCTCTAGTTACCTACTTCTTCAGGATAGAATATCCAAGCATATGAACATGTATGAAACTTAAAAAACCCAAAAGATGCTCAGGAAACAAATATCTGAAGCTTTACTACTGTACTGTAAATCAAAAGCCAATGCTGTTTAAAATCAAGAGATACCTCTTTCAGTAGAGCCCTTAGGTAAGTGTTACTGCTGGCTAGGCAGAGGTGTACCACTGAAGATAAGTATCAGATATGCAATTTTTCTATTACATGCTATAAATTAACACAACACCCAGCACAACATTGAACAAGAGCATTCATCTTTTAGTCCTACCTTTCAAAAACAGATGAAATAAAATAATCTGGGTCCAGCCTAGAGGCACAGACCTGTAGAGAGAGTAAATTATTTTTATTAAATTAACTCTATTCAATAGTTTGTGGTTAAATAACATTGGCTTGGCTTCTCAGAAAACGTAACTTACTTGCAGCAGATAAATGTCAGGATCAATCATTGAATTGCAGAAATGAGACTGCACGTAAGTCATGGCCTGTCCTTTAATTTGTAAACCATTTCTAACCCACATATTGCTGTGAATTTCAGAAAGACTTGCCTGTTCAGGGAAAATAAAAAGTTATAAACATTTCAGGGACGTTCAGCTACTCAGTTCAACGTTAGCAGATCATCAGTATTTTATTACAGAAAAATAGAAATCATGTAAGAGATTGGATTGGAAGGGATCCTTAAGATTTCCAACCCCTGTGCCACGGGCAGGGACACTCTCCACTAGACAGGTTGCTTAAAGCCCCAGTGACCCTGGCCTTGAACATTTCCAGGGATGGGGTATCCATGACTTTTCCGGGCAACCTGTTCCAGTGTCTCATCACCTTCACAGTACAACAGTATCTCTGTGATATGTAATCTGAACTACTCGCTTTCAGTTTAAAGCCATTCTTCCTTGTTCTGTCACTACATGCCATTGTAAGAAGTGCCTCTGTGGCTTTCTTGGAGATACATAGAATAGTTTAGGTTGGAAGGGACCTTTAAAGGTCATCTAGCCCAACCTCCCTACAGTGATCAGGGACATCTTCAGCTAGGTCAGGTTGCTCAGAGACCCATCCAGTCTAACCCTGAAAGTTCCCAGGGATGGGGCATCTACCACTTCCACGGGCAACCTGCTCCAGTGTTTTACCACCCTCATAGTAAAACAGCTACTATAAATAATCTAAATCAACCCTACTTCAGTTTAAACCCATTATCTTCGTTCTATTGCAACAGGCTGTGATAAAAAGTTTGTCGCCAGCTCTCTTGTAGGTGCCTTTAGAAGGCTACTCTAAGGTCTCCCCAGAGCCTTCTCTTCTCCTTCAATTCCCTCAGTCTGTCTTCATAGCAGAGGTGCTTCAGCCCTCTCATTTTATTCATTATTATTACACATATACATATACACTACAACTCCACAGACTTTTTAATACTAATTTACTTTTCCTGGAAAGTACAGTATCTATTTCATAAACTTGCCGTTTATGAAATAGATACCATACTTTCATATGAGAGCACATTTCAAACAATGAAAGTAATCAAAGACAAATGAAGTGATTTATACATGTAGCTGTTCGTTAAAATCTTGAAATGTACTCAAAATGAAGGTATCATGGAACCAAAATGAACCAAAAATTAAGACATTACACTTAAAAAGAGCTTAGATCTTAAGTAAGTGGTTATAAATACCACTCACTGCCACTTATGCACAAGTAAGTCCAAATTTGCAAATAAAAATTCTGCACATCCATTCTTGAACTCATTTCTCAATTTAAAATACAAAATTTCCATATTCAGGTTTCTTGTGAGCCTGCACTTCATTCCATTCACATTACAATTCTACGTTTTCAAAGGATTGGTTCTTGCTACCATTTTGTAAGTGCTATAGTAAACATGATTATTATATGCTTCTCAGAGTATGATAATTAATGCACATTTTTAATTTTGGAAATAGGAAGGAAAAAAAAAAGATGTTACCCTAACTACTCAGTACATTCTAGTTACTATTGTCATATACTGCTTATTTTTATATTTCACAATTAAGATATACTTCCTAATGTTAAGTCAGAAGTCTGCCCTTACCTGAATCTGAAGTGGGTGAATCATTAGTTTCATCAGCATCTCCTGATCTGGCAAGATAGTATCCAAATCTAGTTCTTGGCATTTAACAGCCTAGAAACAAAAGCAAGCACATACTGTGCTGAATGATCACATTCAACGGGGAATTTCCATCCTCTGTAAAACTACAACATGTGCTTACCTTACTTAAAAACATGGCAAAGTAACGGTGCAGTGGCAAATGAAAAGTAACTTGGTTAGGTGCTGGCTGAAAGTAAAATAAAGGTATTTAATACAATATATGGAAAAAAACAAACATACAAGTATCTTTAGCACAACCACCAAGGACAGTGTCTTACATGTGTTCATTTGATGGACTTACTTTCCACTAAGCTAGCAGTAGTACTTCATTCCCCAGTCTTTCTGATTATTCAGAAGTTTCCCTCAGACAGTTGTCGTTCATCTCTCATTGAGTCCCCAAAAACTAATGGCACTCTGAGTTGACTCAAGTATTGCTTGTCAAGTGGCAAAGCAGCTCCCCATTACCATGGCAGAAGAAGACTTCTGTTTTGCCATTGATTCATTTAGCTCTTCATTCAGCACAATGGTAATGTGTTGATAGTACTGCTTTTAAAAGTCACACAGCTTAAGCTTGCACCTGAAAATCTAAATCACCAAGACACTACAGGGAAAAAAAGGATCCTACAACTTAACATTGCAAGTATTAACTACAAACTAATTTCAGCAAGGCAATCCTTCTTTGATCACTACCTTGAACAGTCACTTAAATTAAGGGGAGGGGGCTGGGCATAGGGAGTCTATCACCTTTGAAATTTAATCAAATTTTCATAGTACTTTGCTTAAATTCTCTAAGGATATTTACCTCATCTACAAAGTTGATAGCATCAAACCAGTCCTGAAGTGCTTCAAGGCAGTATCTGACAACATTGCGTGTGTATTCTTGTGTTTCCTGCAGTTAAGAGAAACCAGCATACTACATGAGCCAAAACAGTTTTAAGTACCATTGTTTTCCTACTAAAAATAAATACAATTATTTCAAGAATATTTTTATGGTACACAGAAACACTGAGGTTGGAAAAGACCTCCAAGATCATTGACTGAGCAATATGTTGTCAACTAAACCACAGCAATAAGTGCCAGGTCCAGTTGTTTCTTGAACACTTCCAGGAATTGGGACTCCACCACTTCTCTGGGTAGTGGAGTCCAGTGCTTAACCACCCTTTCCATAAAGAAATTCTTCCTGTTGTCTAACCTGAAGCTCCTCTGCTGCAGCTTGGTGCCATTTTCTCTTGTCCTGTTACTGGTTACTTGTGAGAAGAGGCCAACTCCCACCTGGCAACACCCTCCTTCCAGGAAGTTGTAGGGAGCAGTAAGGTAACCCCAGAGCCTCCTCCAGGCTGAACACCCCCAGCTCCCTCAGCTGCTCCTCACAGGACTCACTCTCTAGACCTTGACCAGTGTCGCTGCCCTTCTCTGGAAAAACTCCAGCACCTCAATGCCTTTCTTCTATGGAGGGGCCCAGAACTGGACACAGGATTTGAGGTGTGGCCTCACCAGTGCCACGTAGAGAGACAATCCCTGCCCTGGTCCTGCCAGCCATAGTATTTTTGATAGAGGCCAGGATGCCACCAGCCTCCTTAGCCACCTGGGCACACACTGGCTCATGTTGGGGACATGCTGCCAACCAGGTCCTCTTTTGCCAGACTGCTTTCCAGCCACTCTGCCCCCAGCCTGTGGGGCTGCCTGAGGTTGTTCTGACCCAAGTGCACCACCCAGCACTTCACCTTGCTGAACCTCAAGCAAGTGGCCTTGACCTATCAATCCAACCTGTCCAGATCCCTCTGCAGAGCCTTCCTACCCTCCAGCAGATCAACATTCCTGCCCTACTTGGTGTCATCTCTGAACTGACTGAGGGACCACTTGATCCCCTCAACCAGATCATCAATAAAGATACTAAGCAGAACTGACCCAAATGCTGAGCCTTGGAGAACCCCACTAGTGACTGGCCACCAATACAACTTTGAGGCCTCCTGATACAGAAGTTAGTAAGTATTAGGACTGTTTCATTGTTTCTCTAAAGGATGACCACTCTAGTGTTGAGAATTAGGGCACCTTCAGAACAGTCAGCTGGTCCCAACGCCTACTGTTATTTAATTTGTCCATTTACTTTTGCCCATGATTCAGAGCTATAAGCATATAAAATAGTCTTTCCATGCAACCAAAAGGAATAGCTAATGGCCTGCAAGTTTTATTTACTTAAAAGGTCCTTACAGTTGGCTAACACAAAACACCCTAAATGATATGATACCACAATACTGCATTCATTTTAACAGTAAGCACAACTTGTTATGATTGAATGATATAACTCTGTAACAATGCCATAAAACTGTACTATATTTCAGGTTAAATCATGTTTCAGGACTAGAGCTGTACGTTGCCCGTCAGGAGAGAAGCAGTCATGTACAAGAAGGGAAGGTAGAAGTGAAGCCAAACTTGTGATCAGCAGAACTTGCAAAGCCTCTTTTCTTAACAGATTTTTCCGTAAATCTTCCCTTCCCCCTAAACACAGACTCCAGACTTGCCTCACACTCTCAGGATACCAAATGACACTTCTCATGCAAAAGCCAGCAGCACTCAGGCCAGCCAAAAGTTGTGCAAGTGGCCACTACCTCAGTCAGGCACCTTTTCTCATCAGGAAATAAAACAGCCATGCTCCCAGCCTGTTGCTCCACTCTTCACGAGGGCCAGGCTCTGCTGGCTTTCCCTATCCTGTGACATGTGAGCTGGAATCTCTTCCTACCTGTCAGGTTCCACAGTACAACAATTAAGCTATGAAATTTCTTGAATGTTTTCAGATGTATTGAGAATGACCAAAAGGTTCAAACATGTGACTGAAGACATAACTGACAAGACAACTGGAAGAGGAAAATGGCCTTGAATAAAAGAACATCCCATTCCATCCCTAGGCAAAAATGAAACGAACACTTCAAACAGCCAGAAGTTGTAATTCCATTTTCAAAAACTAATGTAGGCTCATAAATTGACAAATTCATAATGTATCGGTGTAAATTACATCCCCGAAAAGCTTTTGCAACTGCCTGACTCAAACTGTTCTATAATCACATGGACTGCTTGTGCAGTTTTTCAGTGTGCTGTTCAATTCAGGCAATACTGTCTCATTGTCACTATTACATATCTTAACAAGCTAATTTTCAATGTAATTATTTCATAGAAAAACATTTAAAAGGTTTTTTCATATGTTAAGTATTTCTAAAAGCTAATGGATTCTATTTTTTCTATAACTTAATATACTTTACAGTCTAGCAAACAGCAACAAGTCTTTGCTCTAGTCTGGAGAACATGAGATGTCAGAACCTAAGAAGTTTTCACCTCAAATTGATAGGAGAACCACACAAACCCATAAATTGCTCCATCCCCCATCATAATGAAGCGTCTATTTGCAGACACAGCCAACATTAGAATCACATTAGGACTTTTATCTCTTGGTTCCCACTGAACAAAGGCAGAATGACTCATTTATCAAGTTCTTCATTAGATTAGAAGCTTTCCATATGTACAGTCATATGAAATGACTGCACACATCCTGAACTTGTAGTCCCAGCACTGTCAACAATAAATTATGTACAAGCATGAATTCTACACTTATTAAACACAGAATATGAGTTGATTGGGGTTTTGTGTTATTTAAACAGACAAAGACAGCAAAACCAAAGTCTTTTCAAACACAAAAGACAGACCTTTCAGGTTTGAGAATTCTAGAATAAGTCATGAATAAAACCAGGAATCATGACAGAGAAATGTTAGCCTTACCCTAACTTTGCAGTGTGACAGAAGACCCCACATTGGCTGGGCACAGGCTTCCAGCTCAGCAGCAAAAGCAGCATAGTACGTCTGCGACTCAAACTCCACGTGCTCGTTTAGTTCTCGTTTATTTAAATTCATACCTTCACAGATTTAAGCAGAGTTATACAACTGAAGATTTAACTAGGGCTAAATGGATTGCAGTATTTTTAGTATTATGCATTTACACACCTCTAAAAACAACTTCACAAAATGTAATACTCTATTTTATTTAGCAGCAGAATATTTGATAAAACACTGGAACAAGCAACAAAGTTTGAACAGAAATAAACCAGAAAAGATAAAAGACTGGCTAATAACTGCAGTGCTTGCTGTTCAGGGGACATTAACTTCTACTTTGAATGCCATTTAGTCAATCAGAACATCTGAATGCTGGTCCTCTTTCTAAGCAGAACATTTATCAGTATTGAGAGGCTCACCATTCTAACATATTTTTTAATATAATCAAAAAAATTTCTTCACACAAACACTTAGAAAAAGATCCAGATTAATCAGATTAACTTCCCATATACTTAAATTTAGAACTTCACCAGTAAAACAGTTTTTTTTACAGTTATGATCTAGTACAACCTCAGAATTCTTGCACCATGGATCTCAGTTGACTAAGAGTGATGTGACTGCTCTTCAACTATTTCACACAAGAAAAAGATCCATTAGATAAATCTTGTAACCTGTTCTCTTCAAGAAATACAATCTTAGGGGAATACTAATAAATTAAGTATTTACATACAGCATTGTAGGGATTTTGCTACTGTGAACATTAACTGTCTTAACATCCTTGTATTAGTAATGATTATAAAAGTCACATACCTTGAAAAAATGATACAAAATTCATCCATGTTACCAAAAGACCATGATCTTCCAAAAATTTCTTTGCCACACTTTGGTGTGAAAGTATGTTTATAAAATCACTAACCAGGGGCCAGTAAGTATTGTTCTTCAGTAGTGCTTCCCCGCAATTCACCACAACATGTAAACTATTCTCTTCATCTAGATTTAAAAAAGAAAAAAACAAAACTAAAGGAGAAGACAAAGTAATGCTTTTCATTTATTAATAAAGTCACAAAGAATGCAAAAATAACAGTTAGGATGTACTGTAATGCTGTGGCCAGATACACACAGAGAAAACTGCAGAAAAGAAAAATGGTTCTTTCATGGCACCTGAGGCTCTTTTTTCCTCATAGACTGACCAACATAGATCCTACTCAGTAGGAGTCACTTAAACTTTGAACAGTATCACAACCTTTGGAAAGCAGCACATTAGTAAAACCATCACAACTATGGCTCTTAAAATATTTCTAAGGCTAAAAAGACTAAACAATACAATCCCTCTTACAAACAGCTGAATTCTACTTAGAATGTGACATAGCCTCAGTGAGCAAGGTACATTACAGCATTCAAGAAGAAATGTGGTGACTGAAACCTACACTGGCATGTTGAGTCTGAGCAGACCAGAGCAAAGCATTTCCACTCTGAATTTGGGACAGAGGGTTTATGCAGCCTGTCCAAGACTAGGGCAGGAGAAGGCTCCTAGAAGAGGAGGATAAGAAATTGGGGAAGGGGGGTTCTTTCCCTCCCACCCTGAATCACAGAAGCTCAGCCTCATAAATCTCTTTGTTTCTTTTTCATAAAAGGGACTCCTGGAAAGATCAGAAGGGAAACAGAATTGATTCTGGATTCATAATCCAAGCAAAGCAATTTCCAGCACTCATACATCAGTTAATATTCTGTTTCAACAAAAAGAACAGAAGAAAAAAAAATTCTTGCATCTAACGAGCAGCCTTGAGGATGGCTCTATTCCAGTTCAAATGCACTGAAGGACCCCTGTAATTACCCTTTACACAGTGAAGGGGTCATAAGCAGCACAGCACAGCTGAACTAAAAGACACTCAAGAGACTCCAGCCTCTGGCTGATGAGAGTGGATGTAGAACATGTAGAGTGGTTCTCTTTGGCCTGTCCAAGAACAGGGTAACATCTCTGCCTGAATCTGCTGAAGGATTTTGCAAAGAACCAACAGTTACATCTATCCCAGGAGAGATCAGACAAATCCAAAGTTACTTCAAATGGACAGTGGCATTGCCTCAATGTAAAGTCATTTTAGACAGGTTGGTTTTTCAGAGGATAAACCATTACCAAAACTTCTTCCTTGGGGCTATAAAGAAAATTCTTCTCCTATCATATAAAGTTTATTAGGAGGAAAATGCTGATAGAGATGAAAAATTCTCATAGAACATATGGACATAAATTTTCTTAGGAAGCCAGTTTTATCATCTCCATCTATATTTCTACCCCTCATCCTTTCACACTACATGTGAAAGAGGTAAGCTGAGTTAGTAACACTTACAAAGTCAGCATCAACACAGGCCAAGTCTGTTTCATTAAAAGAGTTTGTCCACAAATACCCTTCATGAACTGTACATTTTAGACAGGTGTCAGCTGTTCAAAACTCAATTAGGATCTGTGAGCAATGCAAATTAAACATGTAGCACACACAAGTCCTGCTCCATGTTTTCCTTGCTCCTCTTAAACATGCTTTCATCCCATATCCATTGGCTGGATTTGTAAATTCTATCTCATTCAGATACTAAATACTGTTTACAGTAGCTGCACAAACAGAATTCTTCTGAATTTATCTCACCAACAAAGACTTCTAACAATTTCCAGCAATGTAAGAGGTAACTTGAACTAAACACAAGATACAAGCTCAAAGAAGTGCAAAAGAAGGCCAGTGAGAATATGAGAGGGCAAAACCCTAATAATATATTTTATGATTTCTTTTCTGCCCATTTACATTATGCCCAAACCCTAAAACATAAAGCAGTGAGGGGAAAATATTGTGAAAACACTGAAAAGTACCAGACATCTCGCAGTGGTGGAGCAGGTTTACTGCTGGAGTCAATGACCAGCCTAAAAGATTCTATAATTCTATAAGGGTATTTTAGCTAAGAGAAATGACTGGTGCTGGGAAAAGAGAAAAGGAAACAGTGGAACAGCTGCTCCAAAGGTACATCTTTTCTCACACATCTATCACAAATATATCCAACAACATTTAACTTACCAGCTCCAGTTTACATCCATTAATTACCAGGAAGATTCTTCAGAACATTACTAATCACAGTCACAGCTTTTTTCTGCTTGACTGCAATTCTGACCCATTACAAAACCCTACCACCATGCTAGCAACATCCCATATTGACCAAAAAGTAACATTCAAAAGATGCTTAGAAGTAATTTTAAATTACATTCCACCAATACAGCATTGATTTAGCAAAAATCACTTGATATACAAACTGTTAAATATTCAGCATTTTCCTTTTAATTCTGTAAAGCAATCTATGTAGGGCAACAGAAAAATTTTTCATGTTGAAGTGCTGCTGAATGAGGGCACTCTTGATAGCTACCAGATGAGTAAGGATTTCCCATTTCTGCACAGTCATTTTGGTTTAGGCTATACAGAGACTGGACTCTGAGACAAAGGATACTTTGGGCAAAAAAAAAATAGAATTTCATGCAGAAGTTCATGATACTTTTTTAGCAGGAGCACCCAGCCTGTCTAGGGAGGACTTTCAGATTCAAACTAGGATAAAGAGGGCTGAGAGGTCTCCAGTCTGTTAGTCACATAAAAGTGTGAATGACAGAAGTCAGCAAGATTCAACTGTGCCATTTTCACATAAGGACAGGTGAAACAAGGCAGGTGAAAATAGGACAGCTGTTTTCACTAAAGAAGTTATACAGTCTATAACAGATCAAATTCATACTGCCTCTCTGTCAAATAAAAGGTTGATAAAATTACTATATTTACAAAGTATTAAATTATTTTCCTCTAATTATATCAAATTTTATTAAGTCAATCACAGGTTTTAAAAATTAAAACAATTATAAATACTTCAAATAGCTTGTGAAATTCCTTGAAAATATTTTTTTAATTCAGAAGGGTCTCAATTGGCATATATAATTTTTTTCTTCAAATAGTTATTTATGCACTTTACACAACAAATTAAGTACTTGCAAGGTAATAATCTGCATTCTAAACTATGTAACAGTCCTACAAAAAAAAAACCCTACAAACCAAAGGATAAAATATTAGTTACACTCGTGATAACTACCTTTATATTTCCAGAGAATTTTGACACTCAGCCTCTGCCATATATTGCTAGATCCTGTACATTTTATAAAGGCATCAGAAGGGTGGACTGACTACCAAAGGAAGATTAAATTTCCTCTATAATCAATTTATTATCAATGGAAAGAAACAACCAAACAACTCAACCTACCTTGCAATTCACTTTTAATAAGGCAACTTTCCATCATGTACAACAGAACAGTGACCATAATATCCAGCAGCTGGCATTCTTCTGTTACTTGGCGTGCTAGTTCTTCATTGCTGAACAACTGAACACTGATATGCACAATTCTATTAGACATGGTGTCTGATTCATGGCTTTTCTTCAGTGTTTTCATAATAAAAGCATAATGCTGAACAAATGTTTTTGTAAAAGCAATCTGCAAATTATAGAGAAATGTTGATGTTAATAAGCAGCATACAAAAATTATAGCTTTCTTTCATTATAAAATATTATTTTACAAATGTACAATCAACATACCCTGGGAAACATCAGTTACTGTGACAAACCAAAACTGATAGATGTTTTCTAGAAACAGACCAAAGTGAAAAGACCTATTTATAAGGAGAGGGGTATCTTAGGTTTCTAATTTTATTACCTTTTCCCAGAATCTAATCTTCTCATTCTACACTTTCCACACTAAAAAAACAACCCAGAAATGTTCAAACAAGGAATATAAGGTCTCAGCATGCCTGTGAAAGTAGTTATGTTCTAATAATTAATTTATCCTAAATTTGTACATCCTACAACAGCATGTCCTAAAATGATACACCATGAACAATGAGTTTAGTAGTGCCTTAAAAAGCTGCCTTATCACTTGCAGCCATCTACCCATGAAGAAAGGTTTCCATTTCTTTTTCATGCAAGACATTTCTACACTGATTTTCATTTCTACTATCATAAGGTTTTAAATAAACCTTTAGTACTTTTCCCTGAATAACTAAATTAATTATCCAGCTTTGCTATTATTCACACAACTGTTTGTGGTTCTTTTTAAACCAGATCAGTATTTAAATGTATTGTGTATATACATATAAATCTTAGTACAGTTCTGTGTTCCACTCCATTAGCCATAAAATGAATTATAAATCAACTTTTTGCACTGCTCTTACATGAACATATCTCCTAGCTTTGAAATCACTTCTCACTTAGTACTTTAGGTTCTGAATGAACACCATCTGGACTTGCTTGGCTTAATAAGAAGACAAGCTGTGCAGTGATAAAATCTAAAGGCTAAAAATCCCTTGCCTATTCCTTCTGGAAGTATTAACCTTTTGTAAGCATAGAATTAGAAATTTTAAACCACCCTCAGGCAGGCATGTTTTCACCAGGCCATATACAGATCACTACTTGATTTTACCTGCCTTAGACTCAGTGCATCCCATTGATATGTGGGGTGATAAATTGCCTATACCCCCACTCTCCCATACTTTTATTATGGAACTACCATGTTATTATTACTTAAAAAATACTTCCAAAAATATGACATAATTCTGCTATTGGGCACAGAAACTGCTTCTCCCAGCAAATACCCCCAAAGGTAAAGTTGATGATGGAAGAAAATGGACCAGGGTGAGAATGGGGATATCACTGCAGGAAACACTGTAAGAATACTTAACTTGCCTTCCTTTGTCTGATCCACCGTGACAGAAACCTGTGTAATAACTGAAAGTGTGTTCCACATACAGCACCCAGCACAATGGTAACTGTTTGCAGCTAAAGCCTTTTTGGCACAACACATTCACAATACTTGAGCAAAGTTAACACAGTATCATTCTGGTATTACAGATGTTCCCATCATACAACTTCCTTTAAGTTAAAAGCTTGAAACAATTTTCATCACTGGCATTAGGACTTACCATCAAGACATTCACACAATTAATGTTAAGCCTCAGACAGGAATTAAGAAGTTAGTATATTAATGCTCCTAGTAAAAAAGTATACTTGATTTATATATTACTTCTTTACACCATATTATGTTTAAATAGAATTTTTGGGTTCTGTGATATAGAAACCACAATTTACTTGTTTTACACAGCACGCTCAATTCAAGGTGACTGCAAAAACAAGGTCCTTCTCTAAGGACAAATTTTGGATTGTTTTTTTCTTTAGTTTATATTGGCATGCATCAAAATTTTTTGTGCCTCACTCATTTACAATAATGAACTTCTGGAAGTACTGTAAATTTGCTCTCACTACAGTATAATGGTAGAGACTCTGTAAAACACTTAACTAAAGGAAAGACAGATGCTTTATTCCCACAGTCAGTTGCATGTTAAACAAACAAATACAATCCTTTCCAATTTTGAGAGGAAGAAACTAAACTAATTTCAGAAGTTAAGAAGCTGAAATACTGTGGTAAATTGCAGTCAGTACATAAAGCCAGCCATAGTAGGCCAAATCAGTCCATCCACGTATCCTTCTTTCAGTGGCCAAAGCTATATACACATCTAAGGAAAAATATAGAATGGAGCAAGAATGCAATTTTTGTCATAACACATTTCCAAACACTCATCTTCCAACCTTTTGCAAGAAATGGTTCCTAGGACAGACATGCTTTCTGTATAACTAATTATCTTCACTGACTTACTCTCTGTGATCTTGAGCAGCTTCTAAGTTTCTACTTATGGAAAAAAAAGTTAGTTTTTTCAGCTAGCCTTTCCTCTTGGTGAACAGTCAACTTCAATCCCAGAACTTTCTGGAGACTAACATCGACCCCATGCTTCAGTCAGAACTTACACCTCCCATGTTTCTATTCTCAATGCTAAAATGGAAGGTATTTATGCCAGCTGAATGCTGCACTAAAATTAAGGTTCCAGTAGAAAAACTGTTCTACAAAATTTGTAGAACAGCATATCCAGGGTTTAGTGAAGTCCTACTGCTGTAATAGCTGCCTCAAGGGTCACTATGGCAAGTGCATGACAAGGCACGACATTTCTGGTAATGATGTTTGTTGATTCATTATGTCTACCAGATGCTTTTGCATTTTTGTATTTCCAGCATTTCAGATTTCAGCAAGACTCTGCTCTTGGATGATTTACACTCTTCCACCATTTTCCTGTTTACTGCCAACACATTCTTTGCCTTCTCCTTGGTTACACGAAGGTCTGTTTTTCTCTGGCTTTTGCTTTTCCTCTTGTCCACACCATAACACCTTCAGTTTCTTGGAAGCTTCAATAAATTTATCTTCTGCTTTCTTTTTCTTCATTTGTAAGTCTTCCAAGCTTCAAATGTCAGAGAGTGCTGGAAGGGATGCCTCAAGCACAAATCTGTAAGGCAAAGACCACACTTTTTGTTGTGCTATCTCTCTCACATGCCAAAGTAGGGAGAGTGGGAAGAGCCAGTTAACCCAGGGTTTTAGCCCACCCCTTTCAACACCTCTTTTCAGTACTGGGAATCCTAAACAGGAAGTTTGTTTTCCTATTTCAAAAAAAAATCTGTGTAACTGAGATTGCTAGAGGCTCAGTGACTGCTTCACAGGGAAGTGATGAATTCTAATATGTTTACGCTGGAGGTCAGAGATTTCAACAATTTCAAAGCATACAGTGATAGCCAACTCTGTTCTCTGTGTTTGGCTAGCTCCCTCAGTTTATCAGAAATCCAGCCTAGCAGAATTCTGCTGATTTAATGCTAAATTGCCTCATGAAGAATCAGATAATTTGCACAGCAGCAGACACAGAAAAAATTAGAACAGTACATGTGGTATAGATGGGATGAGAGAAAGTAGCAGAAAGCTGAGTGACCACTTGGAACAGTTTATATCCCTAGAGGTTTTCCTGTTGTTTAAGAATGCAATATGATTAATCAGCAAACAAGCCTTTCTTTCAAAAAAGCTAAATGAAAGCATACAGGATAAAACATTCTTGTACTTCATCCCAAAATGCTATGTTCCCTCTTTTACATGTAAAAGGCAGAGCCACTTGCTGTAAATCAACCACAGGCCTCATAAATATGTTTAAAATTCATGCAGCATTGACAGTTTTGCAACAAAGCACAGGTATCTTGCAAAAAAATAGTTTACTGCCTCCCTAGTACTGCTGCTCTGAGTTTCCTTACTACTTAAAAATGCCTTTTAGACAATCATAGTAATTAAATACAGATTCTAAAAAAATTTCAAATACTTGGTATTTGTGCTTCTAATAAAGCTTTAACATAGGAATTAACTGTTTAATGAAAAAAATATGAAATTGGTAACTGAAAACACAAACAAACAAAGTTTATAAAAACCTTTCAATCTGAGCATGTAGTATTGGTGGGTAGAAAAAGGACTACTTCCAGTTAAAGGTGGCAATCAGTAGAGAAACCAAATATTCCAAGATCTCCATTCTGAGTGAAGAAAGATAATGAACAGAACAAAGAAAGTCACCAAAGACTGTGGCTCATTGTCAAAGGAGGAAAGATCCCACAATCATTAGAAGCTATTGTTATTACATGGCACAGTAAAAAGGGAAACACAGCAACACTTACCAGATTCTTCTGCATGCTGCTAGCAGCTGGGTGTTTTTACAGGCAGGAATTTAGCTGGCAATGGATCAGGAGAACTGGATGTCCATGTGGGTGTCCAAATATCATGAGGAATTCAAGCTTCATAGCAATGGATCATCAGTTAAGAAGTCCTAATGTCTCCTCGTGGATTAGCTGAATCTAAGACCAAGATGAATCTGTGCCGGCATCCCAAATCAAAGTGGTGTCTTGACATGGACACAGTAGTGCTGAGGGCCTGTATCTTATCTTTTTCTTCCTTGCAAGTTATCTTCATGTCCTTTGTTTTGACACAGCAAGGTTTTAAGGGGGCACAAATACAGTGTTGTCCCATTATAAGTAGACTTTTTTGAAGAAATCTGCATGCCTGGACTTCAGAATTGCTTGATCTTTGCCTCCCAGCAGGCATTGAGAAGGTCCAAAATATTTGCATGGCTCAAGGGTATGACATGATCAGAGCAAAATGTTAAGCCTGATTGCTATGTACACTAGGTCTTGGGAACATGTGGAGCAAACAACCGAACCTGGCTGCACACCAAGATTTAAAACAGGAAGATGACATCCAGTCTCCACAACTCCAGGCCAGGAAATACTTGGTATGGACAACTGCAAAACTCTGTTAGGAAGCACCTGGAAGGCTGCCAAAATCACCTAGGGCATAGCTGCAGCAAGAATGCTCACACTGTAATGGCCTGTACAGAGAAACCACTGCCCACTACAATAATTGAAACAGGAGTGAAGTCACTGCAGTTATTCACCAGTCATACCACCCTACAGAATCATACACTGCTGTTTTAAGTGATAAAAACAATTTACAAAGTAAAATAAAACAAAATCCAACACATGCAAATATGCACTAACAGACAAAAAGGAAAATAATCCCCGAAATCAGAATTAATAATGTTGCTCCAGATTTATCCATCTTATTTTGTCCATATTGCTTTTCAAATACGAAACACTTTAGAACGTCTAACAAAATACTCAAATCCAAGGTAAAAATCTGCATTCTTTTACTGCTCATTATTCAAACATAAGCATACATGGCATCATGCAAGGCATAATACACACTAAGTATGTGAATTAGAAAAGATACTTAGGTTTGAATGAAGTAAGGCCAAGTACCTTATAATCTTGATCTGGTAGCATGTTGAGTAAGAAAGTCACCATCTTCTGTGGAAACTCGTATTTTATTGTCCAAAATAATAATTCTTCTAGAAAACATTTATGCTTCAAAACATCCATGATAGACTGATCTGCATAAAAGGTTGAAGCAGGGCAAGTGTAATGCAATAAGTACTAAAACTAAGAACACTGATAGTGCAGTTGCACTCAAATAAAAATTCAGGAACAAAAATTTAAGAACATCTTAGTGCATTCTGTAAATAATTTCTTTCTAAACACTGGGCAAATGAACATGACTAACACTGCACAGTGCCAGGGTCTGTAACTATAAAAAGACCTCCCAGAGAAGCCAGTGAAAGTTTTCAGTACAATTCTACCACAGAGTCCAATCTTCATTGATTGCATTGAATCCTATCACCTCACTGTAATAGCTGCACTGATTATAATGCATCACAGCAGACTGCACAATATTTACACAGCCATTTAACCAGGGGAAACAGTGTAGAGTACTACTTAACTTTAAGTTTAGTTAACTTTAAGTATCAAAACAACAAAATACAATTATGATTAAGTGATGTATTCTATTACCTAAACAACACTTTACAAAGCTCTAAACAAATTAAATAAAAGCAATAATGTATCCTTTATTCTTACTTTCAAAGCAATATATACACTTATTGACCAACCAGGAAGTTGTTTGTATATAAAAATTACCATAACCAGATAATCAGGAGGCACTAGCTCCTGATGGTAGCAGGAGAGACAGTCTCATTTTTCCCCTCTCAATTCCTGTCCATTCACTCTGCCCCTTTACTCATGCTGATAGTAGATCCCTGTGGGGGACCTACAGAGGAATCAAGTCCAGGACCTTCCCATTTTGTCAGCTGTGTTTTCAAGCAGATCAGTTTCCTGATTGCAAAGCTGCAAACTGATCTTTGCTAGAATAAACTGTTAATGAAACTATCATTTGACAGAGCATAAATCATATTAATTCTGTTTTTAAAAATACTAAAATATAAAGCCATCATCATTTTTCAAGAGGTTGATTATTTATGCTTTACAACTACAACACGTGGTGTTCACTCCAGTAACATATGAGGACTAAAGAAGAAAGTAATAATACTACTCCTTCTCTAAACCTAGAAATCCACTACACCCGAGGACATGTAACTCCACACAAAATCACATATTCCAATAGGAGTGTATGAAGTGCTCCCACTAGCACGCATGCAAAAACATTTACACTGAACATTGTCTGGGCCTTGAGGACTCACATCTTCACTGAAGTGTGACATCTTTAGAGACTGCACTGGACAGATTTGTGCCTATTCTAAGCAAGACAGGCATTTGTGCTCTTCCTAAGAAGGAATTATGTTTTCAACCATTACCAAATGTCAGAGTTCCCCAGGCAAGTAACCAATTTGCCCAGACTTAAATTTTAGGATTCTCCTCAAGACTCTAGCAAACTGAAAAAAGCAAGAATGTTTTATACAATATATTCTACAAGCATTGATATAAAAACATTACCTTCACAGAATCATGAAAGATATTAAAACTTTATAATATTTTGTAATATTAATTGATACTGTTTTGTAAGCTATTACACATCATCTACTGCAACACACATATGATGCTCACCTATGTTGTTATGAAACTGCATGTGTGATTTGACTGCCCATGAAAGCTTGGTAACCACACAAGACTGAAGTCCTCTGTCCATAGAACAGAGAGCACAAATTTTGGTCCATGCCAAATGCTTCTGGGTGAGAACACCAGGCATGGAGACAAGTGACACAACACTGTATCTGTCACTGATGTGCAGCCTTCTGACACATATCACAGCTGAACAGCACATATCCAATACTTTATGCAGCAGTTTCAGGCAGGGACAGAACAATACATATCCACTTACATCTGCTATATAATTTGACAGAATGCTCTTACCAAACTTGGAAAATGTGTCAAGAACACTGGGACTAATGGTCCCATTCTTCTGAAAAGCATCACTAGATTTAAAATTTCTTTAAAAAACAAAAGTGCCTCTGGGTTTAAAATTGCCTTAAACATCTGGTATTTCAGAGGGATGCAGGATGAGGTTTTAAAACAGCGTAAAAAAAAAATTCTCAGTACTCAGTCCCATACCTGTATGAGAGAACCTCAACACAAAAACTGTACTTCCTTTAAAGAAACATTTTATTCTTTCTTAGTGCCACAAAACACCTCACAGAGTGTTGTAAATATCTCTCTGGAATATGAGACTTAGCATTGCAAGATATGCCCAGTATATAAATAACCCTGGATGAAGACAGTACCACTGAAGAGCTAGGATGGGATAGGGAGTCTGCTTATACGGAAAAGGTAAATCTGTTTTTATTCAATACTCAAGTTTTCCAAAATTTTCTTTTCATACTCTTATTTTATACCCTATTGGACATAAAATATGAATACTGAAAACTTCAGAAAACTATTTGATATTTAATAAAAACAGATACTTACCCTTCCCCCATTGGCAGACTCCCTCCTCTGGGGCAGATATTAGGAGCTAACATCATGACCACAGTCCATGCTGGGATGCCTCAGAGGGGGAAGACTACAATCCTGGGGGAAAATGAAATTTTGAATTCAATTGTTGAATTCAAGTATCACTTTTCCTGAAATGCCACTGCTGATAATGGTTTTCTGATCAGGCAGCTTCTAAATCTGGGCTTCCTCCCTGTCTCTTTCCCTAATTAGTTATTGTGCATCAGAACAACAGCATTTTTTTCTTCTGTTACCTGACTCTAACTTCTCTTTTAAAAGACAAGCTAACAGCCTCTTATACCCAAGTAAGAGTTCTTTCCTTGGATGTCTCCACATTTCCTGCATTTCTCCAAAACTATTGCCTCTTCCACATTATTATTCTCTACCACAATCTTTCTCACCCCATTTTTATGATCATCTCTAAACAACACTGTTGCCAAGACATTTAGTTCTCTGCTTTTTCAGCTTCCTCTTCTCCCTTCAATCTGAAAACACTAGAAACAATCAGTCTTACCTTCCCATATTCCTCACAACATCAATTTTGTTGATTCATGAACCTTTGCATTTAAAACTCAAGCTCCAAACCTTCACTCCAGAGAGCTTCCAGAAACTTTATTCCAACTTTCACCACAATTTTTCTACCCAAACATTCTTTTCTCAAGGCCTGTAATTCTTTGTGCTTCCTATGTCAGTCTGCACATATTCATATTAAAAAAAACACAACCAAAAAGGTCTTCTTTACTTAACAATAGCATTTAAATATTATTAATCACTTTTTAGCACAAAAACATGTCAAGCACAAGACAGAACTACCCTGTCTCTAGCCTATGGTTATTCTTGAATTAAAATTTGCCCCGACCTCAATGTGACTGCTGCTCATGTTGGACTCGAAACTACACAAGGGACTAATTTCAAGCTAAGAAAATAGTGGAAGTGATTTCAAGGGAGAATTCATTCATGTATTTTATCTTAAACATTACTGAAACAGTACAGAGAAAGACCAACCAGAACCAGAGAGGACCATTCTTGCCTGGTTGAAAACACAATCATACTGTATAGTGGCACATTCAAAAAAAATTTTAAAGAACAACTACATCAAACACTTGTTTTGTAAAGTTATATTGCAGCCTTGATAGCCACACAGTGAAAACTGAATGAATTTTTGGAGGTCAGCTTACAACACAGAAGTGACAAAATGGTCAGAGTCCCAGACAGTGGTACTCACTCAAGGGAAATCTAACTTGCCAATTACCACATTTTCACCTGCTATTCCTTTTACACTTTGCTATGTTTAATACCTGTCACATGCAGCAGGGAATTGAGTATGCCTGGATATTTTTAAGACAGACATGAAGCAAACATGATAAATTGAGATCAGTACTTTATAAATACCTTTGGTGGTGCTGCTTAGTTTCACCCTCTTGCGCTTTCCCACACCTTGGCTACCATCCTGGTCCTCCTGGGGTAGGGGAAGAGTTTTAAAAATTGATTATCATATACTTACAATCTTATTGCCAAGAAATGGTATGCTCTCAAAATTCTGGTTTAACTACCAAACTAAAACAGAGATGCCTTCAATATATTCTTACAAGAAAAATATTTTTACTGTTAACAGAAACCACGCACTGTGTGCAACTCTTCAGAGAAAAACGTAATTTTTTAATTGCCTTTTTTTCCTCTATAGGCAACACTATCATTTACATTTATTTCATTAATTTTGTAACTTTACTTGCTTTCTTTTCTAAAACTGATTGCTACAAAAATTTAACGCTACAAAATTTCTAACCTTTGCATGTCAAAGATTTTACCTTATCCACTTTGTAGGGTCTTGTTCCAGAGAAAAAAATATCAACCAACATATTGTATATCGAAGTTGGCAACACATACAATTAGTTAGATACTTTCTAATCAGTATAAACTTTTGATGCAAGAAAGTATTTTTGACACCTTCAAGAGGCCAATTCTAACTGCTTGTTCCCTAAAGAATAATGGAAACATTTTACACAGGCACTTGTCATCTGAAGCTTTCAAGGCAATCCACAAACTAAACAGCAAAGGTTCCAAAATGTAATACAAATTAAAAACACCATCACCACCACTTCACAAAATCTAACACTGGAGTGTTAAAAAAAGAAGTGACATTACAGGAGTATATTAAATGTTGCATGGATCTTTACCAGCACGGTAGTCCTAATGAAACTAGAAATAAAGATTCTTACTGGAACTAATCAAAAGAGACAAAATTAAAGCAGATCTCAACTGTTAAAAATAAGCAATCAATACCCTTCTCCCCTAAGCATATGCCAGGTTTTACTTCCAAACTTCTCTGGAATGATAAAGAACCTGAATCTCAGGAAGTAACTATTCTGCCTTGAGGAAGAAGATTATTCATACTTTAAATCTAAGGACTGACCACAAGTATGGTGTAAATGAAAGGTCTGATTTTTCCTATCCTTTCATTACCTCCGTCTGAAAATTTGTTTTATGATGGACACACATTTGAACACTTAGGCAGCCTGTGGTCTTTGTGAACACAGGGTACTTTGGTACTTCAGTCAGGAATGAGTCAGTAAGTTCGCAGGATGTTGTCACTGCCCAGTCCCCTATCAGAGGGGCTAAGTACCCTCAAGAAAAAAAATCAGACTTCCTGTGATATTACTATGAACTGCAGGACTCTGTAATTTAAGTCTCCTGCCCTGAAAAAAGCATTGGTGAAGAAAGTTAATTTTCTATTTTATAATCTTTTTCTTAATCATGATCTGCTTGACAAACACGAATGACTGAAAAGGAAGTCCACTCCTTTCATTCAAAAGTCAAAATAGACTGTGCAGGTAGAAAGCTGAAAAGCTTACTAGAAAAATGTTCCTCTCCTCTGTACTCCCATGTGAGTTACAAAAGGCACTTACAGTTTGTTTTTAATACCTTATTATATTCTCTTAGACGAGAGTAAAATTATCTTACAATTTAGAAATGTGGCAAGAGTACACTTTTAATTGGATTTTCTTTCTCTGGTATTTAAAATGAATCTAGAAAGGTTAAAAATGTTCTTTCCTACCAAGATCTAATTGGTAGCATTGTTTCACACATGGAAACACTAGATTACAAAATGTACATAGACTACAGATCAGAGCAGTGCTTCTGCAGGGAACTAAACACCTTGAAAAATTTTGCACAGTCCAGTATTTAGTTTTACTTCTACAACAGTAGATGGTGCTAAGCAAAAAATTAGACTGAAGGATGGCTGTTATTTCCCATGTTTTCGTTTTTGCAAAAGGAGACAAAAGGGCCTCTCTAAACCTGTCTAGCTATTTAAGAAGATTCTGTGTTCCAAGGAATCAAATAAAACACAGTCCATGAATGCTTTTGCCACACTGAGGAACAAATGTTTTTATAGTGGATATCGCTTTACATTATTTAAAGTTTGTTATGTTACCCTACCAGAATGTCTGCCAAGGCTTACTAGCTGAAATTAGGTTTTAAAATATTAAGAAACAAAAAATGAGAATAAATTGATAAAGTTACTCTTCCATAATTCAACTTTCCTCATTAAATTCCACTTATTTATTAAAGCTCAACCTAAAATGAGATTCTCTCCTTTCTACTCCCACTCCATGTATTTGGTAAGTCAGGTCAAGTCTACACATGGGAATTTATCTACAGAGAAATTCTCACTGCTGCTATCACCAGTTCAACTGGATTCTTAAGTGCCAAAAACTGCTAACACCACTCACAGCGTTACATGCTCTAAGTTTGTTTTAATCAAGTCCAATGTATTTGATAGTGACTTCTGGAATACCTACACAGGTTTCTTCTCCATTACATACATAAATTAAACTGCAACAGTATAAGCAAAAACCAAGAGATTTGTTCAAGAGGTCCTTACTAAATCAAAGGCATGAGATCAGTTCCTTTAAACCTCCATTATTCCTAATTACTAAAATGGGGATAAGGTATGGCAGATAGAAGACTGAAGTTTTGTGGGATTTGGCTGCAAGCATTCTCTCTCTTTGATATTCTGTTGCAGTTCGTTACAGTCTTTAAGAAGTCTCACCTCATCTGAAGAATCCCCTTGTCCTGATGTTGCCGTAGCACCCGTCAAACCTTTTGAAATAAAAAAGTTCAGATATTCTTCCTGTAAGTCTTATACTGAAAAGGCAGTATTTTAAGGTATTTAATGAGCCAGTATGAAATGGAACACTACGTTAATTTTCTTTAAAAGATCCATAACAGTGACCTGAGAAATAAAGAGTAAGACTTCCAAGCAATACAACATCAGGGATTTGCAAGTATGTTCCATTGCAGAACTTCCATGCACTATGTTAACAAAGCAGCATTCTTCCAGAAATTAAAAAAAAACATTTTTTCAACCACTGAATGATGGACTTCAGCAATAAAAAAAAAACCCACAGAAGCTTTATAAGAAGAGGTGCTGTGGACTGATAATCACTTCATTGCAGTGGCAAAATTCCACTATGAGCAATTTCATCTTGCCTACTCAAATTCCACTAATGTTATGACTGGGAAAATGGTGCTTAGCAGATCAGCAACAAAAAGTTAACATGTTTAGCTTTGCTGATAAGAGTCCTGCAATATGGCAGTGCAATAAATTACAGGTAATTCCCTAAGTTTCATTCAGAGCAGCTTTTTTAAAAAATAAACCTAAAGCAGTTTATATAAAACTCATCAGTAATCAAGTCTTCTCTTAAAATATTTCTCTACACAAACCTTGAACAGATAATGTGCTAGTCCCAGCTCCTTGTTCCTGCATACCACACGCAATTTTATCCTCAGGAAATGCCAGTCCAGAGCCTTTCAAAGCAATGAGGTACTTTTCATGACTCTTCTTTGCACATGCATTCTCTCCAACACCTTGAATACATACATAAAACAGTATTGAACCACAAAAGCACCTCCTTGGTTCATATACTCTATGCAAGCAATCTAAAAAATGGTCCACCATGTTTTAATTTAATAACACACATTCTCCATTCCAAGAGTCCAGATAAGCATGTCTTACTTTCGATTTCCTTTCCATATTTCTGTATCAGGAAAGCCATCACACATAGGAAAGAGAAGTAATTAAATTACTTCCATTCAAATATTATAACAGGAAAGAAAAAGGAAGGAAAGAATAAAGAGAACTGCCTCTGAGGCAACTTTACTAAGTGTTTCTCCTTTCAAATAAAGATTTGGAGATTGCCTGTTATTTAACTAGCTGCTGCCCAATCCAGTTATGGCAACTTAAAACCACAGCAATTACTGTTTGTTCTGTATCTATGCAAAGGACTCTTAATCACAAGAAAATAACATGGAGTTAATTTACACTAGGGATTTGGGATTAGTTGTGACTGGCCAACATTTTCAGATTCATTGTGATTTGGTACAAGACGAAATAAATGATGAAGGGGAGGGTAACGTTTAAGAAAAAACGATGAAAAAGGCTTTGCACAGAAATGCAGGACACACAATGGCCTTTTGCCATTCAGGTCTCATCCAGTAACCTCTGTGAGAGCAGATCAAAAATAAGTTTGAATTTTTAAACCAAAATAAGTTTGAATAACCTCGTTATGCCTAACTTGGAAGTACTTGTTTCATGTCACCATGTTCATGTCACTTTGAAGAGAATGGATTTCTTATAAAAACTTTTCTGAAAGGATGTTCTTTATAAATTCATTTGGGACACAGATCAGATGTTTGCTCTCATGGGTCTTAATAACAGATCTTTCTAGTCACTCCTGAAGCTCACCTTATCAACATAATATCCTTAAAAATATGCTTTTTTTCTGTGTTTTGAGATGCCAAATAAAAACTGCAGAAACTGAAGTTATAAACAAAACTTATGCCCTTAATTCTTCACAGTTTGAAAATTTAATTATTAGAAATGACACAAACATACCAGAGCTAAGATCTTTGTAGAACTGTTGGCTAGTTAAAACCTGGGTAAGAACCGATCTCATTGCACCTCCCATTTTGGTCAAATCTTCTAGGAAGGAAACATGAGGCTCCAAAACCTGGAGGATTTTATGAAGGTCTTTCTCTGATGGCAGATCAAGAGCTGAAAATCACAATAGAACAACTTTTGGTGTAGATGTAATATAATTTACCCAAGACCGTCACTAACAGAACAGTCACAACCACCACAACTGAAAATAATTTATATATTCATAATGCTCTAAAACTCACACATACAAATTTCAAACTATACCTAATCTCATTTTCTGGAAGACCTTAGCACAATGTTAGGTAACCCTTACAACATACTTAAGCACGGCCACCAGGTAACAAAATCAAATCAGGTAATAAGATCACCAGGCTGTAATTTTGTTAGGAAGAGAGGTACAAAATACAGTGACATAAACTATGGATAGAATTCATGTACTGTGTCTTCACAGACTGCAGAGCAAGAGATAACAGCATGGTAAGATATGCTAGGTACATGCAAATTCAAAACATACCAGGCTCATTATAGCCCTCTCTTAAGTGCTGAATCAGGCTAAAGATGAACTGTGGAAGAACTAATTCTGACATCATCAACAAGTCTTTCGGGACACATGGAACATTTGAATTTGATTTAATCCGGTGTCTTTTACAAAACCTGTAACAGATGAGACAAATGTTAGCCAAGCAGAGCTCAGTAGTGTCACCATGTACTAAAAATACCATTCCTTTTTCCATTTTTCAGAGAGTATATGCTTTTATATTAAAGGTGGTATGCAAACGGTATTCTGAAATTCCAACTACTATATTCAAGCTCATTCTGATTCTGAGGCCAGAGAATTATAAAGGTGCCAGTTTTTTTTCTGCTGCTCAAAATTCACATATCTAACATCCCAGCTTTCCCATACATATCAGAGGTATCTTCCATCAAGCAATCAGAAGAACAATAACTTTCCTCTCCTTTCTGCGACATCATCAGAGGTTTGACTGATTTTTCAAGTCCTCATTCAGACAACAACTTTTAAAAATGTCTTTTGACAATAAAAACAACTTAGAAAGGCATAAGACTTTGCAGGATCAGTGTGTATTTCAAACATACAGCAACTAAGATTTACAAAATCCGTACAAAATCATTTCATTTAAAAAGAAACAAAAACATTTATTCTTTGGAAAATTCCTGCATGGTAGTAGCTGAGGCTTGGCTAATGCACAGTGACATGACATTGAGCCAAACCCCATTAGAGCAGACAGAATGATTTCCCACTCACTTAACATGAGCCTGACTCAAGAGACACTGAATGCTTTGCAGCTCCCAAGCTATTTTTAGAAAGGACATATACCAACATCAAAGAGCTATTTACCCACGTCAAAAACAACAGTAACAAAGAATAGTCTAAAAATATAACACACAAGAATAAACTTTCCAGTAAAGATTCACTAGATTTTACCATTAATTTTTCAACACAAAAGTTCAGAAAAATATACAGCTATGTTTTAATATGAAAATTGTTTTCGAAATTTATGCCATTGTTTCCAGAAGCAGCCAGCTACTTTCTAAAACTTAAGCCTTTCTTCTTTGAGGACCATTGAAGAATCACCTTCAAGAGAAGAAGGAAACAGAAGAAAGCCAGAAAGCAAGTATCTGAATCAAGAAAAAAAGGCAAAAAAAAAAAAAAAGGTTCAAGTCCAACAGTTAAAATGGCAATTTACAACAATGGCTAGCAAATTCACAAGACTAAGGATTAAGAGCATCTCCTTTGCTTTTTACACATTAGAAAAGAGACTTTTTATTAAGAAAAGGTATAGAAGGACAGTACTAGCCAGTTGACTTGCAGTTTGTATATACAACCAATGTATCCCTGGGAGGGAAAGGGCCTGACAGAAGAGCTCAGTGATGATTGACAACTTTCTGTTAACTAATGCCCAAATAAATATGGTTTACTTTTATGTCCCACTTCTCATACTACATTCACAGAAGTTAAGAAAAGTCACTCCGTGTTCCTTGTTCAAGTACGAATAAACAGCACAATTTGCAACTGCAGGGAATTTAAAGGGACTTGTAAAAGTCATTCACTTTTTCTCTTCTTTTATTTTTTCCACGTAGAGAAACCTGAACGGCTATAAACCACAGATGTGGCCTCATCTATGCTGAAATAGGATACTTCATATTTTAAAAGTAATTGGTTTCCCTTTTACCACTGTCCTTCTAAGAAAGGATCAAAAGTAAATAAAGACCTAAAAGACACAAAAGAAAGGAATTACCATGCAGTGTATTCTAAAATCTTTTAAAGCCCACCACCCCCCCATACATTTTACATTCTGTCAAAAGATGTTTTCACTGGTTATGATCACAAGCTAAGGAAGCCCCTATAACAAAACACACAGATAAATTCATTTTGAATCCCAGCTTCTGCAAAGCACAAGGCTTCCTTCCACAAAAAATAAGCTCTGCTCCCCCAAAGCCTGTGTCAACATGTCAATTTTGAATCCATCTCGACAGAATCACATAATGAGTTAGGAGGGACCCAGAAGGGTCATCAAGTCCAACTCTTAAGTGAATGGCCCATATGGGAACCGAACCCATGACCTTGGCATTATTAACACCGTGCTCTAACCAACTGTGCTAATCTCAGGGTTTAACAGATTAATGATCCCAAATTTTACATATCCTGAAAATGAAAGTTATGAATATGTCCTGTCTTGAGAGTCTCAAGAAAGCACTACTGAATTAGAAAGTGTGTTTTTATTGCTATATTAACACAGATCTTGGAAGACAAATAAAGAACCCGAATTCAATTCCCCGTGGAAAAATTCCCTGTGAAAAGTTCTTTCACTGTCACATGCACAAACTACAGCAGGTTCAAACAGGAAACAATTTCTAGATACCAGGCCCTAAACCTTAAAGTAGGAATACAACACAATTTTACAAAAGGTACCATACTCTGGATTTATGGTTCAAACGCTACAGTATTTACACAGTACAGTCCAGAATTACTCACAGTTCTATTGCAAAGTGCTATACAATTCTTCTATAAATATTAACAAAAATGCCAGACAATGACCTGGAAGGTCTTCAGAGTTAGCACAACAGCTGTTCTAACTAAAGAAGAGACTGCACCCCGAGCTGTGCAAAGGAAGAAAGAAGCTGAGGTTTCATATAAGCTGAAAGAGACACGTGGACAAACTTCTCAATGGGTTACATGGTTACTGGACAAATAGCAGCCTAAGTTATTCCATAATCAGTTCCCTACATACTTCTGAAAGAACTTCCTTACCATAGCACCAGCTAAAGAATTGTACATCTAAATAAATGTATGTTTCAAAACGCTTCTGAGACTATCAAAATAGGCTTTAATAGGCAACAAAAAGGAACATTTCCCAGATCTCTCCTGGTACCACCAAGCCTCAGAAATCCACCATGTGTAGCAGGTAGAAATCAACCTGGGATTCTAGAAATCTAGATTATATCCATCTTTCATTGTAGGGGGCAATGAAAGATGGATATAATCCAGACAAGAAACACATTTTTTCTGAAGAGGCTCAAAAATAATGATGGAGAGGAAGACTAATTTGGTAACTGACAGATCACCTTGATCTAAGCTTTCTAACTTGATTTCAATGTTGCAAAATACTTCTTCCAACAGTTCTTCCTGTAGTTCTTATTCACTCTTTTAGCAGTTTGTATTTCTTGTACTATATACTCTTCGTTGTAGATATTTTTTACTACTATACTAGAATGATGTTTAAGAATGAGTGTATCAGTGAGAATGTCAATTCAATAGACAGAAATATTCAAGCCCTATGTATCTGAAGTACTAAAACACAGGTCCACATGAAGACAAAAACCATAATCTTTTTTCCTTATTCTTTTCTCCAATTCAAAAGTATATTCTAGTTTTGATTTTCTATGCATTTTCCTACCTTTGAAATCACTTTTTCATAAAAAGATAAGGGTAATGTTAGTAAAAGGAGAGAATAAATAGCAAACTTTTAATTAAATAAATACTTACATTTAACAAAGAATCTTGTCCACATGACTTCAAATAAAATTCTGACATTTCTTATGCTGCATTAATATCTTATTTGTGAAATGCAGAACACTGCTGACATCTATGTGAGTAAGGAATACCATTTCTTATACACATAAGCAGCATTAGTATCTTCTGAACAACTTCCATATCAAACTTCACAGATTCATTCTATTCTTTCTGGCTATTTCCATTTTTACTAATTCTACTGTGAATTTCCAAAATGCATTTTAGAAGTGGCTTCAGGTAAAATAACTCCTTCCCTTTAGGCTGCAGTTTCAAAGCTTAGTCAAATTAGGTCAGTCCTGCCACAACTCTGTCTTCAGCCCTCTTATTTGTTCTAGCACTAGCACTTGACTGATCTTGTGTTAAACCAGCTCAAAAGCTAAGCTAGCAGAAGTTATTTACTTCTATGAATATACAAAAAATTTCACTGGGCCAGTTTAAATCCACCAGCACTCAAAGATCAGTCTCCTCAGAAATCACACTGAAATCCCTAAATCATTTTGCCATCATCCCTGTCCTTGTTCACCTGACGGGGAGCAAAACACAGAGAACAAAATAAACCAAAACCCCAAACAAAGACATGCAGGAAAATGCCATCCTGGCCAACCAGCACAACAAGCAGATACAAAGCTCACTGTGGAGGCAATTCCATCACTTCAAAGGAGTTTTTAAACTCTGAAGTTATCACAGTAACTGATAAAGGCCTTCAGTTCCAGCCAGACCACACCTTTACAGCTTCTGAACATTTGATCTGTCCTTCATCCACCACAACCCAAAGTGTCTCAAGCTTCAGCTGCATTCCAGAAACTTGACATAAGTCCATGCATACACAGATGGACTATTTTTACCCTCACTTTTCTCCCACTATTTTGTTCCCTGCCTCCCCATGTTTAAAAGTCCTTTGGTTTTAAACTGGATCATAAGACTGCCTAAAGAAAGCATCCCAATTTCACAATCTCAATAGTACTACAGCACCACGAGTATCTGACTCTGACAGAAGCTTTTAGGGATAGGGATCTGGGACCCAAGCAACAGAATCCAGATGAAAACTGCTGGAAATCAATTCTTAAGCAAAGAAAGTAAAGCTCTACTTGATTCTTCAATGCAGTAAGTCATAGCTAACTGAGCTCTTATTAAAACATAATATACATTTCATATATACATATATGGTATAATATATATTCATACTGTACACCGCATGACTGACATCATGTAATGTTTCATAAAGTATTCAAATGAAGTTTTATAAATAAGAATTCAACACAAAGTTTTTAAAAAGCATGTGTTCTGTCTCCACTGTAAAACTAACACACAAATACTATTCTTACATACCCTGAGTCTACAGGAGATGCAAGATACAAGACACTTTTTGAGTGCTACAATTGTTTCTGAACTCTTACAAACCCATTTCACCACTTTTTATATTCAGGCAGTGTTTAAACATTTTTCCCCGCTTTTGCAGTTCAAATATCAAACCAAATCTTAATTCAGAACAAAGTAAAACTTGCATAATCAAGACTAGAAAATTATCTTGATGAAAAAGGGTTTTGATATATTGTAGCCTTGCTTTAGGTAAATCCCCTGTCCCTAACAATAACAAACACAATGGTAACTGAAGAAATGCAAAGAAATAAACCTACCATTCCTAAAAATTAAGTTTAGCATGTTTCCCCCATACAGCCTAAGAACTACATTTCACTAGTTAAATTCCTTTCACTTGCAAAACAGGCTTCTGAAAGTGAATCACTGTGGTACTGACTTCAAGGCCCAAGGAAGGAATGCTCTTCTGCTCTTTATGAAAACTGCAAGCTACAGAGTTCACAGACAACTGAATACTTGCATTTCTGCTGTTAGGGACAAAGCCATTGGAAAAGATGTCAGTCTAAGTCTTCTAACTAGAAAAATCTCCAAAGCAGAGACAATAGAGTCAGTAGTGGAGGACAATGAAACACAGCAGAATAATTAATGGCTCCTCAAGAAAAACAAAAAATTCCCCACCTTTAAAGGACATCTTTTGAGGCCTTAAGCTTTCATGACAAAGCTGTTTGGCCAGACTAGGAAGCTCGAAATCACAGACTGGACACTAAGAAGTTATTCCAATCCTTGCAGAACAGCAGGAAGGGAGGCAATGACTCACGAGAAGCTCTCTTGGTGCTCAGTGCTACATTAAGTGAAGAAGCACACCAGTTCAAAGAAAAATCAGACAAAGCTGCTCTGCAGAGCATTTCTATTATTCTCTGTTAGTCCTCAGACATGAACATCCTGTTTAGTAGACAAAACTACAATGAGTTTCATTAGTATACAAGTACCCATTATCAAACAGAAACAGTAGATTTGGCAGTTTCAATCATAAGGCCTTTTTAAAGGAAAAACTGAGTAAGAATGAGAAGGAATGGACTTCAGAGAGCTGAAGCTGAGCTATGTTTGAATGGAACCAGAAAGTTGTTGAATTTGAGCATTTTGACAGCCAAGAGAGCAACTCTGGAAATTAACACAATCTGCTGCTGCAAAAATATTCTTTAGAGAAAGGATGGACACTCTGGAATAAAACTACCACACTGTAATTTTACTTAAGTACAACTTACTTTTACCTAGTTTGATTGAAAAGCATCAATCTACACAGAATTTGAAATATATTTGTACAATAAAAGACACACAGCTAGATAGCTTACAAATTAATTACTCAGTCTCATTGGTGCAGCTTTTTCAAACATCACAGAGATTGTAAAGTGAAGCCCTTACAAATTAAAAGGGCTTCAATTATGCTACTAATGGAAGTATTGAGATTCTTTAAATTATCTTAATTCATCTATTTGCATGCATGAATACCGTCTCCAACAGGAACTGCAGCCTTTCAGCTGAGAAAAGAATCATACTTCTTAAAGGACCAGTTAAATTTAGTGTTTCACTGTATTAAAGAAGGCGTTGATGAGAACATTCTTCAAACTCAACTCTAAAAACCAATCTTTATCAAGGTTAACATGAAAAAAGCACACAGGAAAAATATTTACATTCAAAATTATTTCACAGCATGGAGTCTAAAGGTATTATCTTTTTTCTTCCCTTCAACTATGGACCTAAAGATGGAAGAATTAAGATATTATGTATATGCTAATTCTGGATGCTTAACTTGATAATATTTAGAATCTGGTCTTGCAAACTTCTTAGTCTTATGTAGCATTCACAAGCAGAATTACCAGCTCACTTCAGAAGTAGACCTGAAATACAAGCAGATCAGCAAATAAAATATCTGGTCCTGAGCCCTCATCAGAGCCATGTTAGCCTGGCCCTCAATCTTCCCAAACCACTGGAAATTCATGTGCAGTCTCCCTGACCAGTTGCTCCCGGAGTCACATCAATTATCTACCCTGAAGTACATGGACAGTACCTCTATTCAAAAGAACAAAAATCAAGTTTTCAAAACACAGTTAACAAAAATATTTTCTGGCTAACAAAATTTTCCCAAGAGAATTTAAACAGGTCAAACATATAGCATGTAGGATTTTGTCCCAAATACTTCATCTGATAAAGTTCTAAGCAACTACACAGTACTAGACAAATGCAAAAACAACCTTCATTTTTTTAGGATTTGAGTAAGATGTGTGAATTTTAATAATAGGTATCAACTTAAGTTTTGGCCAGGCCTCCAACAGACAAGGTGCATATATAAGTAATTTGCAGTTTTCTTAGAAAGTATCTGTGTTTGTCATGCCAGAGCAATTATTAGTGCAGGCACTGTGCAGAAACAAAGACGTGCATCCTGGTGAAGGCAACAGAATTAATTTAGTCCTAGATACTGAAATAGCCACTTGGGTATCTCTATGAATTCAATGCAACGAAAATTCATTGTTCTCAAAGCTCACTACCAGAATCCTCTACAGAGGAAGGCACCTAAGATACTATTATTTAAAATAATCTGATTTCATGGTAGCTGCAGATACTATTCCAAGATTTTTTAAAAACAAAAAATTCCTGATATTCTACAAGTGATAAGGAAGTATGGCCTGACACGGTCATTAAGAAAGATCTGAGAGTTCTTTAGGAATGTGTTCCCTAAACACACTCCCAAAATCATGTTTGTTCCATTGCCAATAGCTCCACCGACATCTCCATGTAGATCAGATATGTACCAGACAAATAGCACTCCACGCTGACAACGTGAACTTAGAATCCTGGGAAGATAATAGGTCCATAAAAGGTAAAAAAGGTGCTTTAGAATTTGGTGGGATCAAAGTGAAGGAACTGAAAATCAACACTGGTTAGCCCTAATCTGAACAAGACTGTTTCAGAGACCTCCAAAATACAGCTCTTCTTAAACTGAAGATATACCAAGGCCAGTTACAAAGCAATAGACAAGTCATACAATAAATAAGCCAAATTTCAGGCAAGGCAAGCTATATAGCAGTCACATCTTGTGAGCTCAGCCTTCACAGTACTGCTGTGTTCTTCACATCAGACTGGCCATATCAGCAAAACATTTGGAGTAAAACCATCATTTAAGTTTGTTCAGTAACTAACACAGCAGTAGTTCAGGCTTCTAAATATTTATAGTTAGGTATATTGATATGTTTCAACATCTTACTGATGACTTTGAAACAGGTATACATTATTCCAGAGACATGTATAAAGTAACAATGCATCTAGTCAGGTCACAGCTCTTAAGGCAGTAATACAAAACTAGCACTTGCCTGTTAACCATTTGGAATACATCTCAGCAACTAATTAAGAGGCTGATGTAGTCCTAATTAGAGACATTCTTAAAAGAAATCAAGTCAGGCAGGTTTGAGAGCTGACTGTATGACATGATAGACTTAATCTACATGTTCATCTGCAATGTCTTTTGCTTTCCAAGGATAAGGCCTAACACGAAGCTCTATGTAAACTACTCAGTGTTACTGTGGAATCCTATGAAGCAATACATTATATTGAGCTTTATGGCTGGAGAAGGCATGAAGGAGGACAGAGGGAATCAATTATTTATAAATGCATGGTAACTTCAAATTGTGGTCATTGTAAATCCCAGTAGGAATTCCTGTACTTTCAATGCAGATGAAGATGGTGGAGTTTTTGTTCTGTAGAGTCACATCCATCAGATACATGTGACCATGGATTTATCCAGACTCTCTGCAGCTCAGACTTCTCTTCAGTCCCTCCCTGGCAGCCCAAAGAACTTCAAAGGCAGAAAAGCTGCATGGAGCCGACACAGATTCTACAAAACACCATTTGTACCAGCTCAACAATCCTGAACACACATTTTTACATGGTTTCATAAAACTCAAGAGACTAAACTAAAGTTGGCTACTTGTAGGTTCTCAGCCTGTTGATAAAAGCATCTGTCTAACCAACATCCTGAAGAAAGCTCCAAAAGAGCACCCTTACCTCTTTGGGGCTGCATTACCAAACCTAGTCTAGCTCCTGGTGAACTGAAAACTTCTTGGTAAGTGTCAAACAAGACAGTTGGTAGAGTTACACTGGAAGAGACAACCTTGAAGCAGCAACATGCTATATGTATGCTAAGCAGGTGATTTGCTGTTGCAAGACTCTCCATAAAATAACCACATAATCCACTTGGTGCCAGTAAAATAATAATTGCCTGTATGTCCCTAAATGCAGCCACAAGCAGATCTGACTTTTTTGATCTTAAGCGGATGCCAGCACTACAACCCAATATGGCAAAAGAGACCCTTCCTGATGAACACGCACAGAATGCATCCCAAGGTAACTAGTAATAATAGCTTTCTCAAGAGCAAGCTTCCTTTTTTATGGTCACTCTATTTGTTAAAGTTTCCACAAGTCTAGAATATGAAGAAGCTCCTTTACTCTTACTACAGAATGTAAAAGAAATAGAATATAATCTTCTATAGCTCTCAATCTCAGAAGTATCTCTGAAAAGAAATAAAAGAAAATAGAAGAATAGAACTTTATGGTGACAGAATACCCAAGGTCATCAATATTAAGTATCTACCATCCAAAATTTAACTAAAACATTCATTAATCCTTACTGGATGCAAATATTTAAAAAAAATGAAAAAAAGAGAGCCATTTGTAAATAAATTAAAGCAGAAAATACCAAGCAGTTTAGAAACTAAGAATATACTTCTCATACTTGGCAGCAAGAGGAGGCAAAGAGAATTGTCAAGCCTTTTCCTAAGGGCATCACAACAGACCGAACAGATACATCTGTCTCCAAGAGAGACATAATGATGAAAAAACGAAAAGAGAGAGAAGTCAGATCTGCTGTGTAGCTCAGACAGGATCTCTGTGAAACCTACACTGACTCAAACTTTAAGACACAGCTAAATGAAAAGCTGAGCAGGGATCAGTAGAGACAGAACTGCAAAAAGTTTAGAGCTAGGTACCTGAAGGTGCTTTCGAACACACAGCACACATCATCTGTGTGCAATCTGTGAGAGTTACCTTTCTTATACCTATGGGATTTTTTGCTCCATAGAGAAACAGCCCACTTTTGCAAGTGGAAATGGGCAAGACCTTAGTCCCTTTGATATAAGTCATAAGAGAAGGCAACACTCTGTGTCAGTGGAGCCACTGGTTGCCCTAACTACCAAGAAATACACAGCCAACATCACTACAAAAACCTATTAAACAAAAATTTTAACCTGGCTTTTTGCCTTTCAAGACATGCAACCTTTGATGGAGGTATTACTCTTGTTGTACTGTAATGCAACACTAAAACATCTGCTTCCCACATGATTAATTTAACAAAAAAGTCAACACACAGTGAGACATGCTCTGAAACAGGACACAGCGGAACACAATAGCCAAAGTGCTGAGGCTCTCTGATATATCAGGTAATTGTCTACAGACTTAGAGGGGAATCAGAACAAGACAGCCATAGAAACAAGATGGTACTCATCAGTAACAGATTATTGACTAGTTATACTCTCATAATAACCATAGGGCATATTGCTTTCTTTCAGCTTATTTCACAAACAATCAGTTTCATTATCTACCAACCAAAACACATTCCAGTCTGAATTTTCCCCTGTCCAACTGCATGGGAGTTTTTTTTTAATCCAACAGATGAACTCATTTGAAGTATGAGCAAGTCTACTCAAAATGCTTTAGAAATGAAGATTTTGCCTTCTTCAGAACACTATTAATTACCTCTGAAGGACTTGCTAAATTTCATTTGAGAATAGATACATATCATATGGGAGACAATTACAAACTATTTCCACCTCCTGACATATCAATGGATTTTAAAATCTATTCAACCTTGCACAGGTAGAATTTTTAATATTTTCACAAGCAGCTACATTTACAAACTTGAATATTTTCTAAAGTCTACATTACATTCTAGTAGATCAAACCAACTGCAATTAACTTAAACATCAAAACCCCTGAAATCTGCATAGAAATCAAAAGGTTCAAAAATGTGACAAACTGATTTTTTAAAAAACAAATGAGAATTACACAAGGTACCTAAAGCAAATCAAGGAACCTAAGGCAAATCAGCATCCATCTATCATGCTATATTCCAGCTTCTTTTTATAAAGACAGCAGAAATTAAGAACCTAACACTCAGGTATCCACATAAAGCAAATTATATATTTAATTAGTACTACAAGATTAACACACACCCATCCTCATACTCCAGAGCAAACCATCTCTAGATCTACATTAGCCATCCTAAAGGCAATGAAAAGATATTCCAGGTTCTAAACTGCAGAGATTTCCTTTATAGCAGATCAGTTAACTACAACTTCATGAGAAGTATTTTTTGAGCTGCATCAAAAAAAAAAAATTCTTGAATATGGAGACCAGATAACAAGAACAGTAACAAAGAATGTTACTACAATATTTGTATACAGCATCTACACAAAATTTTATCGGAGAAGACAGATGGTAGATAAAGTTTGTAAGTAGGCTCCACACTTGATTCCCTTGCTATTAATAGAAGCCTAGGCTGTAGAGGCCAAGGTTATATCGGGCTAGACACACTCCACTTTCCTAAGTCCACCCTGAAGGCCTCCTAACTTTAACAGGCAAAGCATTACCTTTGTAACCGTGCAGTTGATTTGTATACACAAAGTTAAAACACTATCTAAACATGCTGCAATGTAGCAATTCAAGTCAACAGGTAAAACTCTGTGTGTTTGCACACGTTAATGTCTTTACATTGGTTTAAGCTTAATTTACTTTGTCTTGCACAGCAAGCAAAGTTTCTAGTTCACTTAATTTCAATGGCTTAACATCAGTTCTTATCTACATAAGCAGAAGTGACCTTATGTTAAATGCAGACACCCCATATGCTGTCATGTACTGCCCTCCTTAAATGTCCAAGAGGACTGGAAAATCTACTGCTCAACACTGAGTGCTGCTTCTGAACAAATATGTAATTCTTTATCTTCAGTCATCAAAACTCCTGAAGGGACCTACCTCACACACAAGACAAGTTACTCTCAAATTCTACCATTAAAAGCAATAAGCAGGGTACATAGAAATGAGAAGATTGTTACTCCCTCGGGGTTTGCATTTTGCACTGCAAATTTAACAGCATTTTTTAATTTCTTCTTTATTAAAACAGCTTTCTTCAGGAAGAAAACTGTTTAAAATAAGAAAAGACAACTGGAAAACCAACATGTTCTGGGATGAGAGCAGCACCACAAGTCATTACAATATTCACCCTAAAGTAGTTCAATTTATGTATGCTCTGTTAAAATCCTGCCACTAAGAGGAGCCCTAAATCTATTCCAAAATGAACAGTGGAAGAAGTAGTACTGATTTTTTTTCCTTCTTCTCAAGATCAAGGCAAACTCTGCATAATCACCACAAGTTGAAGAAGAACTGATAAAGAATCACTTCAGCAGCAGCCAACTGAAACCACTGAAGATTGCTGAAAACAAAAGGAGGAAAAAAAATCTGCCATTGGAGGATGTCTATCAATAAGAAGAGATTCCACCAAAAAATAATGAATAAATGATGAAGGCAAATAGCAAGAGAAAGAAAAGGTGCGAAAAGCACGAGAAGCAAAAACTGAAGCCACCTCAAGGCCTACAACAGGAGAATGCTGATTACAGATGCAATGAATCGGAGTCAAGGCAACAACATTCAAGAAACAGAAAAAGCAGAATTAATGAAATTTCTAAGTAGAAATGCAAAAAGAGAAGACATCTTAAGATGCTAAGTGAGTGATACAGAATTATAGACTGTAAATTTACAAATCCAAAAAGAGAACCAAGGAAAATATTTCAAATCTTCTGTACGTTCCTAGTGTTTTCTGCTAGGTATGCCACAACCTAGGACTCAACAGCATACCACCTCACCCAGGCTAAGACAGTCAGGACAGACTATTCCAGAAAGCTTGTCAGAAGAGAATCCTCGTTCAAGCACTCCAAACGCTCATCCAGTGAAGTCTTTAGCTTGCTGGTGAATCACTAGGGACACAGGGAGCTCCAAAAGACACTCAGTTGTAGAATTTGAAGTTGACTGGCTAGGTATCATCACCTTCCTCCAGTAACTGGTTGACTGCTCTTTCCTTCCACCATTGAGTACAGATGGGAACAAAAGAGGGTTTAATGAGGTACCCGATTCCTCTTCTTCTGATCAGGCACTTTAGTCTTGCCTCCAGAAGGTCAGAATACAAAAGACCTTTGCCTTCCACAACACCCTGCCCTGTTGTATTCATCCAAGCGTTACTGCAATCCTTGATTTAAAGCTAAGGTGGCAAAATGAACTGCAGACTAGGAAATCACACAAAAATGGCTCCCTCTTACTCAATCTGTTCACTTTGGCTTATCTGCTCATATGCTGTCCCAAAGTATTTTGACTTCACGGCTAGCTGGGCTAGGCCAAGGCTGCTAGCTGGAAGCTGACAGGTACTGCCTCCCATGCACTCTGCCTTATCAGCTTCCCTGAAAGCTGGCACTCGGTGCAAGGGCAACAAGATTCGCATGAGAGTCCTACAAAACAGGCACACACACACCAACAAAGCCTCTTGCCGAACCCCGGCGGACTCCTCGCTCAGCCCGTGGTCCGACCCGCAGCCAGGGATGGAGGGAGGCGGCCCAGGAAGCAGCAGGGGCCTCCCTTACTGCCCTCCCGCCGGGCGGCTGCGGGCCGGGGCCGCGCTCCCGGCACAGCCCGAGCACGAACGGCTCAGCCGCCCGCGGGGCCGCCCCC
>VXAC01000779.1:993744-1008282 GCA_013399225.1 Rhipidura dahli | reverse complement strand
GCAGCGGACAAGGTCGGTGGTGGCGGTCGCTGGAACTCGGTTCCTGCTCCGCTTAGGGCTGGGCGGCGGGCGGGCCCGGGCGGTAGAAGCGGAGCCCAGGGCCTGAACTCCGGGAGCCGGTGAGGAGAGGGGCTGGCGCTGCCCGGGTTCGCGCCCGGTCCCCGTCATCGGTGCGCCAGCTGCGTCCCGGGAAACAGCAGCCTGAAAACACCCGGGAGATGCTGAAGGAGACCAGGGGATTTTAAGTATGAAATAATTTAATGCGTTATTTATATTGTTGTAACTGATTACACATTATTTTCTTTAGTTAAAGCATAAATATGAAGAAATTAAAGCTTAAAGAACTGGAAAGTTGTCTTCAACAAGTTGATACTTTTGAAAGTCCAAAACTACTCCTTGAACAGTATCCAACAAGACCTCATATTGCAGGTAGAGGTGACCAACACCACTGTTTTCTCTTTTACTAGTTCTTCATCAGCACTTTTAATACAAAAAGTTTTTTCTACTGCATTATCTCCTTTGAAGGCTTTACACTAAAAGTCGTTAAGAAAGTATATCCAACAGGAATCTGCTTAATAGTGTACTGGTAATGTACAATCCAAAAATCAAATAAATTAAAAGATAATGTCGTGGTAGAAGCAAACTTAATCTGTAACTGTAGAAGCTGAAATAGAGGTATGCCAGGACCCACAAAACCAGTGAAAGTGTACAGGCACTCATCCATAGCGTAATTATGCTCTTTTCCGTATTTTTTTATCCTTCTGTTGTTTTTCCCCCAAAAAAGTTTAGAGGCATACTTTTTCCACAAGCAATACTCAGAGCTCTATGTGTAATCTCTCCACCAAAGATTTGCAGTTTGTAACTCATCAAAATGTTTTTGACTCTTCACATATTAATGAAAAAGAGAATTACAGGCAGTGAGAACATTAGTTTAACTAAAGGTATTTTCTAATGTAAAATTTTCTGAAGGCAGAAACAGTTTTTTGTGAATAATCATGTGCATATTTGATATTAGTGACCCGTTTTGTTTGNCTCCCACCGCCCTCCCAGCGCGCAGGTGCGCGCCCCGCGCTGCCGACGCACAAAATGTCGCCGCCCGCCGGCCCGAAACTTCACGTCCGTACCGGGGTCCCGACAGGCGCGGGGAGCGCGCACCTGGGCCGGCCGGCGGCCCCGACGGCAGCGGAGCCCGTTTGTTTCCGAGCCGTGCCTGCAGCGAGGCGGTTGCCGTGAGATGCCCCGCTGCCGCCGGTGCGTCCTGGCCACAAGGGTCCCGCCGGGCTCAGGTGGTGGCGGCTTTGAAGGCAGGAGCAACTGCGGGGAATGTGGGAGGCATCTCTGAGGCTTCGAGCCGGAGGATCTGCGCTCGCTGCCATCAAGCGGCCCCACTTGGGGTGCAGAGCAGCGCCGGGCTCTGGCAGCAGCAGCACCGCGCCCCGGGGTGTCCGCATAGCCGCGCCCCCAGGTACCAGCGGGCGGCTGCCTGCGCGCTCCCACCAGGAGAGAACGCATTTGGATGCGAGTTGTAGTGTTTCACACGCCGATAGGTGGTTTTAAACCTTGATAAATAGATTTCCAACTGTGCAATGGAAAACCTTATTCGAAAAAATCTATTCCTAAACCATTACCAGAGAGTAACCATCTACCCGACAGCTACGGGCCCCAAGGCAGCTGCCTCTCTTCTGGCTTTGCCTGTGTTTTCTATGGCTGTCTCTCTGCTGGCAGCTTGTTGCGGTTCCAGGTGAATGTAACTCTTCTCTCAACGACCGCTTTTCCCCCCGCACCGGCAGAAATCCAGTTCCTTGCTCTGTCCCTAAGGGCACTCAGGAGCCGGACCGAAGAAGCCCGGTCCGCCAGGTGTATCCTCTGGCGCTTTCTCAGGCACCGCGCAGCGGTGACACGTAAGGCTGCAATAAAACATCTCGTGTTTATCATACACGAGAGCAAAGCTCACACTTGTTAACGACACAGGGAGAAGTTCCCTCGCGCTTTATTCCCGGAGGTGCCCGTCAGGCCGGGAAGGGGCGGGCTGGGGGCGGGCAGTGCGCGCNACCAGGGGATTTTAAGTATGAAATAATTTAATGCGTTATTTATATTGTTGTAACTGATTACACATTATTTTCTTTAGTTAAAGCATAAATATGAAGAAATTAAAGCTTAAAGAACTGGAAAGTTGTCTTCAACAAGTTGATACTTTTGAAAGTCCAAAACTACTCCTTGAACAGTATCCAACAAGACCTCATATTGCAGGTAGAGGTGACCAACACCACTGTTTTCTCTTTTACTAGTTCTTCATCAGCACTTTTAATACAAAAAGTTTTTTCTACTGCATTATCTCCTTTGAAGGCTTTACACTAAAAGTCGTTAAGAAAGTATATCCAACAGGAATCTGCTTAATAGTGTACTGGTAATGTACAATCCAAAAATCAAATAAATTAAAAGATAATGTCGTGGTAGAAGCAAACTTAATCTGTAACTGTAGAAGCTGAAATAGAGGTATGCCAGGACCCACAAAACCAGTGAAAGTGTACAGGCACTCATCCATAGCGTAATTATGCTCTTTTCCGTATTTTTTTATCCTTCTGTTGTTTTTCCCCCAAAAAAGTTTAGAGGCATACTTTTTCCACAAGCAATACTCAGAGCTCTATGTGTAATCTCTCCACCAAAGATTTGCAGTTTGTAACTCATCAAAATGTTTTTGACTCTTCACATATTAATGAAAAAGAGAATTACAGGCAGTGAGAACATTAGTTTAACTAAAGGTATTTTCTAATGTAAAATTTTCTGAAGGCAGAAACAGTTTTTTGTGAATAATCATGTGCATATTTGATATTAGTGACCCGTTTTGTTTGGTTTTTTTTTCCCCCAGCATGTATGCTTTATACAATTCACAATACTTTTGATGATATTGAAAACAAATCAATTGCAGATTTAGGATGTGGTTGTGGCATGCTCAGCATTGGAAGTGCAATGTTAGGAGCAGGGTAAGTATTTAATATTACGTTCTGGTTATATTTTTTTCTGGCATAGAAGAGTAGAAAGTAAGATTAAAACAGCAATGCTGAACTAAACTGTTTCAGGTATATAATCTGGTGTATAATCAGGCTGTTTACCAAGTTTTGACTGTTAATAACCATTCATACCATGAAAGTGATGGACAGTTGTCATTAAGTTGGAAGTCATTTGCTTTCCCCTGAAGCATTAAATGAACACATGAAACTTCCTTAAACAAAATTCAGATTTATACTTGAGAAAGAGCAACAGAAGTACTTGAATTTTTATCAGCAATGAATTTATAATGTATGCTTGTTACATTTCCTAGGTAAAACAAGTTGTATACACAGATCCCTTACTGTAGAATTTAAACACCATTTTAGTTTGTAGGAGACTAATATGTGACACTTTTCTTTTTTAATAGATTCTGTATGGGGCTTGACATAGATGGAGATGCACTGGAAATATTTAATAGCAATATTGAAGACTTAGAGCTCACGAATATCAACATGGTTCAGTGTGATATCTGTTCTTTACCTGACAGCATGTCCAGTACTTTTGACACAGTTATTATGAACCCTCCGTTTGGTACCAAGCATAACAAAGGTTGGTAATTGCAAAACTCAGAAATTATTACAAAGCAAGCAGCAAGGGAAATGCTTTTAATGAAACATCTCCCTTCTCTATTAGTTACGTATTTTAATTACTTAAGTGTTTTGTTCAGCTGGAGTCAGCTTCCTAAGATCAGCAACTTCAGCATTGTAACAGGCACTGGGCTTTGAAGTAAACTATACTAGCTATTTCGTATCCCTATCATTTTTATTTTATTAAAAGCAACTGAGTATGTTCTAGAAATACTTTCTGTACCTTAAGGTATTCAGTGCTGTTTCTCAAGTAGCTATTATTCCAGAAAAAAAGTAAGCAGATGTTTGAGCTTCCATGTAACAGTTCTAATAATTTCATCATTCTTTTAGGAATTGATATGATTTTTCTGAAAACTGCTCTACAAATGGCAAAAACAGCTGTATATTCCCTTCACAAAACTTCAACACGGCAGGTAAGTTCTTCATTTTAGTAGGGCAGGAATTGACCAGACAACAAAATAGTTGGCTATATAGATGGCTATAGCTTCACTGATTTGCTGACTACTTTGTGGGGTATGTTTGGGGTAAATACTAATTACAGCAAATAACTGCAATCTCACATACATCAAGAGAACTACTGTGATCTAATGCTTCAGCTTGAAAATCAAAAGCACACAAAACTTATTAAGTACAGGGGTGTAGATGTTTATAAAAGAAACAATTTTAAAAGCTCATTTCTATACTATTCACTATTGTAGCACATTCAAAAGAAAGCAGCAGAATGGGGAGTGAAGATGGAAGTCTTAGCAGGTAATATTTATTTATTAACAGGAAAAAAAGACCCCAAAAACCTTTTGTTTTGGGATAATATCTGTAACACTACCAGCCAGTTGTAACAGCCTGAGATAAATTTAAGTGTGATTTAACACAGAAATTATACAGGTCTTTTTCTTTTTAGCAGACTTTTTTTTAAAATTTAAATTCTTTGCTACCTAGCTAGAATACAAACAGGCACTTAATAAAGCTCTGAGGAATACATATTGTGTGCAGAATTAGGTTTGTTCCTGGACTAGATTTTGTCTTCAAGCAGAAGTTACCTCCTTTCCTGCTTCAAAGGGTGTGTTGCTGAAAAAGAAAAGCAAAGCACAGGTCAGTTCTCACACACAAAACAAGCATCCTGTCCTTAGTCACCTAAATATTTTTGACAATTAAATATCTTCCCAATTTTCAATATCACTAACTATATGCTTTTTACAGTCATAGAACTTTAGATGTGAAGTTTCTCAGGTGCTTGAAACACAAATGCATTAAGCTACCCACTTAACTATCTGATGGGGACAGCTTCAATGTTTAGTCATCATCTAGTGCAGAGATAAAACAGGTATGACAGGCCACCACAGATGCAGACATTAGAAACAGAAGTACATGGCTGTAGGGTTTGAGTGGCTGGTAGTCATCCTAGTCTAACACTTATTCTTTATACTGTTCACAGAACTTAGGTTTGACTTACCAGCATCATACAAGTTCCATAAGAAGAAATCAGTAAGTATAAAACCTAATGTAACTGAAATAATATTCAGATAAATAAATTCTCCATAATGAAATTTAAGTTTTAGGACCACATGTACTGGATGAAGAATGCTCACAGCATTCAGTCACATCATTCCTGTTACTACATTTTGTAGCTGTACAAAAATCTGTGAAAAGAATCTGTGCCAGTGAAGGCTATACACAAAGAGTAAAGCCAGCACTGCAATTAGATGTGAAAGCTAAGGGTACCCTCCTTGACTCAATTCCTAATAGCTATTTGCTCAGTCCTATCTCCAGCTGGGACTTCGACTGAAGGCAGTGGTGAAGGCCACAGTAAGAAGGATGTTACAGCAGTAGCATTATTTCAGTGATCTGTGCTCCCCTGCAAATAGCTACAGCCAGCTACACAGCCAGCCTGGGGGTAGCAGGAGAAACTTGTGCACTTCATCCCACTGTTAAAAGACAGTGGGGACACTACAGTATGGCAGCCTAAGCCCACAGCAAGTTCCTGGCTACTGATTGCTGGCCAGGAAGCCATGTATTCCCATCCCTTACCAGAAGGGAAATAGAGAGGAGACTGAGCTAGAGTTGAAGACTGTTGGGTATGTTGAGCAGCAAATAACAGAAGCTTTAAGTGGCTCTACCCATGCTCTTGGGTGACTTGAACTTAAAATTGTTTAAGTCTGTCCTTATCTTTGCTACTTTACAATTGAAACATCATACTACATTAACCAGGCTTCAGTAGAAAGCAGTTTTAAGTTCTGAATTTATTACCAGCTGCTATTAAACATAACCACAAGATTACAAAGTCCAAAACCTTTTACATTTGAATGAGATGCCAAAAAAATTGAGAAGATCTGACAGTATAAACAAAACTATAAATAGAAAAGTTTTCCAGGGTTTTATGTTAGGAGTAAGCATGCTTCTTAAACAAAAAAAGAAAGCTGTAACCCAGTAAAATGAAGCTTTTCTCTAATTATAGGTTGACATTGAAGTGGATTTCATTAGATTTTCTGCCAAGAAAGTCCTGAACTGAGGCATGTCTTTAAAACCTACTTAAAATGGAACAATAAAACCACTAATTTTTTAAATTATTTTATTTATTTGAGTATTACTGATTGCCATCTCCATTTTCTGTTTTCAGTTGTTTTGGTGCAGGCTCTTCCTTTTCTGTTTCCTCTAGTGGTCTCTTCTTGGGACTTGCTGGTTCTGCAAGATTGAATATTTAGTCATGTAGGGTAAAGGAAAGCTTTACCTGAAATCTTCTGAAACAACCCAAATTCTTCCCACCAACAGCCACAGCTACACTAGAGGGTTTGCTTGTTACTGTGACTAAAGCTTTTAGATGTTCTAAAATACCACATTTAAACAGCTTCATCCCTTCACAGCAGGAGGGCAGGTAAGAAAATGAAGGAGTAGAATCTACCAGGAATAGGGTTCACTGGCTTTTAGTTAAGCAGGTGCTATATATAAGGAACAGGAGCTTAGCTCTTCCTCTGCTCCAAGCTAAATACTGACAGGCAGAACTACTAAGTCTTCTCATATCCTTAAGGGGGGGGAAAAAAAAGCACCACTCCAGAGACTGGGTCTGTACAGTTGTGTAATGTTGCTGACAAGCCTCATCTTTCAATGCATAATGTTTTAAACAGCTGTGCAGTCTAGCCTTACCTATCTAGTAATTACCTTTATATGTTTTTTGGACAGTTGTGGAAGGAATCAAGCACAAGACTCTTAAGATTACTGATATTCACAGGAGGGCAGAAATGCTATAATGCAGAGCCAAATCTGAAATGCTTGCAAGAAACATGAGTACATGGAGCTGTGAAAGTACTGAATAAGCTGCATCAAGTGCACAGAATGACATACCTGGTTTAGTATCATTTTCACCATCTTCCTCGTCATTCTCAAACTTTATTTTCTTGCCCTGAAACTGTATTTTCCCTTTTTGTGCACCCTGTGGTATCTTTCCCCCTCTTCCTTTTCCTTTAACTTTGCGCCCTGCAGAGATACAAGATCAGGCATCTTTGAACTCGCAGCTCCAGGGACTGCTTTACAGTTAAGGTCAGTGTGTAGTATATATTCACTACTTAAAAAGGGAATTTCACTCATCAGTTCTAGGATACTATAAAGGCTTAAAATAATAAAAGGAGAGAGAACCTTTTGTTTTCTGTTTCAGCAATTCCTGCTGATCTTCCAGTATTTTTTTCAGAGCTTCTTTCTCTGCATCTCCTTCTAGCACTTCCCATGAAACATCCTTGTTTCGGAGCTGCAAGTTTCCATTATGTGCTGCTTTGGCTTTTTCCAGAGCTTCTTTGGCAACATCCTTAAATAGGATAATTCCCTAAAAAAGAAGAATGGCATTTGCATTTTAATCTTACTGCCAAAACATTCAGCTAGAATGATGCACAACATATCCTGCCAAGTGCCTCAGCAAATTCATTACTCTTGTATGATTGTAAAACTTGTCTAGACTGAAAAAAAGCCCTCAGACTCTTCTAATGAACATTCTCAGTTTTGACCTTATCAAAGAACAAGGCTGGAACCTTTATCTGTTCTTTTGAAGAAAGTTAAGGGAATATTTTAATTTTCTAAATATTCTGCAATTTCACAAGACAATAACTTACCTGATAACATAAAAGAACAAACATTTAATCATTTATTTTTAAACTCCCAATACAGAAAGCTTAAGTCCTTGCCTAAGATTACTCACCTCCTTTGCACCTCTGACAAAGTGTATCCACTTGATTTCTCCATGACCAGAAAATACCTCATGGAGATCTTCTCTGCACGTTTGGTCATCTAGATCACCAGAAAACTTCAAAAGACATCCTGTCTTTTCTTCCAGAGACTTCTAAATGAAATTTAAAAACCCCACATTTTCATTGATGAGTCAAGCTTAAATATTCATATTCCCCCCTCAATCCTATTAAACATGATAGCAATAAATAAGCAGTTACAGTAATTCAAGCATTTTTCCTACATAATCTAGTTCTGCTGATGTCCAAGTTCTTGAACAGTGCATCCCCCCTCCTTTTTTGAAGTTTCCTTTGCTTACTATGATACACTTGCGTGGAACTTAGAACTCCTTTCACATAGGAATTATACTCTTGAAATTTTACAAAACAGCTTTCTGAAGGCTGATACCTCAGGTTGAAAATTTATATAACACTGATTAAATCCTTAACGAATCCTTTAAATACCACAGAAGAACAATCACCTTAATGGTGCATTCAGAATCACTCTGAACAGGCAAACACGCCTAATAATGTAAATGCAGGACATGAGCCTTTAAACAAAATTAATCTATTGAAAATAAGATTAAAACACCAGGAGAAAACAGTCTTACTGTAAGTTAGTTGGAAAAGCTGAAGTGGCTTTCTAGAAAGTGCTCTATATTACAGTATTTCAAACAAAATATTCTATGTTAGCTCTACAAAATGTAGGTGATTTAAGAAAGTCATACCATTTCAGCATCTGCTGCTTGTTTCTGTTTTTCTTCTTTTTCCCTGCAGAAAAGTTAAATTAAGTTTTGAGTCAGTTTAAGCATGGTCAGGCAAGCAAAACACACACACACTTTGATTGAAATGACTTACTGTTTAGCTCTTGCTTTTGCTTCTACTTTGTTTTGTTTCCTTTCTTCATTCTTCTTTGTACAATACTCTTCCCTTTAACAGAATATAAGCTAAGTTAATACAATTTAAAAATATTCTGTTATAATTAGTTTGTAAGACTGCAGTAGACATGAAACAGCTGAAAAAAATTTTTCTAAGTTGAGATGCTAAGTCTCCAAAAGGTACAGGTATCAATGCCTGTACAACAGCATAGACCACACACTTCTCAGGTCAAGCCAGCTTCTTGTGTAAATCCACCCCTGACCACTGTTAGTTCATACATCAGTTAAATGGACTTACTTGAAAAGTACTATCAGCTCTGTGTCTTTGTACTTTTGATTTGGTATCTCTGTGAACTTCTTAGCAGATTCAACACTATCAAAAACTGCAAATATTGAGCCCTGTTAAATGATAAGAGATATTGTTAGGGTAATTGAACAGAATTTCAGGAGGGATCCCTGTCCCAGGTCTAAATGTTCATCATTACCTTAAATGTTCTCTGCAATGTTCTCCTCATTTGAATATTTTCAACTGGACCTTTATCCTCAAGCCATTCTTTGATATCATCAAGAGTAGCATCTAGTGGAAAGCCTTTCTGCAAGATAACAATGAGCTTCAATTATATGCCACAAACTGACTCTTAATTATAACCTCTATAGTATGAGTTAATTCAAGCTTTACTCGGATGGTTATCAGTCGAAGTCATGCAGGATGGCACAAAGTAAAGGAAGATTTACTTACAACATATACAGATCTGTTTTTAATTGCAGCCTTATACTGGTCATTTAATTCAGGAAGGGGTTTATTTGGAGATCTTCTGATTTTAGTTTTGTCTTCATTTATTTCCATTAAACCAGTCTTGGATTTTCTTAGTGCTTCTACAATAACCCCAAAATCTTTTGAAAGGCGACTTAACCTATTGAGTAGGCAGACATAGGTTATTACAAATAGGCAGGCAAAGCCGAAGCCATATGTTAAAACAGCAATGGGAATTGCACATGCACATCAGGAACACTTGGCCCCAGACAGACATAGGTAGCTGAAAGTTACTCTTTTATCCACATTCATTGTACGTTGCTTTACCTGTTGAATTTGATCATTACTTCTAAAGGTACCCAGCCATCATCTAGTTTGATCTGTTCCTTTAGAAACTTGTCTCTTGGTAGATTGTGATTGCCAAAATAGTACTGCAAAAAGGAAGAGGGGGAGGAAAGAGAGATGTTTCTTTAAATTTTCAGTCTTAAAAGCTCATTTTCATCTAACCGCTTACTGCGGTAGATTGAGACATATCAAAATTAATTAATCTGAAAAATTAGGAATTCTGAAATTAGCACTTCCTGCTCTAATGTGATACTTTGGCAAAAGTTAGCTGCAATGCGTAAGCTGTAAAAACAAACAAAACCACGAGAAACAAACCCCACAAAACTCCAAACAGCCCCACAAGTGCTTCATCCAGTGGAATATTATAATAAGGCAAAGACAGACTGCAGTTTTAATTACGAAAGGAGCAAAGCTTATTCAGTTAACATGATAAGCATTCATCACCCTGATCAAGCTCTGCACAGTCAAAAGTCAAATTTGTCATCAACAGATCCAGGTCGTACTCCTTACTTAAGAAATATGTTTGCAAGAATATTGTATTGCACACTGAAAAATCATACACATAAACTAGAATTTCTAGGTCCATTTCAAGAAAACACCATAAGATAAAGAAATCATTATTGTATCTTAATCTTTAATTTTATTTAATTATTATGTTCTTATTTCAATCTTGTCCAGCATGGGAAGACAGTTCAGTTCAAGACAAGACAAGTTAATCAGATTCTTTCCCTGACTAGCAGTCATCTAACAAAGGTAAAATATTTGAAACCATAAGATAAATTGGAATATTCTCAGCAGTACTGTGGTGCTTTATAAAGTACAAGTTTTACAGTAGTACCTCTTCCTTTAGTACATCTCAAACTCACATTACCAAAAGTCTAGTTTTGTCAACTGTTTATATATAACAAACAAACAAACAAACCATAGAGATTGAGGAATGTCTGTGGTTTGTTTGTTATAGATAAATAACAGCTCCATATGATCATGGGCATTCACGCGCAGCTACATTTCCGTCCTTCAGGAAAGCAGTTTTGTTCTAGATGCCATTTAAAACTATAGGCTCAGGTTTTTTGTTGTAGGGTAACCCTTCAAGCCTCTAGAGAAACAAAGAGTTAATCCAAAGTAGGTATATAAATTTAGTTGTAATTTGTAGCAATAAATTACAAAGCAGTAAATCATAATAGCAAGTTATGCAATGTGCTAGTATTTTGATAAACAGAGATTCCCAAGTAGGAGGATTTTTTTCCCCACAAAAAGTAAGGCACATAGAATTAAAATGCACTCTCCTCCTATTTGCACATGTAGAATAACCCCAGCAAACATGGCAGTAAATTGTTTAATGACACATTCACTTGCTATAGCACCTAAAATGCTAGCAGATCAAACCTTTTCTGTTTTTAAATGGTGTCCTTACAAGCAACTCTAGACAAGTATAATTTCAAACTTAAACTACAATTGTGACTATCTCAAAGTATTAAATACCTGTTACAGACTTGTGACATTTTCTAAAGAACTGAAGATTCAAGTGTAACTCCCCATAAAGTTAACTCCCCATTAGCCAAGCCCCTGCCAAGGAACAGCCCCAAAACACCTCAGTCCAGATCCCAAACTGTAAATTGGACTTACCTCAATTTGCTGACAGATTTTGCTTTCCAAGATAGACATGTTTTCACCATTTCCATTTTCAGCCATTTTCACCAGCTGTTTTGAAGAGAATACAGAGCAAAAGCAGTAAGTTTTGAATAGTACTTTCTACAGGGTTATATTCATTGCATTTCACTGCAGCCTCATCTAAAGGTAACAGCCAAGTTCATTAGCCATATATTTATGCCTGTGAAGCAACTATTAACAAGACTGCAGAACTCCAACAGGAAACTATGAAACAACTGGGGAAAAAAAACCCACCTCACTTTGGTTGTTAAGGCAGCATTTGGCATTCAGCAGTCAAAATAAATTTAAAAAATGCTGGCACTTCACAGCCTTGTTATTTATCTTTTTCTAGGCACAGATCCTCTGTTCATAACAACAGCAACAAAACTGAGAGCCAACAACATTTGTTCATTAAGTCAAATCCAACCTCTCATCACTAAGCAAAACATCAATAACAAAAATGTTCAATTCCTACATAGATATAACGAGAAACATTTCTGAAGTTTGTCTCATGCTTAATCTTTGAAAATTCACAGAATTTAACGGGGGAAGGAATGAAAATACCTGCATTTACTGATACATCCTAAAGATGTCTAGTTCTCTCCTTTACAAATGTCTCTTCATTGCGCTTCTGACTGAACAGTGAATCAAGTATCTTTGATAACACATAAGACATTTTAACTTCAAAGTAACTTTACTTAACTGGCAGCAAGTGTATAATCCCAGTACATCAGATGCAGTCACTAAGAAAGCAGCTACTGGCCAGAAAATTAACTGGGATCAGACAATTTTTATTTAGTTGCTCTTAAAATTGTGTGTGAAGATTAATCCTTGAGAAAAAATGTAGCTTTATGAAGCTGTCAGAAATTAGTTTGAATTCAGTTTTAAACTACGAGGCACAGATTTCTTCTTTCTCCCTCTGTACACTAACACACTTGTTAAATCCAGCTACAGAAGATAAAGCAGTTTCTTGGTCCCGTTACCCTAGTTCATAGATCTGTGATCACAAAGGCTGCTGGTGAAGATGGTTTTGCACTCATGTCTTGCACGGTTTATTGGGAGATTTAACCATACACTTTTCTGCTCTTCTGCCACTTTCAGGGTGGTAACATATTTCAGAGCATCAAGATGACTGGCAACACAGAAGCAGGGAAAACTCCCCTGAGGTGCCCTTGTTACAGGAAATTATGTTCTTCATCAGAATATTCAGTTGGCAGCCTCATCTTCTTATTTTAGTAGTTTAATTCCCCAATAACTGTTCAGCCTACTGCAGTCTGCAGTATTCCCATTTCCTCTTCTTCCTGATCTCAAACCCATATTCTATCCATGGACTTACGTGTAGTTCTTTGGCACTCACAGCCTTGAAATGTGCATCCTGGTCTCTGCTGCTGTGCTTGCACCTGTACCTAACACTGTAACATTCTTTAAGGCATGACTGCAGCAAGTGATAGTTGCCAGCTATGCTGAGCATAATCCGTTTGTCTGAAAAGCACTTTAGAAAACCCAGGCCAGAGCACCCAAGCTGAGAGTTGCAGGTACTTCAGAGATGTCCCACATGAGCCACCCTGACTACAGGAGACTGACACTTCACCCCCATTCAGGTGCTGGTACTGTCTCAACACCCGACTTGTGAGAGAAATCAGTGTTCTATTGTACATTATACCTGCTTTTATCTATTTTAATGCCTAACTACAGAGCAGTCTCAGCTTTTTCCACGGGATCAACTAATTGACCACTATCCCAGTCTGCCTCAGCCCAGGTACCAAAATACCCAGAACCAGCAACTCAGTTTCCAAATAAGGCTCAACTCCACTGTTAAGAAGAGAACAAAACCCAAGTCTACTTGCTTCACAGTGTTTTAAGGTTAATACCAAAAAGTGTGAACCGACACAAGCCTTAGGACATGTCCTTTAGCATAAATCTTACACATGGAAATTTTCTTAAAAAGCATCCTTTCAGCTGCAAGTAACAAACTGTAGGCAAGACTAAGAAAGACTCAAGCTTGCCATGCATGGAATTCAGTTCAGTGATTGAGCTCTAACCTATTTAGAACAAAAGCAGAAGCAGCCTTCTAATTTAAGAGAAATTCTAGTCTTGTCTGCACATGCTCACTTCAGACTCTTTAGCTCAGTCATTTGGCACAAGACAACTTCCAGATCAATAGTTTTCAGTTGCTGTGCAGCAGTGAAGACTGATGAAAAGCTCCAATGAACAGCAATCACAGTCTGAACTGCATACAAAATTCTACAAAAGATTTTAAGGGCTTTCTTAATAAACTGCATTAATTTGTTCCTTCCACATGCTAAAAGTCTGTATCAGTACCACACAAAACGGAAACAGGTTAAAATAAAGCAAGTAGTCATTAAATTATAAGTGGAAAATGACAGTCAAGCCCCTTAATTAGAACAATTAGATACCACACTGCATTAGCTAGATCATACCGAAAGAACTCTCAAGGAGGTTTTCCTCTTACCAGCCATTTAGTTTCAAGCTCTGGACAAAGTTTACTTGCAGCCTGATTCTACCATTACTGCAACAGAGTGAAAGGCTTTTTTAAAATAAGAAAGCTTCCCCAATAAAGTAACATGGAACTGTGTTTCATATTATGCCTTGTTCAGGAGCCCCTGTGTAAGAGGTCTGAGCCTGGTTATTATTTAGGGTAAGGATTAACTACAACCACACATTTTCACAGATGTTACTTAATAGTTGTTTTTTGAGAAGAATCAGTGCAATGTAAGAAAAAAATTCTTACAAGAATTATTTAACTAATTGGAATGTCAGCCCCCGAACTGTGCTAGGAGACCATCAGGTTGCAGCTGACACTTGTACACGCCTGCAGCGGCAACACACCCCCTCTTCAGCCAGCCTCGGGCGCCGTGGCCAAGGCTCCGCCCGGCGGACACCTCTGCCCGGCAGGAGCGGGAGCGCTGCCTTCGGGCCGGGCCCGGGGCCCGGCGGCGGGAGCGGTGCCGCCGGCTCCTCTCCCCCCTCAGCGCCCGCGCCCCGCAGGGCAGCACGCACCGAGCCCCGCGGGAAGCGCTGCGGCGGGAAGTGACCGCGGTGGTGGC
>VXAC01000779.1:505914-986893 GCA_013399225.1 Rhipidura dahli | reverse complement strand
GCTCGCCTTGGGGAGGGTCCGGCCCGAACCGCTGCCGCCGCCGCCCAGGCGCTCCCCACCCCGGGGCAGGGGTTAAGGCTGTCTGCGTTGGTGACAGAAGGCCGGCCGTATTAGGGACAGGAGCAGATGCCTGGGGAGCGTCACCAGCTCGGTGTCACTCAGCCACACAACAAAGCGAGGGGCCTCGGCTGCCGCTGTCAGCGACCTGAAGCCGCCTCTCGCAGGGGCGCCCCGCGCTCCCAGGGCGCTTGGAGGAGCGATAGTGGGAAGAGTAGCAAGCTCCAAGGGCTCCCGCATTACTGGCGAGCAGGGGTCGAAAGGGAGCACCCAGAGCTCTCCCCAAACTCCTGAACCTGGCAGGATGCAAAGGACAGTCACAAATGATGCCTACAAACAGATTCCAACTGTAAGTAAATTTTTCAGGAAGAAGGCTGTATTGGCTTATAAAACTTCTGAAAATGTGATTCACAATTTAAGAAGTAATTTTCTTCTCTGCTAGCAGTACCTTTTCTTTATTTGAAACACTGCAACCTCTGGGTTCCAGCAGCTCTCTTTCATCTCCAACAGGGTTTGCATCCTTTGGATCCAGCAGCCAGGGTCTTCCTGCCCTGCCAGAGCTTTCCTAGATTGAAAGAACTGCCAGGAATTTCTCCTACCAAAGGGAGTGCTAAATGCCAGCAATACCCAAAAGGAGAATTTTGAGAGTTCCCACTCGACACAGGTGAAAAAGCATCACATTTTTCTATTAATTACTGGTGGTACTTCCACCAAAATGCCCAGCAGAAGTATGAAGTAAGGAAATCCAAACAGGAAAGTGTATATGGTCATACCCCTCTGCCATCCTTCCCGCCATGCTAACCCTGCAACAGGATTAAAACTGGCCCTTGGCCTTTACACATTAACATGAGACAAAAATAAAGTGATCCAAACTAAGAAAAAAACCCCCACAAAGCCAAAAATTCCCCACACCTTCCACACATTTTTGCCTTCCTTTTTTTCAACCCCTCTTGATGCATTGTTAGCCCAGAGAAGATGAGTTTTGTAGTGTAACCCAGGAATTACAGCAGCCCTGCTGTCTGACATGGGCCTGTCCCTCACCTATGTGACTCCATTTCTTGCTCAAGAAAATTCCCTTGTACAGCTCTAAGTCTTTATACATCCCCATGCCAAGAGCTTTGTTTTGGATGCATTTTCCATTTCATCAGCTTCCTATGGAAAAGTAGGAACTTCTTCCAAGTCTTGGGTATCCTACTAGCACACAATACTAAGTACTCTTACAGTAGTGGTGTACAATAGCATACCTGTTACCATATAGAAAGTTTGCCATACATATATGACTTTTGTTATGTATTTTTTCCATAACATTTTTACCTAAGTCATCACTCTCCCAGAGAGCAAGACAGGAGGTCAGCAACATTTAGTACTGAACATGCATGCCCTTCAATGAGCTTCTCCCTTTCTTTTGGTTGGGTTACCAGCTTAAACCAGCTTCACTCTTTGGAGATACTCATCTCCCCTTCATTGCAACCAAACATGGAAAAAATTGGTAATTGTGGTGCCTCAGAGAAGTCCTCTCTTTTCTAAGTGGGGAAAAAAACCCAAACAAGATCTGATTAATAGCTTAATGGTCTGCTGACTGGAATTCTGTCTCCAACATGCACTTTGTCTAGCAAATATGATCAGCTCTACCCTCTACTTGAAGTGATTAGAACATAATTGCTAATATTTCAGCTAGTCTACTTTGCTTAATCTACTCTCAACTCCTGCTTCAGCACTTTGTTCAAAACCACAGAAAGAACCCTTTTCTTTGAGCATGAAGAACAATTTCTCACCCAATTTCTCAATCTCACACCAAGTTACGAGGAGGTCCCTTAAGGCTAAAAAAACCAATAGTGTAAGTAGAAGAAAAAGCTGAGTAATCATTGATATACTACTTTTTGTTTGTTTTTAAGCAAGCTGTAAATGACATCTGTGGACAAACTGAAAGCAAGTTATTCCATAACTAAATTCTGAAAACACAGAAGAGAGCAGCACAGAATCTGGAACATTCAACAGCACATTTAGAATTAAGGAAACACACAACTGTCCTGGTTTTGGCTGGGATAGAGTTAATTTCCTTCTTAGTAGCTGGTTCAGTGCTGTGTTTAGGATTTGCTATGGGAATCATGTTGACAACACACTGTTGTTTTGGTTGTTGCTAAGTGGTGCTTACCCACAGTCAAGGACTTTTCAGTTTCCCATGCTCTGTCAGTGAGAAGCTGCACAAGGAGCTGGGGGGAGCATGGCCAGGACAGCTGACCCAGGCTGGCCAAAGGGATATTCCATAGCACGGGAGGGCACAGCCAGTACAGAAACTGGGGGGAGTTGGCCAGGAGAGGCTGATCACTGCTTGGGGATGGGCTGGGCATTGATCAGCAGGTGGTGAGCAATGTACTGTACATCATTTGTTTCTCCTGGACTTCATTCCTTTCTCTCTCCTTTTCAAGACAATTATCATAATCATTTAGTACTACTATATTTTATGTTTCAATTATTAAACTATTTTCCTCTCAACCCGCAAGGTTTAATTTTTTTTCCCCAATTCTCCTCCCCACTGAGTGGGGGAGGGATAGAGTATGCAAGCAACTCTACTTAGTTGCCAGCTGGGGTTAAACAATGGCAACAACTTAAACCCCAAAGTAACATATGAAATTGCCCTATGCAACAGCCATTGCCAATCTTTGGTATGACTGTAAACCAGACAACTTAAACCTGCCACAACCTGAGACCCACCAGTCCTTATATGTCTTTGTGCCCTTGCACAAGACAATAGGGTGAGATCCCAAATATGAACATCTCAGACAGTTATCAAATATCCATCACTAAAAGCAAGACTCCCAAGAACTCTATTACTTTGGACATCTTAGGCAACAGACTGCTCAAAGCAACCTTCTAAAATACAGTAAAATAGGTGAGGCAAAGAAGGAAGTACACAAAAGAAATTTATATAAACTATCAGCCTGAAAAGAGGCAAGACCACTCAAAAATCTTCAATTAAGGAAGAAGAAAGTAGTGACATCATTAAATGTCTATAAGAAAATAAGAACAATGTTGCACAGAAAACAAAGGAAGACAGATACAGCAACTGCAGGCTGGTGAGCTACACCTCAGACATCTACAGCTGAGGTGATGTGAAAGTTGGACCTCAGTTTAATAGCGGACTACATCATCATTTTGAACCTTTTCTGGGATATAAGAACAAAAACATTTGGCATGAAAACACATTATTTAACTTCAATTAGACTTATTTTTAATACCTTTATATGCACAGTCCAACACTTGGGGCTCATCTCACTGTCAGTGGTAAAGAGAAAGACTGCATGTTCATAAACAATTCTTTATAACTACTTAGAACAATTCTGTTTAAAAGTTAAAATGGACATAGATGTTTCCTTCCAGCCTGTAGAGACTGTACTATAGATATATGAGAATGAATAGGTAAAATCAGTGTAAACATGTATATATATGTACCATTCTGTGGGCCTGTGCACTGCAGCAGAAACCAAGGAGGAAAAAGGCATTTGGTTGACTGAGAGCTGTCAGCATGGAAGATCAAACCAGTGTCAACTCTGTGCAGAGTGGCAGCAGCACATTGTCAGGGCAGTAGTCAGAATGGGAGAGAGACTTTACTTTATATAAAACAGCAACATCCTTACCACTTTCCAGAAGAGAAAGGGTCTGAAAGGCCAAAGGCTGACACCTACACTTGTGTTTTCTCTCTCCAGGCCCTTACAAGAACAGGTGCCTAAACACACACAGGCCAGCAGAATACATGACACAAACTAGTTGTTTTGCATTTGTCAGTGATAGCAACTTTTATTGTCTTTACAATACAAGATAATACAAACTGTTAAAAAGTAATTTTGTTTGGTAAAATATTCAGTAGATTGAAAATATAAATGCATCTTTGGATTAAACAAAATTACAAGTAAATAATTTGCCATCAGATCAAAGAAGTATAAAAGCCAACAGCTCCAGAATGATGCTCCTGGCACCTAATGTTTTCCAAGTAAAGAATTTCATTCTTTTGAGCAGTAATCCTACTCCTTTCCCTAAGTGTGTGGGACTGCAAAGGTCAGTTATATAGTTGGTAAAGGATTGGAGGGGAGGGACTAGACTAAAAATAATGACAAGTACTGTCCCAACCCCCCTTCTCCACTTATGTTGGAATCTGTACTATGTTAGAAGGCCTTTTTTACTTCACTTTCCCATTATTACCAGGATTGAACATAAACAGTTTTATGTTGTGTTTAAAAAAATGGACTTTCAGACAACAGCCCAATTTTACAATTTTGAGCTTTTATATGCATGCAGTTTTTCTGTTCCAGGAAGTTAAAATGTAACTGCATCAGTTTTCTTTTATCATTTGAATCATTCCTTTATAAGTAGTTTCAGGTAAGACATAATCTCAGTCGCAGATGACCAAACCAGAACAGAACACTGCACAGGACTGAGACTTTGGGCCAGTTGAGAAATCTTTTTCTCCAAGGTATACCCCTGCCTGGGCATAGCAATGTCATTCTTCTTCAAAAACATTACTGGACATAAGTCATTCCCACCATCACCTATATATACAATTTGTGTATAATTTACTCCTCGCTCCAACTGTTTATCCAGAAATTCTTTTAAAACTTTCCTTTTGCAAAGGTTTTTAGGGCACTTTGCACAATGGTGAGCATGGAAGTGCTGTACAGTAAGATAGCCAGTACTGCTGAATGCTGCAGGGTTTGTAAACACTTCATCAAACACTCTATGGAATTCAGCAGCTTTCAAAATCCAGTCAATAAATACTGTATTAGAATCTGAAACAATTATACAATCAAACAACTCTTTGTTCTCGCCAATAAATCTCAGAAGATCTATCATTCCCGCAGTGAAAGGAATTGTTGTCATAGTTCTTTTCATCTCATCTTCTTTGACACCATTGTCTCCCAAGTAGACAAAGACTCTGCCCATATATTCTGTCCAGTGTCCTGGTTGATAAGAGTTTCTTAATCCATTAGGAAGTTTTCTCTCAGGAGCACATCTCACAATCCAGGTGTCACTATTTTCATCTATGATTGTATGGTCAAAATCAAAAACCAACAGAAATTTCATAGCTGTGAGAAAATAGTTTCCAAAACAAACAAAAAAGAAAATTATTTATATAAACACGAGTACTATATTCCTACCCTGAACTTGTGCTCAGAAGAGAAAAATTCTGGAAGAAAATATCTGAACAAAATAAACTATTTATAGCCACTACCGTGATGGGAAGTTATGCTGCAGCTAAAAATGCAGTCTGTAAAGGCCAAAGTTCAGCGTCCAGCTTCTGTTTAAAATAGTTACTGTGACAGTATCTAAACTCATGCTGCAGTTACTAATACTTGCTAACACAGCACCAATCTTCCTGTACTCATGCACCATCAGTTTGAGCAGATACTAATTTCTCCATCAGCATTTGCCAACGCAACCAAACTGGGATTCTCCTGGCAAAACGCCTCAACAAGTATTTCAAAAGGAAACGTCCACCGAACAGATGGAGCCTGTGCCTCCAAGGAGGCCGCACGAAATCAGAGCAGCCAACGAACCCAGATGCAGCCATTTGTGAAGCTGTATCTGCCGACCCCCGACGGGCAGGGCAGGCCGGGTCAGGTCGGCCCCGTCCCGGGCCCCGCAGCCGGTGTCCCAGCGAGCAGCCCGCCCGGCGGGGCCGAGCCCCTCAGGGGAAGGGGCAGCGNAGTGTGGCAGCCCCGCGGGCAGCGGGACCCGGCGGGAGGGCAGTGCCGAGCCCGCGGCCGCACGGCTCCGGGCGGCCCTAAGGGTGCCCAGCATGACTCTCCCCAAAGCTCCCCCAGCTGCAGACGGCAGGAGGGGCTGTTTCTCCCTAGGAACTGAGTGGAGAGAACTGACCTGAACGCAGCGCAGTTCCAGTAACCTCCAAGGGCAGCAGCTGGGCAAGAGAGAGGGGCTGGGCAGCTTCCTGCCTGCAGGGCGCCGCCGCATCAGTGCGCCTTTGTTTCTGCAAGGCTGTCTTCACCTAGGACAGAGGGAGAGGATCAGGTCTGGTGGCTGTCGGCAGACTGGTCAGCAACGGCATCTGGAAAACAGACTTTGACACCGGTGTCGCTCTAAGAGAAAGCCTCCTTACCTTTCTGACGCGGCGTGTCAGTCTGCTGCAAATCACACAGACAATTTCCACAGGACGCCACTCTGTACAGAGTGCCATTCCCTTCAAAAATCGTGGTGACACTTGAAAGAGCTTTTCACAAAATCCAGACATTACCTAGAAACGCTGCATTTACGCCTGCACGCGTGTATGCAAGCCTAATGCAACAAAGAAATGCTAGTCTTGCCAACAAACCAAGAAACTGTTCTACAACAGACTGATTTCAGTAAATATGAGGCGTATGCAGGACAAGGGTAGTAAGGCACAGTCTGTGCCAAATTGCTGCCTCATCCAGCCAGTGGAATGGCTTTACCAATATTCTCCCTCTCGTATTGGGAATGGTCCCTGCTACCTGCTGTTCTAAGAATCATGTCCAAGTACTGCCTGGGAAGTGCGTTACTACAAGCCAAACCCACACATACACACAAACAGGCAAGGGGACATACAAACAGTCCAGTCAGTCAGTGCCACCATCCAAGGGCATCCACTGGTCAGAGGGAGACTACAGATATAGATACCCTGTCTTAGCTCTGGGGTTTGGGGATGGGGGACTAACTAATACTAAGGATAACTTATTATTGTTACCATGAGAGAATTCAAATCCTGATACACGTTTGATTACTGGATTTTCTGATATCAAGTAACCTTTTATTTTTTCTTCCCTCTGCACAGCACATCATTTGAAAGAAAATAATGTTCTAGATGAATATTTCCTTCCAAATGAAGCAGATCTTCGTCAGGTAATTGTATTCCCAAAAGCAGAATGGGAAAGGATTCTGGGAAGCACTAGAGAAGCAGCACACATTGATGAGAAGAAAGAACAGGAAGAAACACACTTAGACTCCAAAGCTGCTGGAAAAGATCCACCCAATGCCACTCTGGTAAGTACAAGATACATTTGTAAATAAGGGTAGTCACATTTGTATATACAAAACCACTCATAGTAACGTTTCCAGCTGTACTTCCTTTGTTTAATATTTGCTTTTGAATATATATTTTAACCAAATGCCATTAAAACACATTTAATATCTAACATAAATATTCATGTTGTTTTACTTAAAGCTAAAATGCAAAATAAAAAACCAATTCAAATTTAAATGTAATTTCTAATTTTGTCTGCACTGTAGAGCCTGATACAACAGAAACTTCAAGCCAAAAAATTACGGGAAGAAAAGGAAGAAGAAGAAAGAAAGTTAATTGATTTAGAAGAAGCACAGTTTCAAGCAGCAAAACGGAAGGAGGTTATCGATCGTGTAAAAACCTACCTATGCTATCAGGACGACAGAATGAGACAGTTCCATGTCTGTTGACAACTTGTATTTTTTAAACTGAAATTGTACTGAATGTCTTTAAAGAATTCTGAACATGTGAATGACTTTAAATGTTCTCTTGCAGAGTGCACTTCTACTTACTAAGGTCCTAAAAGAAAGAGATGCTCAAGTTGAATTTCGAAAGTCAAGAATAGTTGACAGCAAAAAGAAGGATTATGAAGAACAGCAACGTCTATTTAAGGAATACATTCTCAGTGAGCAAGAAAAAGCACATCAGCATTATATGAATCAACAGGCACTACGCAAAGATCAGCTAGAACAGTAAGTAATAATTAAAAATAACCCTACTTCATTATTTACTTAAACTCTTCTCAATATACATTCTATGAGGTTTCTACAGAAACTTACTATGAATTTGATTCACAAATGCCACTCTTTTAAAGGAAGATCACAGGAGATCTTGCCCAAAATGGAAAAGCTATATGCCTTTTTAGCTGCCAACAATCTGCATGCAAAATCGCCTTGGGCTAGCATCAGCAGGTTTTAGTCAAATCACTGTCCAAATGTTGTTAATGAATTTTAGGTGTAATTTACTCCATTTTTGTTCCAGATAAGGAGAAGGTTAAATTAGATTTTCCATTTACCTATAACAAGATTCCAGATGGCACAAGAAGAGAAGGCATTACTGTCACTTCTATTACGACTCTCAACTCTTCTGTAAATCTTATGGAGGGGTCCCCGTTGGTATTTATAGGATTGGCCCTGGTGGTCTGATAGAGGAATCCAATTTCCCTAGGCAGAGGAAGGGTTCACAGTCTGGTCTTACATATTCCAGACACAACACATGAACCCTTGCAGAACTTAGTACAGAACACTACCATCTTAAGCTGCTGCCTGCATGCCCAGAAGAAACACAGGTATGGTGGGTCATACTGGGGAAATCTTGTTCTCCAAGGATGCTGCAGATAGAGGCCAGAGCGTTACCAATGCAGCGGTGCTAATGAGTCATCCAGCTAAAACCTGTCACCATGAGACTGCAAACTGTGAGCATAACATGTAGCTCATTTGTACCAGGGCTACCATTACAGGCGTGCTGTTATTCACCTCTGATATTCTACCTACCTTCAACTCAAAGTATCACAATCCTCCCTGCAAGGTACTTATGGTTATGCAGTTCATTACTTCATGCAGTTCCTGGACCATTTATTCACCTTTTTCCAATTCAGAATAAAAGAGCGTGAGCATCAGGCAGATCTGGCCAAACAAGAAAACAAAAGAGAAGAAGAAGAAATAGAGAAATCAATCCAACTGTACCAACTGGAAATTCAGAGAAAAGAAGAAAAGAAACATGAGGAAAAAGTTGAACGCAGGAGGCTGTATCAGGTAAGTAGCAGGAAAGCAGACAGGCATTCTCAGGAAAGGAGATGCTTGTTTCATCTTGGCTGTGATGGTTGGACTCAGCCCACAAATAGAGGAGTCTACTGGCAACAGGGGGTTTGCTGACAGCTTAAGTAGCATGGTATCAAAAGCCTACCCTGCCAGTTGCAGGCCATGTCTTTCCTCTGTGCTTTTGAGAAAGACCTCTTGGAGGCCCCTCCCTTCTGCTGTCTGAAGGGATGTTGGCACTTGATACTTTGACTGGCTTATGGTTAAAGATTTGGCTGTAGAAATTAAGGAATATCTCCTTGACTTGAGAACTGGATTTCAGTTTCACATTCCTGCTGTTTTAAGCCCATTTTTCTTTGTTAGAAAGAGGGAATAGACAGAGACTGAATGTATCTTTTTAACTTCACTTTATGACTGGAGAGGTTTAGGAATTAAGTCAAGACCTGCTGCCATCTCATTTCATCTTTAAAGGCATCCTACTAAGTACAAACAAGAAGTGCCTCAGAACAGTTCTGGCCAGCATGCAAAAGAGTTGGTTTTTTCACACAGAAGTATAGAAAACTCTTCAGCTGTGTTTTGGATTAAGCTCTTAGACTGGGATAGTTTTGGATGAGGTAGGCCAGGAGCAGAATGATCTGTGTGTGTGGGTGGTGGTTGGACAGTCCCCTGCCACTCACCATCCTTGTTGCCCATGTGTGTCAGTGGGAGCATGGAATGTTCTCTGCATTGCACAGCAATTTTTTTGTGCAATGGACCAGAGAAGCAGCTGTTTGATGCTCAATTCCTTTTCCCCATCCTCACATCTACTACCTCCTCCTGATGCATGTTTGAATAGGGAGGGAGAAGTGGAAGAATCCCTTTCCTGTCTTCTCTCTCCTTCCCTGAGAATCCCTTTCCTCTCTTCTGTTTTTGAAAGAAACTTGCGGAGGGGGAATAGGGAGTGATTCCTGTAAGCTGCTACCAGAGGTCCAGATATTCTGCATGTCATCTCTTACATCAGGAACATTTTGCCCATACAGGAGTATGTAAATGACCAGAAAATAATCAAAGCAATAGAGGAACAAAAACGAATGGAAGAAGATGATCGGATCAAAGCTCATTTTAAAGCAAAAGAAATTATTGCCAATATGAGAAAAAAGAAAGAAGCTGAAATGCGTAGGTAGGTACAATGCTAGGGTATAAATTGTAAATAATCTAAAACTCATACTGTAGTTCTTCTCAGATCATTCAGATAATGATATAACACAATCAACAGTTATTCTAAAATGTTATTCTAAATTCTACTGATAGGGAGAGCAGGGAATTCAGGAAAAAAAGGAAAATTTTTAACAGGTTCCTTAGTAAGAATGTGAGGGAGCAATCTCTCCACACTTCAAAGTATAGAGGCTTATGAAAGTGCAAAGGTTTGCACCAGTGTATTGGGAAGAGTGATTTTCCAGATGGTCTGCCAAACCTCCAACTGCTCAACTATTAAAGACAATTAAGATCCTTGATGAAATTATTTTTGACTATTGCTGTTTTTCTCTGAGTCAGATCAAGAAAAAATGATTCGACTTGTTAACAAGGCACATACATTAATTGTGTGATTAATTGTGAATACATTGTGTTCTTATTAAGGAGAGATATTTTATCAATTTAACATTGAGGGTACAACATGATGATACCACTGAGTCAATCTAAGGGTTTTCTTCCCTTCCCGCTTCTGGCCAATACTTCCAACATTCCTCTCCTGATAGCAAGATGCTAGGTAGAATTCTTACTGAGTGATCCAGCTCATTGTTGCAACAGAAACAAGTGATACAAGAATACAGGGAACATTTATTTGCTGTATCAGATTATATAAAAATAAACAAAACAGGAGGGACAGAAGGAGATCATGAGTTGGGTGGGTGGGCCAGCCTGTGTGGCAAGAGGAGGGAACTCTATAAGCAGGATTGCTGAGTTTGGTAGCTTCAGGAAGACCCAGGTGTGTTGCCCTGGTATGTTATGGAAGCTCATGTTCTTCTGCAGACTAGCACAGGAACGACAGGACAAAATGATTAGTCGATTAGCTGAACACATGGGTGAGGGACTGAAGATGGAAGGTATTCGACTGGCTAGAGATGCTGCAAGAATAGAAGCTGAACAAGAAAAAAAACGTAAAGAGGAAGAAGCAAAACAAAAGGCTGCCCTTGAATCTATTGCTGAACACAGAGCCACTGTGGTAAGAAACTTGGGCTGATCTTACTTCTGCTTACTCCAGCCAAGGAGCCTGGCCCAGATCACAGTTGGTGACTCTGGTGCCATGCATCAGCAGGCTTCAGCAAGTCTGCTGACACCTTTCCTCGAGCCCCCTCTCCCTGTCCCCCTTCTGTGTTGGGCACACATCTGCCAGGGCTGCTAAAAACCTGGGAGACACTGGCCTTGGACACTGGCCAGCCACAGTGACCATGCTTATCAGAGCGCTGATGCAGGGCTGCTACTGCAGAGAGATATAACTTCCAGCTTAGCAGGCCAGCTCCTTGGTTAACTTTTTTGTGTGTTATGTAAACTACAGATGAAGATGAAGGAGGAAAAGGAGAGACAGGAAAAAGAAGAGGCTGAGAAAGAACGTGATGTGTTAATGGAAGATGCCCGCATCTACCTGGAAATGGAAAATGCCAAAAAACATGGACGACATGAGGCAAACAGAGAAGTACAGAAAATTCAGATGCAGCAAATGGTAAATAGAAAAGCTGTAACCTGTCAGTCCCTTCTGAAAGAAACATGCATCTAAACCAGTAGCACTAGCTCCTGCTGAGATAAGGAGAGGAAGTTTGCTGTTTTGCTTGGATTTTTTTGGGTTTGTTAGGTTGTTTTTAATCATGTGTGCTTGGCATATGCTAGTGTTAAGGACCAGCCTCTTCAGAGTATTGGTGCAAATCAAGGCTGGTTTGCAAGGAAAGATCATGTCTGTTCTGTGCCATTATGTTCTGCTGCTACTGTCCTCTGTCTTCTGGGCAGGTCACTAAAGAACAGCAGCTAATGCTGATATTCACTCAGCTATTTAATGTACCCTTTCTGGGGGGATATGGCAGGGGAGAGAGACGTGGGGAGGGATGTTAAGTGCCAAGTATCAACTGAGAGTGCTTCAGACCTTCTGTAAGCTTTTACCCTCTCTCAGCTTTAGAGGATGGTGATGCTGAGAACAAGATACTAAGCTTTATTATTCCCTTTTCTTCATCAGGCTGAAAAGAAGGCAAGAAAAGAGCAGGAAAAGCAAGCGGAATTGGACTACGATGCTCAGAGAGAGGCTATTGCACTTTCTAAAGAGCATGACTTTCAGAAATATGCAAAGCAAGTAATCGAAACAGAGTCCAAGACTACACATCATCTTTATCCTATTCTCAAAGCATGTGAAGGTGTAAGAGGACTTGGACGTGGGCCATTTTTCTGAGAAAAGAAGAAAGAAATACTAGTTTCCAAACATATAATTCCATGTTGGGACCCAGCTACCTTGCTGTAGCTGTAATGCTGCTCAAGAAGCAAAACCATGAAATAACATTTAAACTATCCACCAAAGAAAGGCAGAAGCCATTCTCAAGTTTAAAAAATACGCTTTTGAACCTTACAGGCAGAGTTACACTGTAAATGATTTATATCAAATATATACCATGAATCTGGAGTCCATTTAAAAAATAAAAGAATGCCATATAAGTGGCTATATTCTCAAAAATCCCCAGCTTGTGTTTAATGAATGTTAGCTTATTAAACTTGAGACAGGAATTCATGTTATATAATTGACTGTCACTGTAACCTGTTCCAGCCAATACTCACTATTTATGTTATATTTTTAATATTCATTTCTCTAAAAATTCACTGTCCCAGGTTTTTCAGGTCTACGACATGAATTCCCAGGGCAAAAAATCACATTTTTTACTAGTCTACTCGCAGTTAATTGTTCCCCATAATCGAAAACACCAAGCCAAAACAACTATAGAGGAAGAAAAAAAGAGAACATATGTGAAAGTCAGAATAGTTATGGTGTGCAGTTTTGGTAGCATTTTGCAGCTATGTCTGAAAAACAAATGTCATGCTATAAATCTGTTTTATTACATGAAAACATTCATGTGATTTGATCACAGCCCTTAAAAGGTCACCAAAGAGGCAAACAGGTCCTGATATAGCTGTAAATAGGGCCTACAAAATCAGCACATCAACAGGAGACAACATGGTTGGGCTGTTCTTTCAAAAAGACTAATGGCAATTCAGTCCGTGGTAAACTGGTGTGATCTTAAATTGTATCTCAAGATTCGTCAGCAGATTTACTCACCAACACCCAAGCTACAGACACAACTCCCTCCTCAAGCTTAGGTTTCTTTGGTGAAATGTTAACATCATTTCCTTGCCTTGGACATTAAGGGGTTCCTGCAATAACTTCGTGCACCAGTACCCTGGGCTTTAAAGAGGGTATCACTCTATCAGGGTGAACCTGAAGCTTTGTTTTGTTGCACTCCATAGCTGCCAGTCTCTGTTGGCCAGACTAGAAAATAATACAAGTCCTTAAAAAAAAGGATGCTTGCCAATATTTTAGTTTTGAAAGTGGGTCTTTGGTGTGTCCTCAAGTTCCTTGGCCTAGCTGCCGAAAGCAGCAGGCCTTGGAGAAAGCACAGGGCTTAGAGGAAGATGTGAGGCTACCCCAGAGGCACGGTACCTCTAGCAAGCTGATGGCCAAGCAGAACTGGCTTCACCTCTACTACACTAAAAACGTTGGATGTAAGGTGGGTGCTGTCCTTCCCAGGTGCAGCAGTCACCTCCTCGAGGAGTCTCTTCCAGGCAAGGCAAGGGATGAATTCCTGGAAGGAGAGGGAGGCCCAACCTCCTCATCCAGCTCCCAGGGCCGCCAAGGGCTCTGGGCCCCAGCAACAGGCAGGCCTGGAGGGGCGAAGGTTCGTGTGAGGCGCGGCAGCGCACGGAGCCAGGCCGAGCTCCACGGCCCCGGCGAACCGGCGGCAGCGGATCGCGGCCGGAGCAGAAGCACACAGGCGGAGGGGCCATTTCAGACTCTTACCGGGTACAAGCGCGCCGCGGGGAAACGAGCTGCTCACGAACCGGCTGCGGAGGAGGATCTCGTCTCCCGCTCGGACCGGCTTCCTTCCTTGCCACCGTGTGTGACAGAGCGGGCGGTGCCGCCCGCAGCTCCCGGGGGCGGGGCTGGGCGGGGCGCGGTGCCGCTCCAGCACTCGCGGCTCAGCAGCCGCCGCCCATTCCGCTGCCGTTCCCCGCCTCGGTGCTCCCGCCGGCGCTGCTCGCTGCGGCCACCGCCTTTGAGCGGGGCGGCAGAAGGAGCCCCGATTTCTGAGGAGAGCCGGGCCGTCGGTGAGGATCCCTCCTTCTCTCTCGGCAGACGTTCCGTCTCCGCAGAAGCGGCGAAGGGCCGACGATGGATCGCGATGGGCCGGACGCTGCCCGCCAGGAGGCAGAGAGGGAGCGCGGCCGCTACTTGAGCCGCCGGGCCGTGGCCCAGGAGCAGCTGGCGCAGTGAGTCCGGCGGCGGAGCCCCGGGACGGTTTGGGTTAAAAACTTTCCCGTGGCCAGCCCGGCCCTGGCGGGACCCGGCTGCTCGGCCGGGGAAGCGGCGGCTCCCTGGCGCTAACCCGTGTGCCAGGCCCGGGGCTGCGCTTTTGAACGAGGGTTCAGAATCCTCACATCGTGGTCAGATGGAAAACCTGTCACCCTTCCCTTCCTTACTCTGTGGCTCCTATATAACTGTTGTCCAGCTTCAGAAACGTCTCCTGCTGTCAGGGGCTATGTCTGTCCTAGTTCATCCAACAAGACTGGCTCAATTCTGGCACAGAGCACGTGGCTTGTCTCACCATTGCTGCTTCCCCCAGCCTGGAAGCCTTCACACTTCCAGCTAGCATGGGCATCATGGCCTTGTCTTGCACAGTGCTGTGGGTACTGCTTAGAAGACTGCTTGCTGGCAAAGGCCCAGGTTGTACAGGGAGTGGGATAACAATTAAACAGGCTAATCGAATTCAACTTAATAGTTGAGTCCATAACTGGTCATGTTCACTTTTGCTAGTACAGGCTTCCCTAGCACCCTCAGACGAACTGAGCTTTGGCCAGAGAATGTGGAGCTAGCTTATAGAAACTGATTCTGGTTTTGATCTCTGATATTTTACTTCAAAGCATCAGGATTTTTTACTTAAGTGCCTGTAGATGTGCATAATCTGTATCTGTTCATTATTACTTCATGCTGTCCCTAGATAATTTATTCACTTCCCTTTCCTGATTCAGAATACAAGAGCACAAGGATCGGGCAGATCTGGCCAAACAAGAAAACAAAAGAGAAGGGGAACAAATACAGCGATCAAACCACTTGTACCAACTGGAAATTCAGAGAGAAAAAGAAAAGGAACAGGAGAAAAAAGCTGAATGCCAGAGGCTGCATCATGTAAGTAGCAGGAAAGCAGATAGTTCAAAATGCGTATTTCACCTGGGCTGTGATGGTTGGATTCAGCCAACAAATAAAGAGGACTATGGGCAACAGGGTCTCTGCTGACAGCTTCAGTAGCAGGGGATCAAATGCCTACCCTGTCAGTTGCAGGCCATGTCTTTCCCATGTGCTTTTGAGAAAGACCTTTTGGAATTTGCAATGTGGCACCTGAGCTTTGGTCTACAATGGACAAAATCTGCTAGAGTAGGCAAGGAAGTTGTCCTTGATTTGAGAACTGGATTTAGGTTCCATGAAGTTGCTCTGTTTTTTTTAAGTCCATTTTCTTTGTTAGGGAGAGGGAATAGCCTGAGTATGACAATATCTTTTAAATTTGGTGATGACCCACTTACCACATGTACTGTTTCCCTGCCAATGCCTGCTTGAGCAGGGAAACCGGAGGTACTGTGATGATTTGTCTGCCATGTAAGGGAGTAAAAAGAGAATTCCCACTAAAACCCTACTTGATTTTTTCTTCCGTACTCCTCACCCCAAATACACAAATTTTCCCCCATTTCCCCCCTACCTTGTATATGCAACAAAAGCTATACATACTGCCAAGCTTTTTCTGAGTCATTACAAATGCCTTATGCTTTACATTATGATGGTTCTAGAGAGTTAGTGCTTGAGCCCTTCAGAGTCTGCACCATATGAATGATACACAGGATGGAAACAGTACAGTTGGAACCACTGGGAAGGTAGAGGAAAGAATATAGAGATACTATAAGCCTGGGGCTGCTACTACATACTAATTTTACTTCTGTTGTAATTTGTGATAAATAGATCATGAGAATTTTATCTCTGGGTTTCTATTTTCTATAGCTTCTCTACTGATATAAAGAACTCCTTAGCATAGGCTAGGTCTGAAGTATTTGCTAGAATTTTAGTTCGTGTTTCCAAAATCTCACTCTACATGAAAATAAAAGTAGTTTTCCATTTAAACAGGAATATGTAGCTGAACAGAAAATATTTAAAGCTGAAGAGAAACAAAAAGAAGACAAAGATGATGATCGGATTAAGGCTTACATTAAAGGAAAAGAAATGATGGCTGATCTGACAAGAGAAAAAGATGCAGAGACTAATAGGTGGGTCCAGGGATAATTTTCAGTGTTAAGATTCAAACTTGTAATTTCATTTTGGGACAAATATTATTCTCAGTTGTTATGTCAGCAAAATCAGAACTTCGATGCAAGCAAGTCTTCTGTAATTAAAACTTGAAGTAGAAAGTGCAGAAAAAATGCCTGCCAGTTTCAGTAGTAATTGGTGCTGTTGGGGGTGGAGTAGTATTGCTGGTGTTGTTAGAAGCAACTATTACCAGTTGCCTCTGGTAATTTGAGCTGATGTCCTGGTATGTTACAGTAGCTCACGTTCTCCTGCAGGATGATAGAGAAGCATAAGGACAAAGCTTTTGAACAATTAACTGCACAGATGAACGAGGCATTTAAGGTTGAAGATGATCGTCTTGCTAGAGGAGCTGCAGAGGTAGAAGTTAAGTACCAAATGAAAAACAAAGAGAAAGAAATTAAAAAAAAGGCTGCCATTGAATCTATTGAAGAACACAGAGCCACTGTGGTAAGAAATGTTGCTTGCTCCTCTGTCTGTCATATACTTGTAGGAATAGTGTTTGGAAATGCCACAGTGTTTCTAGTTCAGTCATCTCTGGAGTGAGACACACATGCAAGTTCTCATCAGGTGCTTCTCATTTATCATCTAGAGTTTTAGAACTAAAGCCTTAAGAAAGGTGCAAGCAGCATATGTGGTGAACCTCTCCTCAAAAAAAAAATAGACTTGGAAGGCTCTGTAATTGTTCATAATTTGTGCAAACTCTGCACTGCTTACTCCAGCCAAGGAGCCTGGCCCAGATCACAGTTGGTGACTCTGGTGCCATGCATCAGCAGGCTTCAGCAAGTCTGCTGACACCTTTCCTGGAGCCCCCTCTCCCTGTCCTCCTTCTGCGTTGGGCACACATCTGCCAGGGTTGCTGAAAACCCTGGCCTTGGACACTGGCCTTGGACACTGGCCAGCCACAGTGCTTATCAGAGTGCTGATGCAGGGCTGCTACTGCAGAGAGATATAACTTCCAGCTTAGCAGGCCAGCTCCTTGGTTAACTTTTTGTTTTGTAAACTACAGATGAAGATAAAGGAGGAAAAGGAGAGACGGGAAAAAGAAGAGGCTGAAAAAGAACGTAATCAGTGGATAACAGAAAATGACATCTACCTGGAAACAGAAAAAGCCAAGAAACAGAGACAACGTGATGCAAACAGAGAAGTACAGAAAATTCAGATGCAGCAAATGGTAAATAGAAGAGCTGTGCCCTTTCAGACCCTTCAGAAAGAAGCACACTTCTAAACCCATAGTACTAGATATCTTGGCTAGAATAGAGAGAGAGAGAGAAAGAGGAAGGTTGCTATGGGTGTGATGGATATGTTTTATTTTGTTTGGTTTTTACCTGTATGCACTGCATCTGCTGATTTTGGAGAGGTGACTGACTGTACCCATGGACCAAAAGAAGGTTGTTTGTGGAGTGAGGTTACTGCTGAAAACTTGATAATGCACACTACACGTTTCAGCGGTTTATGGGCCTCCTCTTAGAGGAGTAGAACTGGAGCCTCTTCCAGGCTGACTTGGCTCATGTGAGTCAGGGAGGATTACTGTGAGGGCTGGTAATAAGAGATCAAGAATGACAGATCACATCCTGTCCTGCACCATTATGACATTTTTGCAACCATGCAGTGCTGTCCTCCTGTATCTATTGGGCAGGTCACTAAAGAACAGCAGCTAATGCTGATATTCACTCAGCTATTTAATGTACCCTTTCTGGGGGGATATGGCAGGGGAGAGAGACGTGGGGAGGGATGTTAAGTGCCAAGTATCAACTGAGAGTGCTTCAGACCTTCTGTAAGCTTTTACCCTCTCTCAGCTTTAGAGGATGGTGATGCTGAGAACAAGATACTAAGCTTTATTATTCCCTTTTCTTCATCAGGCTGAAAAGAAGGCAAGAAAAGAGCAGGAAAAGCAAGCGGAATTGGACTACGATGCTCAGAGAGAGGCTCCTTTTCATCAGGATCGAGCATGTTAGAGATAAAGACAGTGAGTAACTGAATCAGTGCCATTACTGGATGTAAATTCTATTCTCTCCGGGTATTCAAGGAAGGAACAAGATGTGGGCTCCCTAATTAGGACAACTGCAAGAATTGTGGAGTGGATGTATCTGCAGTATTAAAACCAGTAAAAGCTGGGGGGGTGGGTGGATGAAGATGGTTGATGCAATGCTGTCTATGTTCTTCCTGCCATATATACATGGGCCCCCAGCTTGCTCAGGACTGAGAAAACACTTTGCATTTTTCCAGGACTATTAAACCCTAATTTGGCCTTCAAAGCTCTGCCTGAGGGCAGGGCAAAGAACTCTCCTCGGGGCCAGCAGAGCCTCAGTTATTGTCTTGGTCAGTCCTGCTGTGGTCTGGGGCACTCTTTTTGGATGAAGAACATGGCTGAGTGGAGCTGACTGACTCTGTACCCCTGTCAGTTACCAGGGCCCATTATTCCTTAATGTGAACCAAAGCACAGTTAGTAGGAACAATGAAGACTTGTTTCAAAACCTCACTTCTGACCTAAGGTAAAAGGTTAACATTGCTGCACTATCAACTAAAAGTCACAGAGTTCTCTCCAATTATCCTGAAGTAATTAATATTTGAAATAATATATTACAAAAAGAGACATTGCAATTAACTTGTGAAATTCTCCCTCAATACTTTTATCCTTAGTTCACTAACCAAAAATTTCCTTTTCTCTGAGCCAGTGCTCATTTTATTAGATCAAGCTTTTTTTCAGCAAGCCGAAATGGAAACTTTTATTAAAGCCTTTTGATGGCAGAAGATGGAGCCTTAAGAAGAAGTATTGACTACAGCAGGAGTGATGCTGAAATCTGCAGAGTTCGATAATGCTCCAAATGCATTCCTAAGTGCAAATTTGCACATACTCACTACTATGCAATTCATGAGTTAAATGGATTTTTAGTCTGCCTTCACAGCAGCAAGAAGCAAAGTGGATTGCAGCCTCATTTCCTACTCAGCTTCCAGAAAGGTCCTGTTCTGCAGATTACCTATGTCTGCATTTGAAGTCTACAGTCTTCCTCCATCAGGTTTATATTCCTTTTACTTTGAACATCTACAGAAAAACCATCAAACTCAAGTACCAGAAAACAACTCTTCATTTCAGTACACCTAGAGTAAAGTGGTAAAATTTTACCTAGAGTAAAATTACAATCATATAATTTTAAAGCATGTTGGCTAAATATAGATTTAGTTACCCAAATTCAGCATAAAAAAAAATCCAGCAGCAATCGTTATCTCAATTTATTCTATTGACTTTGAGATGCACATGCTTTCTATGCTTGTTTTAAATAACTAATTCTAGTCAGTAATTTTCTGTAAAACCTCTATAAAGCATAGTATGGTGACCCTAGATCAGAATGGCCAGAGGTGGGGGGATGTTGCTGGTGAAAAGAGTCCTGTGTAAGGCAGGAGGCTGTTATAGCTGCTCACCAGAGTCCTTTGCAGCCACCATTTAAAGATGGTAACAAAATATAGAGATATCAACTGCAGCTGATAAGAAGGGAAGTTGTTGACCTGGAAGAATCTACTAATTGAGAGATATCTCTCATTTAATGCCTAGGGCCACTCTTGTATTAGCCATTAGCTGGAGTCACCATTCCTGAAGGTATTTAGATGTGTAGAGGGTGCTTAGGGACACGTATAATTAGTGCTGGACTTCAGTATTAGTTAACAGCTAGACTTGATCTTAAAGGTCTCTTCCAATCTAAATGATTCTATGAAGTTTTAATTAATAGCTAGCAAATCAGAACATGCTTTGAAAAATAACCTGACTAGTAAACTTTAATTACTGGTTTTGCTCAAAAAAAAACATTCTCTCAGATATTGTTCAGCTTTAGAACTTTGTAGCAGATGAGAGTCATAACAGGTATTAGCCCTATTTGAAAGCCAAGACCTTAGAAAGGCAACCCTCAGGGTGACTGAAACAAAGACTTTAAATCCAACTGCATTTTTTCCACACCTGTGATTCAACCCTGGAAGTAGAACAGTAACTTTAGTTTGAACCTGTGGGCTACCAGTGTCTAACATGGTATTCTCCCAACAGTATTTCACCTCACACCTGTGTGGCTCTGGCACACATGTAAGAAAGTACTATTTTTATGGATTGAATACAACTCCTACCTAGGAAATGGAGGAGAACAGGCTCACATCGTAAGGGAATTTGAATTAGCTAACTGTGCAGCTCATTACTGTTAGGTAGTTTTCCAGGTTGGAGTTCTTACATCTGTGCAAGTTGTTTTAGCATAAGTCTTTGCTACCAGTCAGCTCTGAGGAAGTTTGAAGAGGATACCTACCTGGAAACAAACTGCCCCTGAACAGAAGAGTTGGTACCATGGGACCATTAAGGATGAGCATTTTCATGTCCCAGTGCAGACTTGCTCTATACTTCTGAAAAAGAAAAAAAAATCTTTTCAAAGCTTTCTGGTCATGTTAGGTCAAATAATTTACTCTGTTTCAACAGCTAAATTCTTTCAAATGTCTGTTATTAATGTAGGCCTTTCTGTTACATCTTGAATGGAAGAGTGCTGTAACTAGTCTCTAATTTTCCTCCTTGTTCTGGCAGTGCATCCTTGTCTCTCACACTGAATCATCCTTCCTGTTCTGGCAGTGTATTTTTGAGAGACAGAAAATTCACTTCCTCTAAATAGCACACAGAAATCCACATAATCAGTGAAGGCGAAGACTGTAGAGGGAAGTGAAGGCAAGAGATGTGAGAAGACCGTATGAGATGTCTTCTTTGGAATTATCTTAATTTCTTTCTATTTAAAATCAGTTGTGGTATAGGCTTTGATAAGCTTGTAATGTGTGAAGCCATTGCTTTCACACTACTGCACTGCCACCACTTCAACCTAAGCAATTTTTTTTGGTTTATCATGGCTTTGATATTACTAGATATTTAAGTGAATACCTGAGTGATTCCAATCTGTCCTCTGATCTGGCAAACCAATCTCTAGTGAGCAGTCTTAAAGCATAGCTGTTTGTAGCTTGTTGACACTGTCATGCATAAACCAGAATGGCACTTCATTTTTCTATGGATTGCCTCAGCTCCAATACACTATCGAGAAAAATTAACAATTGTTAGGTACTGAAGGGCTTGAACATCAGCACTGCAGGTCCAGGAAAACTCAACAGTGCATCTCTGTTAACATAATAGTAATTGCCCCCCCACATACTCCCCCCAAATGAGTAGCATCTGGTCTGACTTTTCTGTGTAAAGGAAAAATAAGCAAAGGTTAGAAAAAAGAAGCAGCATGTACTGGAAGAAGGAAATGTTACTGAGCAGACCAGGAAAAAGCCAACAACTGGCACAGTGGACAAGGGCAAAGTTGGGGTCTTTGGTAAAGCTTGTAAGTATTTCTGCATTAGTTTCAGCTACAATCAGTGCATTACAATTAATAGAAGCTACTAATTATACACTTAAACAGTTTCTTTTTTCTTTAGAAATACATTGGACCACTATAGAAGCATCTACAAAGGAGTAAGAAGCTAGCCACTCTCTCTTTCCAAGTTCTGTGTGCCTGCAAAACCAATCAGTGCCCAACAGCAGAAGGTAACTGTGGACCAAGTTACAAGACATGCTATTTGCCAGAGCCTGCCTATACGCAAGCTCAAGAAACAAGTGCCATAGCTTGCAACTGTACTGTAACCAGTCTCATTTTATTATGGAACAAAGCAGTAGATTCTTTTCAGAAAGTCAAGAGGTAACAACCAAAGCCAAACTATCAGTTCATCTGTACTGTACTCCTTGAATATTGCTGGGCCTCCAGGTGTAATTCAAACCTTGACTTCAAAAATATCTTACTGAACAAATAAAATTGAGTACATCTCTCTGTAACAATAAAATTCATGTTGACTGTACCTTTTATTTGCAACAGTTTTCTACTGACAGTTTTCTACTTACTTTTACTTGGGAGAATGCAATGGAAGGTAGAAGTAGTATCTTGAGAAGTTGTGGCATTGGCTGAATCTTCTAATCCTTTATGGCAAAGAGATGTCTGCAGCAAGACTGTGTCTATCACTCCAGCTACCACTCTAACCTGACTACAGGAATGGGAAAAACACTTTCCTGTTTTCTCCTAAGCATTCTGGCACCAACCAGCCAGGCTGTGATACTGCTGTAGGCAACTCTTTGATTAAAATTGTTCTTTCACTCAGTTCTATACTGACTATTAGCTGTGTTACCACTCCATTTACATTCATATTGAACAGATAGTTCTTCTGTAACTAGTGAAAACTATTCTGCTTCACACTGAGACACACATACAAAGACTTGTCATCTTTTCAAGTAAAAGATCACAGTTGGCAACAAGGAGAGTTTGCAATTACCGTTAAGACACAAGGTCAGCTTCATTACACGGCTGCATTTTTATATGTTACACTACAGACAGGTAGACTGTCATTTGCCATTCTGTCAGAGCAATTCCTAAATAAATCTACTATTTAACACTATCATCTAACATAACATGGAATAAAAATCTAACTTTTCATCTTCAGTCAAAATTTATCAATCTTGGTTTAACTGAGGAGGTCATGTCCTTACATCCAATCACTGTGCCTTGTAAATCTTTACCCAAAGTATCAGCACTTCAGAAGGCTGGGGGTTGGCCAAACACATTTACCCTGAGGTGAGCTCAGCTGATCAGAGCATGGTGCTAATAATGCTGAGCTTGTGGGTTTAATCCCTGTATGGCCCATTCACCTAAGAGCTGACCTTGTAGGACCCTTCCATCTTGGAACATTCTGTGAATTTACAAGAACAGGTTGCACAATATGACTTAAAAGTGATTATTTCTCTAAATGCAGAAGATACTAATAGTGCAAGAAGCACATGTGGCAGACATGGAATACACTAACAAATATGCAAAAAAAAGCATTTATTTCTGAGAAGTACTTTAGTACACAAGTTATACACTTCAAATCAAGAACTCATTCTCCCAGCTTACAACTGGATCATCTTCCCTGTTACGAACTGGAAATTACAAAGTGTCCAAAAGACTAAGATGAATTACAAAATATTCTGCTAAATGCTACATGCACAACACTGCTGGTATAATTAACAATTCTTTTAGCCGAAGGAACCCAATTACCAGCTAGTTTCTCTTGCCATTGTTCACAATTTAATATGCCTAAATTCTTTCCAATCCTTTCAACCATTCTTTTCAATAGCAGCTATGGCTAAAGCCATATACAGACTACCTTTTATAATGGGGATATGTAGCAATGTCTAACTTCCTGCCAAAAATAGCAAGTTTCCTTAAGTACTATACATGTTGCAAAATTTAAATTAAAATCAGGGTGCTGCTTTAATTCAGTTTATTTAGTCCTTTAAATGTCTTAGAACTTCCATGAATACAAATGTAACTTTAAAACCAATCATATGCATATTCAGCAGTTCAAGATTTCGCTTCTGAACTTATGCATGTTAACTGCCCTACTAGTTTTATTTGAATAATCACGTTATGATTAAAGAAAGATACTAATTATTTTACAAAATGTACCTTTACTTTTATGTAGTTGTACTATCTAAATTTGTCATCTTTTTTACATTTTATTACTGTTATTCCTTTTGTAAAATTTCATACTAGAACTAGAAAACTTATTTTCATATGGTATTTAAAAAAAAACCCAAACAAGTAAACATTACTTTTGGATTTTACACAATTAAGTTTTGTTTAAGCAGTGTTCCTAATGACATGAATTGTTCAAGGGTGAGAAGTAAGAGTTAAATGAGAAGTATATAAGCACCAAAATAGAAAGCTAAAGTTTTATAATAGCTTAAGTTTTATAGGTAACTACAGAACTGTACCAAATTCAAATTTTGCAAAATGCAGTTCACAGACTTTTCAATGTGCATTTTCTTTAACAATTTAGTTAAATACTACATTAGGAAAATTACTATTTTCAGCAAAAGGAAGGTATGTAACAGCTCTTTACATTTCCATTACACTGACTCCAGAAGTGTGGCTGACCACCCCCCCCCGCAAAAGAACACCCAAACAAAACTAACAACCCCCCCAAATGCACACTTTAATGGCTGCTGCTTTGATAAAGTATAGTATGCATATCTTTAGGTTTTCTATTAGAAGGGCAGTCCTAAGAGCAGGAATATACATTTTTGCCTTTCAGAAAAGCAATGAATCTACTATGCCCCTAGGGGTGTGTCCAAAAATACTTTATTTGCTTCAATAAATCAACAGTTCCAGAAAAGGCAGCTAAATGACTGCTGCTTTTGTTTACATTAACCTCAAATCCATTTGCCAGACTGACACTATTACAAATCAGACATTATTGGGGATCACTGCAAATTCTTAAAGGCATCTGACAACAATGCAAGAAAAGCCTATAGTCTGGGATTTCAAGTACAAAGTGCAAAGTTTCAGGCTAAAATTCTAACAACCAAATAGAACAAAGGGTTAAAAGGTAACCATTGCTTTTTTTCTTTCTTAAAAACGACCAACTGAAACAAACAGAACAACAACTGAAACACTATGGCTGTGTAAAACAATTAGCAGACAGCAACACATTTTTTACAGGTAATAGTGTCTACATTAACTTTACATTCTATTTACCCACCCTCAGCAAGAATTTCTGCTTCTGAGTTGATGGCAGTACCCAGAGAATCCAGTACAAAATAAAAGTATCTTGTCTAATAAAGTTTGGAAAGCCACTGCCAATTATAAATTCAGCATTCCAGGTATTTATATGCTGCAAGGTAAAATGTCAGTGTCTATTGTCAATACAACAGAGAATGCATGTCTAACCTTTGGAAATTATTTCAAGCCTGTAGGGACACCTAAACATACGCTGACAAAGCTAGTCCAGTAATCCCTGCCCTCATTTTACACTGTGTCTTGGGGTTCGTTAATTCCCTGGAGTAGGGTCAGCTCTGGGGTAGCAGCAGAAAAAGCTGTACTCCACTACTTTTTTTCTCATTCACAAGGAAAGACCATGACCACTGTTTTTAACTACTGCTGGCAAACTTAAAATTCTTCCAGATCAGTCCTCTGAGCCAAAAGCCAATGAATGACCTGTGACACTGAGCTATACTGTGACTGCGGCACAAGGTGGCTGGTGAGGTTGGAAACAGGAAAGCTCTGTTGTTGAGGGAAGAAACAGTTCCAGGACTGCAAGAGCAGTAGCCAGTGCCTCCTCAAAAGGCAGCAAGAACTGCCTAGTGCCTGGGGACATCTTGCTGTCCCTGGGATCATGCTTTAGTGCCACCAAGTTTTAACCAACATCCTCAATTTCCAGTTTGATAAAGAAAAGCACAAATCTGGCAAATCCTCCCTTGTACAAGACTGCAATTGTGTTTCTGTCTAAACAAAGTGCTCTGCACTAAACCAATTTACCACCAAATATAATACAGGCTGTATCCCACCAGCTGCAATTTAGTGTAACCAGTTTTTAAACAAAACCAAAGGACATTAAAAACAAGAAAATGGGCTTTGTGCCACCAACTCAGATGAATATTTTATGTGCTGTGAAAGAATTAAAGTTCATTTAACTTGTACAAATGATTTTCTGAACTGCAACAAAGTTCATACAAAAGGGTATACAAGTGCATCTTTTGAAATAAATAGTTAAAACTGCAAACTACAACTGAAAATAATCTTCATTTTGAGATTTTAAATAAGGACAAAAAAATACTCTGTGGATTGCTGTATTGCTGACTGCCTGCATTTTCCCCCCTTCTTCTACAGCAGAGTCAGCACAGTTGTGGATTTTGTTTGCATGCTTATACAAGCTTCAGTGATATTGGCAAGAATATTCTCAGTAGTGCAAATAAACTTCAGCAATAGCTTGCTCGTGTGTCAGCTCCATTAAAAATAATGAAACAACATTGCAAACAGTTTTTAAATGAGACTCTGAAGCACATGGCATGCATAGCATAAATGCATGGTTAAGCTGCCACACAATTTTCTAAAGCCTAACTTCCTACCTTTCTCTTACTACAGTCCCCCAGAACAGGACTACAACTTCTCCAAAGTCCTACAAAGTTCAGACAGAAGAGATCCACTATACAGGTCTTTGGTTCACTCCTCTAAGTTCTCTTAAGTAACAGCTGTGTCATCCACCCACATGTGGACCCAGGAACACATTTAAACATTCTGCATAAAATGATCACTGAAATGCAAAATCCACAAAAGTTTCTAAAACACAGTAAAAATGTAAAAAAAGCACTTGACAGCCAAAGCAGCTCCACTTACTATTCTGCTAAAAAAAGTAACTCTACATAGTTCTAGTTTTCTTCCTTTAAAAACACCGCTTATGTTTTTCACAATCTTCAGTTTTGTTTTGCTTTCAAGACACAACTATTTTTCTTGAGAATAACAACTGTCTGGACACAATGTCAAGCAAATTTCAGCATTTCTCCTATTCTGCTGTAAACACACACTGATCACAAAGTGGATTATAAAGTGAAGATGTTGACAAGCTCATTACAAAGACAGTCAAAGCAAGTTGTCTCATCCAGTGAAAGATTTGGCAAAAACAATCAACTATTACAATATTGTTTTGCTTTGACACAGTTTAATGCTTGTCACTTCCCTTCAGGACTTTCAAGATTTGCCAGTCTCAGGTGTGAACAGTTTCAAGGACTGGGAGGAGTGTTGGGGTTTGTACCAAATCTATCCTCTTTAGGACCACTGCACTGAGTAATTACCACATACTGGCTGCTCTTTGGGGATTGCACATATAGGGGCACTGCTGCAGCAACACAAGCCAACCTCCTTCTCTTTCACATGAAGGCATGGTGGTGAAATACAAACTGGGGTGGGACCCAGAGGCAGGAGAGGAAGCAGAAAAGGGAGGGAATTGGTTTGAGGGACACGCATAGTAGAGAATGAGAAGGAATTCACAGTATGGTCTTCAGAATGACGGGAAACAGGGAAGAAATTTAAGTTTTAAAAAAATATATTAAGAGCATGTCTTAAAACATTACTTGAAATTCTGTTTCAACTATTCAAAAAACCAGTACTGGAGCACTGCGAGAGTTGTCTTATGGACTTGCTAAGAAACAAGAGTTGAAAGAATTTCCTGGTTCCTTATTCCAACCCCACTGTAAATTCTGGTAATCTGTTTCATCTCTGTGCATCACTAATTATGCGACTGAGGCAGGGTAGTCTGAAGTGTCCATTTCTGCAGTAGACAAACATGAAAGCATGGAATGGAAAAGGATTACAGGGGAAAAATGTTACACTGATAAGCACTTAAAAATTTTTTTTAGGACAAGGAAATAACTCCCAGACACAGGTGACTGCCTTACAACATAAATTAATTCTACTGCTGGCAGTGACAGAAGCACAAACAATAAAGACTTACTTAAATCAATTCACTTTGCGATTGCAATAAAAACTAACATGATTTACCTCTATAAATAAATTTCCTTAAGATTTATACCTACTGAAATACAGATGCAGCAAAGACTGGAGTAATGGAGACCTTGCAATATTCTCCCAGCTTTAAGATGACATGTAGTATATCTGCAGCTTTCTTCTTCATATATGGAACAAACCTCTTCACAGGCAGCCACTGCTTGCACTGAACTATGTTCATCAGGTAAAAAATAAAAGTGACATGGAAATTCCCTTTCTGGCTGACAACACACAAGAAGGATACATAATCCAATGAGATTTAAAACACAGCACACTGTATTACACATGTAATTTGTTTTTCATTTCAAGTTTATTAAAACTTTAGCAGTACAAATGATCCAGGTTTTAGATTATCAAAAGACCAAACTGAAGTCCGCATCTTTAAAAAAGGCGTTCCCCAAAACGTCTCTAAAACTTTGAGACAATGGAAACATTAAGTCCACAAACTCATCCATGCCTGTCATCATCTGTTCCAGGACTCGTTTCACGATCAGACTTTTTATCCTTACTAGGGGCATGATCTCTTTCCTGACTCTTTGATTTTTGGTTTATTTCTTTTTCTGCTGAGGATCTGGTCTTTTCCTTTTCTTTACTGCTGCGTGAGTATGATTTTTTTGATTCTCTCTCTTTGCTACTTGGTCTCTTTTTTGAGTCTGGACTTCTATCCTGGTCTCTGCTAGACTTCTTATCTCTGCTAGATTCAGGACTACTACTTTCACGGCTTTTTGAACGCCTCTTCCTTTGGCTTTCACTATCATTCCTCTTATATGAGCTTCTACTTTCCCTATTGGAATATCTCTCTCTGTTTCTGCTTTGACTTTCATCCCTCTCTGAACTCCGCGATTCTCTCCTCCTCCTATTTTCTCTTCCTCTGTATTTATCTGGTGTACCTCTCCTTTCTCTGCTTCTTGATCTTCCTCTTCTTCTTGTTTCTCTATCTCTATTCCTTGAATAGTCTTTACTTCTACTGCGATCCCTGTCCCTGCTTCTTGATCTTCCTCTCCTACCCCTATCTCTGCTTTTGCTTCGATCCCGTGTTCTGCTGCTGGAACTGTGTTTTCCTCTAGCATGCTCACGCTCTTTGCTTCTTGACTTGCGTTTCTCCCTGTCTTTGCTCTTCCTATGCTCTTGTTCATTACTTCTTGAGCCTGCTCTTTTACTTCTCTCCTTGCTCCTACTTCTTTCTTTCTCTCTCCCTCTAGAATCATAGCGCTTTTCTTTTTCTCTACCTTTCTCATGGTCTCTGTCTTTGCTTCTTGATCTTAGTCTCTTTTCATCATGTCTACTGTGCCTGGAGTCTCTTTCTTTACTTTTTGACTTCTCTCTGCTTTTACTATGGCTTCTAGATTTAGCTCTCTTCTTGGCCTTGCTTTTGTTATGCTTGTCATCTTTTTCTGAATTTCTTCTTGTCTCCCTGTCTTTACTGCTGGATTTGTGATCTTTTTTCTTCTCTTTTTCCCCTCTTCGGCTTGGACTTTCAGAAACTTGCCTGTGGTCTGATATTTTTCTCTCTCTTCCTCTTCCTGGGCTCTTTTGATTATCTTTCTTGGTGTCATTTATTTCACTCCTTGGAGAGACAAATATACAATTTTTAAAATGTTTTCAATGCCCTCTACACTGAAAAATTAAGCCAGAAGTGAGACAGCTTCAGAACTAAAACTTCACATCAGGTCATTTATATTAAAAACTATCTATTTACAGTAGTGTGGTTAAACTCAGACACAACTAAACAATGGAATAACCAAGTCACCACCCTGTTTTTCTGAAGGCAATTGTAATTGAAAATCCAAGATAACAGGTATTACTTTTAAATAAACAAACAAAAAAAGAAATTAAAAAACAAAAACCCCCAAACCAATACATATGCACATGTTCCAGAAAGAAATAATCTTACTTGTCTCCTTTTATCCATCTTTCTCCACTAGACACTCTCATTCTTTGAGCTCTTTGCATTTCTTGCCTCCAATGTGGAGGAGTTTCACTGCGCCGGAATCGATCTCTTGACCTGGATCTGGAAGGTGTCCGGTAACGCTAGGAGGCAAAAGGAGAAAACTGTGCCCAAGTTTGAATTTCACACACTGTGCTACCTAAGAGAGATTTTCACGCCTGGTGGTCGGTTCTACACAGCACCTAACACGACATTTCACATGTATATACCAAGTAGCCACTGACAAGTTAATAACTCACAGAAAAATTTATCAGACATTCAACTAAAGCAGGAATCCAAAGTGTCTGACCAAATAACTGATTTTAAGGTTATTTCTACTTCAGGATTTTTGTAGTCTGATGAAAAGTTTTCTGCTACTTTTAATTAGAACAAATGCTAATGCTGTTTACTAACAATCAAAATTCCTATATTTGACAGGCAATGCAAAAACAATACTTCATACTTGTTAAGGATTTTACTAAAAATTTGAGGGAGAGACACTTCAGTTATTAAAACATTTGCTACATGGAGCACATAGCTTATGGCTTCACAGTATTAAAAGAGTCAATTTGACAGCTCCCCCCACCAAAAAGGGGAGAAGTCTTCCCCACATTCTTGGCACTGATTTCTTACTGATTCTGTGTTCACTAGAACCCTTTTAGAGCTAATTTCATTCACCAATTTAAATATTACCATATTAACTTAAATAAAAGCATTTTAATGCTTTTTTCTCACCCCCTTCTTTAAACAGATCCAGAATTCAAACAGGTGATTTAATTTTCTTTTCTGTCCTCCTTCAAGCTTCAGTCTCCAAATCAATTATGATGCACTTTTCTTTTTTAAATCAACTGTCCCAATGAACACAGTTAGTAACACTAGCAGCGAGACTGTGCTACCACCTTGTTTATTTTGAAGAACAGATTATAAACATTTACCCTTGGTCCTCTTCCTTTTATTTTCCTTCCAGATCTGGTGACTAACAGCCTCCTCTGGTATGTTGACTGTGAATTCGATAGATTACTAAAAGTAATTTAAAAAGAGTCATATCGTTTGTACAATTAAAAAAGAAGGAAAATCAATATTAAAACCTCTTCATAAACGAAATGAAAACAATCAATTTTGTTTTACTGCAGACAGTAACATCTACACAGTAAAACTTCACATCTGTGACCACAATAATTTTACAAGATTTCCAGGTTTTATCATGAAAATAGAGTAAATTATAAATTCAGATTGGACAGTTCCAATGTATTCTAAATGAAATTCAGCCAGCCATTACACATTTTTTATTCACTAAAACTATTTTCAAAGACTAAGCCTTTGTTCTAGGACAAAGACAATAGTTTCCAATAAAGGGAGAAATCATCCAGCAGTGCTTACAACATGGAACTGATTAATATGAAGAGTCAATATTAGAGATCTAAAAATAGTAATGTGACCACACCATTGCCAGCACCTAGTCAGACTTAAGACAGATATATTACCTTTCTCTTTCCTTCTCTCTGCTTTTTCTCTCTTTTTCTTTCTCATCTACTTTAGGAGGACTTTTCCTCATCAGGAACCGGTTTTCAGGTACAGGAGGAATTTCTTCAGGACGGACAGTAGATAATGGCTGTGCTTCAGTGTTTTCATCTTCACTTTCACTGGATGAGCTTTATTTTTGTATAGAAAATGCGCATAATGAGTTATTTGGATGACAGAAGACCTTTCAATCTACTTAAATAATTCAGAAATTCTCTTAATTCAGTATACAATGACACCACAAGAATCTCAGAAAACAGCTATTTCAGAACCAACTTTTTTTCCCCCCATGATATCTTTGATCCAAAACATACAACTGCAGTAGATTTCTGACCAACATTTTTAATCTACTAATTCCAATGGTGCAACACTGAACATACACATACTCTATATAGATACAACTTTTTTGTTTCATTTATTTTCTTTTAAAAACACTATCAGGAGACTAAAATTCAGATTTTACACTAGCATATGTAACTGTCTACAGACTACAATAATTCCAAGCAATTTACAAACTTCTGTGGAATGGGCTTAGGCACACAGAAACAGTGTTTAGGCAGCACTGCCCTAAGTGAACACTTATTAAATTTCACTGCTAGCTTAGAAAAATGTGACTTGCACTGACGACTTTTATCTCACACTGAACTGTAACAAAACTATTAGATCCAATATAACATTCTCAAAAGCAAGAGTGCTTTCTAAGTTTTACTATCTTCCAGTGAAACTGCAAGAGTTTTGGTATATGAAACATAAAAAAATTTAAAGTATCTTAATTTATTAATTTTATGTTTAATTTTGCTATTATCCCCACATACTACATTTTTTTAAGTTCCACTGCATATGATTCAAACTGAATTGTACAGAAGTAAATTTACAGCAACAAGCTATCCCTACCCATTTCAAACCTGCTTCAACCATACCACTGCTTCAACTTCTCAAGCCAACTGAAGTCTTAAGTCCATTCCTTTACTCCCTTGCAAGCTGCACTGCTTATGCACACAAACACTACTCTTCACGATCATATCAGGAAATTTATTCTTGTGTATGGAAACCAACTATCTCCCAGACTGCAAAACCTGCTTTGCTAGTTTACAGAAATGTAGTCTGTAGTTATAAGACAAGAGAATGGTACTGTATGGTGTACATGTAACAAAAAACAAATCTCAAAACTTACCTTTTCTTGCTTTTCTTTCTCTTTTTCTTTTCTTTCTTAAGTTTCTTGGAATTTTTTTTGTGTTTCTTTTTTCGTTTTTTAGATTTCTCTTCTGAAGCACTCTCAGAATCCGATGATGAATCAGAAGATGATTCTGAATCGCTTGAACTTTCTGAGTCACTGGATGAGGAAGATGACTTGTGTCTCTTCTTTTCTTCTTTCTTGGCTTTAAATCAGAATAGCAAAGACACATTTTAATATCAAACACTTCTAAACCAATCTCAGAAAAATCATCTCATGCAGTATCTGCCTCAGATTCTTATAATTGTGTCATGAGATCAAAAAATCCTTAAGAACAAATCGAAATTTTGACAAAAACACTGTTTCTCCATGGTGCAATAAAGGATATGTCTAGAAAAGGAAGACATTTTCAGAATTTGGATTTATGAAACTTAAAGTCTAAAATTTATACTGGTAACAACTTGCAGAACCATATAATTTTTCTGATGATGTTTTATACAACATAAGTTACATACAAATAATTATTTAAAATTTATTTACAGAGTGTTTATTTAAAAAATTTCTTTAGCTTTGGGTTTCACCTAACTTCATCAAATCACTGACAAGAGAAACTTTGAAACAGAAAATAAAAGGCACAGACTAAACCAAGTACTCACTGAGCTTAGCTCACTATCCTATTCTGTCAGGTATTACATTCAGAAAGCAGTGATAGAGTGGTGAAAGATTTCCTCTTTGCAGTGAAGCAGCAAGCCTGCTTTGAATGAACAGGCTGAGATAACACTTCTAGGTGAAGTAAGCTAGCTGGAGCTTAATTCATGGAGCTGCATCAGATATATGGTGTATATCCCAAAAGAAACTATCCTGGCCTCTCCTTTTATGGTTATACTCTTTATGGATACTTTGTTCCACCTCACATCATTAGCAAATCACCGCACTGGTACAGTGGATGAAACTCAATCTCATTGCAGTAAATCTCATTCATTTTTCATCTTAGCATCACAGACACAAGTCACAGCTGTGTGACAACTGAGATGAGCTCAGCTGGTCAGAGCACAGCGTTAACACCAAGGTCATGGGTCTGACTGCCATATGGGCCATTCACTTACAGACTCGATCCTTGTGGGCCCCTTCTGACTCAAAATATTCTGTAATTCTGAGACTTACACACAGTGTTTTCTAAGTGTTTATTCACAAGCCTCACTTGATACAGACTAACAAAAGCCTGACAACCAACTCAAAAACTTCTGTCCTTCACAGAGTATATTGGTCTTACAGTCATTTCCAGGTGCAGTATAAACTAGCAAGTAGTCTTACCAGTATAGGGCAGCCAGCTGATTGAAATCAGCTTGTTCTCATCAGATGTTTTAAGGGCTGCTTGCAGAATGCTTCCAAAAGACACATCTCGCTATATTTCTGACTTTTCTTGTAGGTCCAGACTAAGATAATCGCTCTCTGTTCTCAACCTTTTGCTCAACATCCTTATTTTAGCACCATATTTAAAAAATGTCTCTGTAATATTTTGTACCAGTTTTAAATAGTCTAAATACATATATATTTATGAAATGTATCAAGTACATATTTATAAAAGAAAATGGAATGCTTTTCTAATTAGTTTCAATTGAAGGAGCCTCGTGTAGGCCAGATGACAATGAAACAAAAAGAAGAATCTCACCTCACCTCTAAATACTAAGCATACAAAAAGTATGAGAAAAGTTGAATGTTTCTGATCTATTACACCCTCAGTTTTGGTCCAATCAAAGGAAAAAATCCCTATACTGCACTATAGTGTTTCCTACACGCCTTCAGGCAAAACAAGGTATCTCCAAGCTCAATTTCAGAAATGTCTGAATCAGGCATTAATAAATGCAGTGATTTCCTGTATTTTCTTCTTCCTGCATATGTTGTAAATGTGTCAAAATGTGCATCAGTTTTGTCTGCATTCTGGTAATGAGTTCAGGTATGGTAAAGTTATTACTGTAAAGTAAGTAATAGACAGAACTGGAGGCAAGTTAGTGAGCAACTACCTCAACAAATAGGATGTGATTCTTACTGTGCAGCAAGCAGGCAATGGCAGATGTATTTGGGAAGTCATATGGCAGGTAGGGAGTGAAATGACATGGGGAAAAAACCCCCAAACAGCAAACAAAACTAAAAAGCCCAGAACTAGTTACACAACAAAGACAGAGTATATGACAAGGGTTTGGATATACTTTCTGGTGACATCTATCTCTTATCCAGCAGCAAATGCTTTTTTGAATACTGAACCAACCTGGTACTGTCCAACTACAACAAATGACACCAATCCTGAGACATGAAGGTCATCAACAAACAGACTTCTATGTACAGTCCAAATGTTCCAGCCTTCAGGATGATCTTTCAACTTATGACCACATCTGAAATAGGTATGTCACTTCCTACTCCATTCACTGTGACCTACAGTATTTGCCAGACTTTGTGAACTACCCGACCATGCTGCATAATCTACCTTAATGCCATAATCTACCTTAACTGCAAAAAAGCACACTTTTACAAGCAGTGATTCTACAGAGACATCAATAACATCAGTGAAGGTCATGAATCAAGCCTAGCACTGCTCTGTGCAGAATTCCCTAGAAATTCACTTTTCATGAGGAATCTTCACAAGAGGCTCTCATTAAAAACTGCCCACTGCCCAAAGCCATTTAAATTTTTTTGGTTTTGAATTAGAATGTCAGTGTTTTACAGCCTTGACATGCGCCCCAGATGACTTTGTTTCAGCAAAGGTGTATGACCTCAGACAGTGCAGCCAGGCTTGTTGACTAGGACCTCTTCTACAAAACTGGTACCAAACTCCCACCTGTCCTTAAGAAAATTAACATTACGGTTTTTGTTTCCACAGTTTTTCTTCTTTTCTTATATTAGCTTAGCTAGTCTGTAATAACCTTTCTAAACACTGGGTTAATACTTAGCTTTTTTCCTTTTTTTTTCTCCCCAGATCTTAAGATTTTCTCTAGAACTTTAAGATCTTCTAGAAATTATACTACTTGGCCAGAGAAATGATTTTTTATAATTTTTAAAAATCTTCTCATTTTCACTTATACCTCCAACTTTAAGGAAGTAAAAAAAAAAGGAAGTATGACAAATATTCCACTTTCCTAGGTGATCATCCTCTCAAATCCCATGTTAAAAGCTTCTTACCTAGGCCTCTGCAATCCTGACTGTGATCATTGTATCATTCAATTTATAGCATCCAGTAAAATAGCCCAGTCATCATCCACTCATCCCTAAATAAATCCAATTCTTCTACGCAAGGAGATAATTTACATAGTTCATAAAGCACTTAATCTGGCTATTCATTGTGATACCCAAAAATCAGATCACCCTTCCTCAATTTTAACCTATGACAAAAACATATACCAAGCCCCTTGCCTTTACTGTTATTCCTTCTGCTAGTGCCATCTTAGCTTCCCTGTTAAACCCAAGTATCAGTTCTATTTTCATTCCATAAAGACCTAATTCCTTTCTTTGTGTTGCCTACCAGACAAATGCATACAATAAATATTTAAAACTCCCTTGTTATCCTAATGTATGTTCCCACAGAAATTCAACACTGTAGCTCCCTCACAGGCAATATCCTTATTTCTTTGTCTTAAAATCAAGCTCTTAGAAGCACTCTTCTGGTAATTGCCTCATAATTCATAAAATCAGTTCCATTTTGCCTTCCATAGTGCTGTACTACAAATAGTTCCACTGTTAGATGACTCTCTGTTGATGATCTTGTGTCCCAAAAACTTCCTCCTATCTGGATTCCCCTTCCATTAACTGTCAAGTCCAAGGGCCTGTCCTGCTCCACTTGAGACCTTTGGACCACAGCTTGGCAAATTTACTGCAGCTGATGTGCTGTCACACGGTTCCTCCTACTTCCACTGCTTCAGGCTGGCACAGCTCATCAGTGGTTCCATGCTGGGCATTTAGCAAACAGTTCCAGCCATGCTGCCATCTCCCACAGTAGCGGCCCATTTCCCACTGGAGGTCCCACACAGAGCCTTTCCCTTCCAAAAGCAGGGGTCTCCACACATGACAATCTCCACCATGGTCCGTCACGCAGCATCTGTATCAGGCTGGCTGTGCATTCGTACCCATCGGGGCTGTCATCGTCACCCACACTCAGCTCTGCCCTTCACGTGCCTGATCCCAGTGCATAAGGCTTCCTGTTCTCCAAACATTCCTACTGCCCATCATTATCTAGAACTGAGCTTTATACTTTTATAGAGTGGACTATCCCATCACCCTGGCATCAATTTCTCTCCATGGCACACCAGGCCAGCAACAGGAATCAGAGCTGCCATGAATACAGCAGTACTGAGTCAGAAGTACAAGGACATAGACAAATAGGTAAAGCAAGGCAAGTCAATTCCTTCCAGAAGCCTGTTCTCTTTCAATAGAAGTTAGAGGGAAACCAATTATTTTGTATTTATTTCTTTCACTCTTTGGATGACAAACACTTAAAAGCCCTGCCTAGAGGCTGTAACTCAGACTGCTCACTGCCTAAAATTTCATCTAGTCATTCAAGTGTTCTAGAGTGGACTTCAAAGGAGTGTGGCAATCTGATGAAGACATCTATGCAAGTGGGTATCTCATCCCCTAGCTTCACCCATCCTGTATCTGTACTGTTTTATTTTCTAGTTACACCACCTGTGCCTTTCCTAAGAGAAGCCATGCTCTTGTGTACTGTGGGAAAAAACTGTAACTGTATCCTAACACACAGCACGACTTAGAACCTTTCAGAAGTCAGGAGCCAAAAGACAACTTTGCTTGGAATTCTCTGATATTGAAAAGATCACTTCAGATGCTGAAGTCATTCTGCCAAATACCACAAAACATGAACAAAAAGGAGGTGAAAAACCAAGAAGCTGAAGATCAAATGCCTGTATTTTCCTTTGGCCAAGCAAACCATTATTCCTGTGTTGTGCTTTGATATACTTGCAACCCTTCACAGTACATATCAATAGAACATGCTACGAATGAAACAGCAGGATGATCTCCTATCATAGTTCCTACAAAACAAGCATCCTGAGTTTCCACTAGTAAGATTCTCCATGGTGACAGGAACATCTCAGATTCTGGTTCTCTTAGAAAATAAGGCTTCATCCAAGCTCTCATACTATGTTCAGTTCTGAAATGGCAGAGCAGGACATCCCTTCCAGAAAGAAAGAAAGGTTCTGTCATATTCCTCTTTAAGAATAGTTTATAGTAAATTATAAAGTGTATGAGCTAAAGGGCCAATTCCAGGCTTTTCTAGTCTAAGTCCCTGTTTTGAAGTTACCTTAGAGCAACCTAAAACAAGTTCAATACCTTCCGAAGAAGTAGAAGTTATCAAGTGAAGTCAGACTGCCACCAATCTTCTTAACATAGTACTCCACTTGATGTGTCAACTGCTTGCCAGCTTTGTACTAAAACTTAGCTAGTATAAGAAAATTCAAGACAAGAGAAGCTTTGAAAAAAAGCATATATGATTGTTATTTAATTTCTTTTGCATCAACAGCTCTTAAGTTCTTTAGAAAAGTGCTCTGCAACGTTATTCACCTTTCCACCAATTGCGCCATCATCTATCACAAGTTTCTAAATATTTTTATAAGCAACCAACATGGAAGAAAACAAGCAAAATTGCCTCATATGTACAGTTAAACTTTACCTTTGGATTTTGGAATTAACTCTCCACAACTCAGTATGCGTACTTCAGCATACGGTTTACTAGATGCATCTGTTTTCTGGTTTTCTATTTCTCTCACAACTTCCTGACCTGAGATGACTTGTCCAAAAACAACATGATGCCTGAAGAATGCAAATAAAAGTAAGTATTCTTAGCACTTAATTTTCTCAAGGAGGTCCCCAAACAAATGTAAGAAGAAAATAAGAGATATTTACCCATCTAAATGAGGTGTAGGTTTAGTCGTTCTGTTGTTTCCAGATTTTAATTTAAAGAGAAGAACAGAATCAGTATTAGTGAAAAGCAGTCAGCATTTGAAGCATGTCATCTACACATAGGAAGGTGAACATTATTTTGAGTGCACTAATAAAATAGAATGATATATATTGGTTATGTTCAAAGTTTGTGTCCAGTTAAAAATATTTAATGTTTTATATGTTAAACTACCTATTCAATGAAGCACTTTGATTATTATATTTTACTGAGAAAACACCGAAATAGCACATAAACTTTTAGACAGAATCCTCATATAGGATGTAATAAATTTCTGCTTATTAAATTATATAAATACAACCAGGAACAGATACAAAAATCTGCAGGAAAAACGCAAATAATCTTCTACACATTAGAAAATAACCAGAAAACACTAGGAGAAAAAGTATCTGCATGTAGGGATTATTTGACACAGAAGCAGAACTGACTCTCTTTCAGCTTTCCCCCATATTAGCATTACTAAGGCATATGCATGAGTTATGGCAAAGTAGAAAACTGGGATGATTGGAGTAATGATCATTTAAAAATCCCAAAATAAGGTTTTACTGCTGACATCCACAACTCGTTATGTTAACTAAGGCCACAAAACATGGGTAAGAGTGATGTATTTTGAGAATGTTTTCTGTAGATAATTTAGATCTTAAAAGAGTCTACTGCAATGTGTTTTAAGAATTTGAATTTTAGCTATAAGTAAGACTGTATTGGAAAGCTATTTGGTGATTAAAAAAAGCCCTCCCTCTACTACTTTTTAGAGCCCATGAAGCTGTTTTGCTTCTTTCCAGAAAACACTCCATTAGAGTACTAAGAATTCTACAAGGAACTAACAATTTTGCTTTCTTGCCCAAGTTAGAACACAGCTATTGAAAACTACCAAAAGCCCTTTTACACAAAAAAATAACACTAAACACAGGGTAAAAATAAGCACATTAGGAAAATAGCTACTTCCAGGCAACTTTGTAAAAAACCACCAACTTTGGCTTTGCACAGGAGCTAGTCTTCAATATTTAAAAGGACTCCCTTTACAGCTTACAAATAGCAAATCAAATACACGTTTCAAGACATTTCAATACTTACATAAAGAACTGTGAACCATTTGTATCTTTCCCTCGGTTGGCCATTGAAAGAAGAAATTCTTTGTTGTGCTTTACAGCAAAACTTTCATCTAAAGAAAGTGTTTTCAGTTACTTTAAGCATACCATATATGCTTAGGTAAATGCTATCGTCTAAGTAAATTCATCCTAATTAAATAAATCTGCTAGGCACTTAAATGAGAAGTTGTATTAAAAATAGACTAAAAATAACAGCTATTTTAAAAACATATTATTCTGTTCATTCTATAAAATAAGGAGAAATATGAATCAATGGTTTATAGCCTGAGGGGAAAAAATATTAAAATTTAGTATTCTTGCACAAAATATTTGTCTCCTACCAATATTAGCAGAGATATTTAAGTTGTTCCTCTTTCTATTTTTCTTTGGAACAGAAGCTGTGTATTAACTACTAATAAATCTCTAATTTTCAGGCATTTTGTTGTTTCATATTTTTTAGTACACAAATATATCCAGTTTGATAGCAGTCCCAAACAATTTGTTTGTCTGCCAGACATAGTTGAATTTATCAAGTTGGCCATTAAGAAAATTAGTTTAACTTTAATGAATCCTACTTCTTAAGAGCATATAATTGGTAATAGTTCAAACTAAATCCCAATGAAACTATGAAATGAAAAAGTGTAAAATATAATCACTACTCTTCATTCAAGACACCTGTAAGAGATAATCCACTCCCTTCTTTTCCAAAGCAAGCAGGCTTTAGGGGGACAGAAATTCTAGAGATGAGGACATTGTTCAATACTGCTTAGATACAGGTGGTGGGAACAAGCATTAACAAATATACAATATTTGTAATGCTACTTTCACTAGCCATGAAAGGGACAGCCCTAGTCACTCTTCAATCACTTGAACAGTAGCATCAAATGCCAATCTAAGCTATGGTGAGTGGGTTAATTGATCCACAAAAGCAAAACTTTCCAAAAGTTCAGTTTCTTATTGTGGCCAGCCAAACTGAACAGCCAGCTGCAACTGCCAGAAGATAAGTGGAGGCTGTGCTCATTTTTCCATCTCTCCCAGCCATATATTTCCTCAAACCTAGCTACTCATTTGTGTTGGTTCTGATGCTTGCCAAATTATTTAATTGGATCCACTCACTAACATGGAAATACAGATTTTTTTTGCTGCAATAACCTTTAGGCATTCTAGCAAGCTGGATCAGGTTAAAGTTTGATCGGAGAGTCAGTGCAAGGTAAGGCTTCCTTTTTCTTTTGGCAGTTGCAAACTCAAGGTCTGATATAAAATTGCAGCCTGGCCCTGCTACAGCAGTGAATAATTATTTTGATTGTGTGCTGCAAGCTTGGACAACAACCAAAGGTAAAGAAAAGTGTCTGGGAGGGGAGAGGTGCTTGATGTCACCTGCTGGTGGCAGCTACCCCTCACGTGGGCTGGGGTGTAATACAACAACTGCTCCAAGAAACAGATGCTTCACTACATTCTGCATAAACACAGGCTGAGAAATGCAACAACTGTAACTTCTGCAACACTGGCTGAGAAAGAACCACGACTGTGAGGAAACTAAAAGCTCATTAACTCATCTTGGTGTTCAGGAAAGCAGGGCTTTCTGCATTCTTTTAAATATAAATTTGCAAGGAAACCCAAGCCCATCACACCTTTCTCCTTTTCCCTCAAAGAGAAGACTATCATCAACACCTATCTAGCTGATCAAGCCAAAAGTGTCTAAATTCAGCAATATAAATTAAATCTGATAAAAGAGACAAATACAAAGGAGTTCAGTTTTAGTTTTTCATTCATTAAAATGGTTCATATCTTAAAAGTAAAATAACTTAAACAGGAAAAAGGCCTCCAAGACCAGAAAAAAATCTGCAAAAATGAAACTTAGGTTTACAGAACAGAGACTACAGAATGTAAAGGTGATTGTTTATTACAACACCAAAATAGAGCAGAATGATAAAACTCTTACCTTCAAAAAAGCCACCATAAATGGATTCTCCTCCTCTGCCATTTCCTTAAGAGAGGAAAAGTAACAGTTAAAATTTAAAGTAATGATTAAGAGTCATGTTATGTGGAAGGTGCTCCATAATACCAGTATACCTGCATCCAAGTCACTGACATTATTCTTCAAGATATGCAAACAAAATCAAGATGCATCTTTGTAATTCAAAAGCAAAAAATTTATAAAAAAAGAAAGCATTCTCTCATGTATTCAGCAACAGTCTTCATTGTTTCTTTATTTCCCAGCAGCAGATACAATATTTTATTCTCACCTTCAACGTTTTAATAGGAGGTATTTAGTTCTCTGAATACTTCAGGTAACAGAGCAAAAAAGTGAGTGCATTCATGTATATAAGTTCATTATATAAGTTTTTGTGGAAAGGTTTTCACACAGAAGAAAGGGAAAAAACAGTCATAATCTGTCAGAGAATAGAAATGTAAGTAAATGGCTCTATACAGAACTTCTGCTATGTTTTATTACATAAGCATTAAAGTTCTCTTTAAAGGTTCACATCATAAACACATCATACCTTCACTGAAGTCACCTCCTTGGATCATAAAATCTTTCACAACCCTGTGAAACAGACAACTTTTGTAATGCAATGGCTTTTGGGTGGACTTTCCTGTACCCTTTTCGCCTAAAGAAGGGAAAGAGCAAAACCAAAAATTACTCTCTGCATCTGTAGAATTTTCATGTCAAAAAAAGTACAATGTAAGCACTTAACCAAAATCATCTACTAGGCTCTGAAAAACTGGCTTGTAAGGCAGACACCTACCGGCAATATCCGTAAGAAACTGCCATTTAAGAAAGCAGTGCAGAAGCTGCATTCTGTCTCTACAGTTATAGCAGAAGAACTCCTTACTGACATTAGTATACAACTCTGGGCTCTTCCATGCAGTTTGACTGAAATTAAACATTCAGTTTACACTTATAACTGCTATTGCTCAGAAACAAGCAAGAAACACTCAGATCTGTAGTTGTAACACAGCAAGGTTAAGGTACCATGAAAGCTTGTAAGAAAGCCAGAGGCAAGGGAAGGAGTAGGACTCTCAATTCCCTCCCCTGCTCGTGATGACAACTGCCATCTTCCTCCCTTACATCAGACTATGCTTCAGCTACAACATAATGGCCTTTCCCTGCTACCCTCAAAGAGATAAGGTTTCTGATGAGTTAGCAAGATGAATGGCTCTTCGTGTGTCCTGTGGACAGCAGAGCCAACCTCAAGGTAACAGTCAGGTAATCAGTGGGACTTCTCAGTGAAAACCGCTTCCTCCCTGTACTGGCATACTGTTAGACAGTATCTTCCTATAATCTTATCCTGAGCTATTAAATTGGCAGCTTTTATCAAGGGCAGTTGCCTCTGAACTTAATCTGTAACAGACTGGTCTCCATATGGATTTGAATAGTTAGAAAAAGATCCCACTTTTGATAGGAACTCTGATAAATGTGAGGCTGTGTAAGCTCCACTAACTCGGCGTATTCCAGGAAAGCATGCAGCTGACCCCTGTTTCACGGAGACAGCACACACTTTTCAAAACTGTCAGAAAACAAGATGAGTAAGGAAAACAAATAAAAGTTAAAAGTTTGAATTAGTTTGCTGATGATCAATATCATAAACTTGCTGCATATTTTTCTCACTATTCTTATTATGTATTAAGGCAGCAAAATAGTTCAGGATCTGAATTTGATTATGGATGTCAGCAACAAAGGATGAACTTAGTCATACTTGTTGCTGACCTAAAATGCTGTTCAAAGACTTCAATTCACAAATTTAAGGCAGTGGCAGGAAGTAACACCTTTATTCAATAATCCGACTTCTGGGTAGTTGACAGCAGATCAAGAATGCCACGGTCATTGTGTTAACATAGTCACAGCCTTTAAAAATTGTTAAGGTTCAAATTTTTTAATACATTTTGATTATTTAATTTTGTGCCAGTAAACCTAATGTCAGATCTGATAAAACCTAAATTCCTGCGGACATCCTGGATGGCGTACTACACGTTCTAGGTTAACTTAACATGAATGTAATTATGTATCCACACCTGATTCAGATCATATTAGTACTGCTGAGGGATTCACTATTAACAGCTACAGACCCTTGACCTGAAAAACAACCAAGCTGGAAGGACACATAAAAAGCTGAAGACAGAAAGCATGTATGCTATTTATGTATTCACAAAACTATTTGTATGACAATAAACTCAAGTTTTGCTAAGCTGTCAGCATTTGCAACAAAAGTATGCAGTCCACAGGAAAATAATTCTGTTTGTAAATGTTTTCAAGAGAGAATCTTCTGAGTATTTTCCTCAAGAAAAAAACTTTCAATAGAAGTAGAAAACACCAGTCTCTATCAAGAAATTAAAATAACGGAACTGATGAATACTGTCACTACCTACTATCACTACCTATCACTACCACTAAGACTAAAAAGTAAGTCTGCGTGGTTGACCTCTTGCTGGCTACCCTTCAAGACTGGATGATGTTATATAATGTGAACAGTACTATCTGCTAGTAACAGAAAATCAGCTTACTGTGCCTGTATTTAAAGTTGGTTAGTATATAGTCCCAGCAACATACTGAGCCAAAGCCACAACTGCTTTGACTCTACATCATGTAGATGATTGTATGTACAATCACCCAAATCTTCAGAGGTGTCAAGAACCAATACTGAACTTATTTTCATATTTAAGAAAAAGTCAGGAAAAATAACAGACTAGTTAATCAAACTAGTTAATATGGTATTACATTAAAAATTACAGGTTAAACAGTAAAATCTACAAACCTGTGCAAAGGCAGCGAAAATTCTCACATGTCTTTGGACACACATCCGAAAACAATTCAAAGACCACTCTTCCAGCTAGGAAAAGAAACCACCATATTTATTGTGAAGTTAAATGGTATTTGTATTATTCTTATACATATCTCATATGAATATCATGCTACTCAAACAATATTTCCATTTTCTTACCGGGCACATTGTTGATGGCTATGTCAAAAAAGCAACGAGGCCTCTGGACCTTTACTCCCATGGCTTCAGAAGTCTAAATACTGTAAGTAATAAAAATAAAATTTAGTTTTTCCTTCTGTTTACTGAAATAATGTCTAAGTCAATACAAAAGTCAATAAAAACTGCAGAAAAGCAAACAAAAAACCCCAGACAGCAAATATAAGCATTTTTTAGAAGTTCAGACAACTCTGGAAGTTCAGAAGTACTTTAGGTCATTTTCATGTATTGTAGCCCCAGTTGAGTTGTTTTGTTCATGTTTGATGCAATAACATTAAGTTTAAACTTGAGTGACATACTTCAGGTGGGGAAATACAAAAGGAAAAGATACTGTAAGGTATAGGCAAGACTTAAGCACTCAATTTTCAAATTTCAAAATTCAGTATTTCCTGGATTCCTGACATGGCAGTTACCAGGCATTGCATCAATTAGAATCCAAATCACTCTGGACAAAAAAAAATATACAACGGTGTAGCTGTTCCACAACTGGTGCTAAATTAAATTATTTTGGGTTTTCATTGTTTCTTTTCCTTTTATGTAATTGTCTATCTCCTAAAACACCATCCCTGGTAACATTTAAAAGATGTATAGATGCATAGTGCTGCTTAAGGACATGGTTTAGTAGTGGACTTGGTACTGTTAGATTTACTATTTGATTTAATGGTCTTAAGGGGTTTTTCCAACCTAAATGATTCTATGATTCCTTATAGAGAACTTCAATGCAACTTTTCCCTTAGATTACATAAATCTTTTTATTTTTGCGTAACAAGCTATGTCTTAATTCTATTTGCATCTCCAATATTCCAACATTATGTATGACCACATACTTTTTTTCCTAAATCCCTATCCTGAGTTACTTCAGACCAGGAAAAAAAACCAAAAACAAAACAAAGGAAAAAAACCCAAAAACAAAACAAACAGTGACAGCAAAAGGATCTGTAAGATAGGAGTACATTTTCCAGAATTTGGAATATAATCCATACATTTTCAATCCTAATTATTTATTGTTAGAAAACATGGCTCAAATCTAGCTGACATAATGCACACATCTCTCCTAAAGCTTCACTCATAGCTGTACCACAGAACATCCTTGAAAAATTCAATTGTCACCATCTGTCACCCTCAGCATATGAACAAGAGGCGGTAAGAAATCAAGACAGCAGTGTAATCATGTGACCCTATATTTTCTCTACATGTGCTGTCACTCCCAACATTTTGCTAAGATTACACAGCAAAAAAATCACAAGAATAATGCAGGACTGGTTTAAATTAAACATCGCTCAGTGGTTAAATATTCATGTGATTTTTAGCATGAGAAGATTTTTAAAAATGCAGAATCTCATCAGATATGCTCCAGGTGTGTAACAAATACATTCATACACAAAAGCCAGACACTGGTCAAAAGCAGCAGGCTTATCTCAGTCTGCTTGAATTGAATTAGCATTTCTCTCCTATCAGTACAACCAATTTTGCAGCCGGCAGAGAAACAAGTAGAGAAAATACCCATAGCTGAAAACTTCGATGCTTTCAGGTTAGCAGGAGGCTGCCCAGGTCACCACACTGCTGCACAGACTTCGAGCACTGCAAGGAAGGCGGCAGCATGGCCAAGGGAGGGGATGAGATGGGTGGGAGTGGACAGACTGCTTTCAGAACGGAGCCCAGCCCAAAGGACAGCCAGCAGCTCACTGTCAGCAGCACAACAGACCATACAGCTGCACGGGGATACTTTTTTCAAGGAAGCCTTCCACAATAAATGTTATAATAAATATTGTTTGGTGTTGGAACTGACAGTTTTAACTGAACTGTTAAAGTTCAGTTAACAGGAGCATCCAAGGAGCATCCATACCACAACTGACTGCTTGTACACAAACTTCAAGCATTTAATTCCAGTGTTTAAGTGAGAAGGAATTTCCTGCTTTACAAGGAATTTGCTTGAGATGTAGAGGTATGCCTTAACATTTATACACAGTATTTAAACCCAATTAAATGACAACTATCTTAATTTGTGACACAATTTTTATTTCAAACACTGATAATGACTAAAGCTAAATTGTGAAATAAGCATAAATATACCTATGTCAATCAATTTTTAGCTGTTTTGCAGAGGACGGGAAAGAGAAAGCTGAAATGAAGAATTATACCTGACTCCATATTCCCACCACATTTTCTCAATTTGATGTTCCTCTACCTCTACATTGTTTCATGAACAGTGAAAACAAAGTTAGTCCATATTCTAACCATTACCTCCAATGTACCTTTCACTTTCCCTAAGTCCTTCAATAGTATCCCCTAAAAACTGGCTGCACTTGATTCTTAATGACAGGTATGGCAATGGGTCAGCATAAATCCCCTGAACAGACAAACACCAAGCCAAGCAAATGTATCCCACTCTCGAGCTCATGGTGCCTGGAAAACCAGGCTAAGATATCAGTGACATCTATCCTACCTACCTCACAAGTCAAGTGAGAGTTTCTTCTCCAATACACTTAAGTATCCTTTGCACTGTTATTTTAGCAGACCTTTTCCTGATGTCCTACAGGGAAAACTACCAAGTTACAAATGATCCCTAAAGTAGTAATTTCTATTCATGCAGTATGTAACACCAAACACAAGCTTCTACATTACTCATCATTTAAAACCTGTCTGCATTAAAAGCAAGTACAAGGCATCTGAATGCTAAATACAGAACCAACAAAGAAAAACACCATAAATATGCCAAGAACTAAGTCAGAAAATTATAAGTAAAGCTCAGTAGCACTACATGTCTGATAACAATAGGGCTTAAATCACTTGTGCTATTTCTCTCTCAAGATTTATTTTCAGTTAGAATGTGGATATTCTTAACCCTCAATACCTTGCATTTTTAAATTGTGAACTTGATGGAATTTCACTGCTGAAAGGAATATGAATTTGATGTCTACCCACAAGATGTTCACTATACATACCTGAAAAAAAATGTGCTATGCAGGAGGACAATCTCAGTAAGTCAGCTCACTTTTTTCTTCCAAAACTCTAAGAAAGGACAAAATAACAGCACAAGTACTATCCTGAACTTTTGAAGCCATTCATCATTCTCAACCACCTTCTGTTTGAAGAAGCTCTTACTAAATCTTATAGAATCTATGACCCAAAAAAACCCAAATCCAACCAAGAACCTAGAATATCACTTCAGCATATCTAAAAAAAAGGGGCTTGTTTCTTTTATGTCTGAAAATAAAATTACAGTTCAGCTTACACCATATTGGTATTTGTTGACAAAAACACCGATAGTACTTAGTCTTGTAAGAACAACTGCATCCACAACCAATATTTCACCAACTGTGTCCCTCAGGGTTCATGTTACTTCACAACTCCATCAGCCTCATTATTTTGTTTAAATATTTGCAGGATAAAGCTGGCCAGCTCAAGGCCAGGCTGCCAGCAGTTCTTCTCCTTTAAAATGATCTGTGCCAATGGAAAAAGATAACTACCTCAAACTGTTTACAAGCATCTTTCTGCCAGGGATTATTCAGTGATATTTGCAGATATGCTTAAAAAACACATCTTGGGGAATTTAGTTTCCAAAAATCACCTGTGCTATCAGGGATCTGGTAATAATACTTTTTAACACATACTAGAACCTTTTCATTGAACAAGCTAGAAAGCACCCACAGACACACATCAACTGAAGTATCAGTGTGTCATGCATCCCAAAGAAACTGACAGCAAGCAGCAATACAGTAGTATTTCCTAGTTTTGTAGGAGGGAAAAAACAACTTTATTTGTAACTGTGCTGAACAGGTCATGGGACTACTGATTTGTTTCAGTCCCAGTACAGGACAGAATAGTAAGCAAAGATATATTTAGTATGAAAAAGATAAATTGTGTCCTGTTCCTTCACTTCTTTCCCTGTCATCACCAGTTCTTCCAGATTTTGAATTTCTCCTTTGTCTGGCCTCTGTACAGGCCTCCTTGCATCAACTTACAATTACCTGAACTGATCTTCATTCAATGTCCAAATAATGTGAACAATAAAGTACATAAATTCACATTCCCACCATTTTGTTTCACACCACCTACAAATGCAGGAAGACAAAACTACGTTGATACATATTTCAAAGACAGGCATCTAGAATATCCAGAAATGTATTTTAAAGCAAAACTTTGAATTCAGAAAATGCAAATGCACAAAGTGAATACTGAACATATATTCTTTAAGGCTGTCGCTGCGGTCACTTGAAGACAATATAAATGTGGGCTGACACTACAACTGAGGATTCCTACACCCACGTGTTTAGCTCACATACAAGCGGATACCTGGCTGCATAAAAACAACCCCTTCCTCCTACTCCCACAGAAAGATATGGCAGCAGCACATATCAGCTTCAAATGAAGGCAGAAACACAGATTAAAAATGTTACATGTTCATTCCAGTACGGACTAAACTAGAAGTGAATTTATGATTGTGAAATAGGAGACATGAAAATTTGTTCACAGTTCCATTCCTGTGACACAGCTTGCAGCTGGGTTAGCATGATACCAAAGATGTGAACAACAAAAACCTACACAGACCAGCCCTCAATCCCTATAATTTCCTCAGCATTTTTTCCCAAATGTCACCATCTTTTCCTCTGTACTTCATGATCTGAAAAGTCTGAATTAGCAGCAGTGACATCTAAGGAAATGATTTTTTTTTCATTTCACTAATCAGCAGCACAGGACTTTTGTTGTCAGACTTAGGATGATGTCTTTGCAATCACATGAATTTAACACACCTATAAGAAGAAAATATTTGCTTTCTACACAAGTCTATGAAATTTATGCAGGAAGACTTTCTTGCCATCATTATAAATCACACATTAAAAGCTTTCAATCTGATTGCCCCTTCCAAAAAAAAGCCAACCATAAAATAAAACTTTCAACATTTTTACAGGCAAAAAGGGATCGACACTACTTTCCACCAGTCCTCCTCCTCTATGATAATGTCACAAGTCTTTACTGGATTTGTTTCCATTTAAAAAAGGGAATCAGACACATGGCAATATCAGCTGTCATCTTCCATGGACATGAGGCAAGGGAGAATTAAGAAAATATCATCCTTAGATAGGTCCTGACTAAATATGCATGTCATACTCCTAACCCTACTGCTCTGGTAGTTCACTTACATCACTTTCAGTATGATTTTTTGCAATTATGGACATGAATTTAGTCTTCTTGTACTACGGTATAAGGAATGCACACCCAGTTATAACACCTCAGCTGGGAGAGCATAAGGCTCAGCTGACAAGACTGTAACATTCTGAAACTGTTTAAACAGCAATACATGTTCGTACTGGATAATCCCCCTTATTTTTCTAGAAAAGGGATACCTACAATGAAAAACGTTTAAGTATCTAACCATGTTCTTGTCACTTGCAAGTAAAAGTCTTTGTTGTCAAGTCTTAGTCATGATTTTCTATTATTTAATTTATGCAGAAAGTACTTTTTTTCCTGTGTTACAGTTTGAGGAAAAAAATACAGGCGTTCTCTGTCAGGTCTGTGCACAAGTAAGTGCACTTGTTAGTGTGAATTTGCATAGGCCAGAATCCTTGAACTTTTATTTTAAAGCTTAAAAAGTGCTAAGAAAAGGCAAGTTTATGCTTGAATGAAAGAGGAAAAACACCTTTTCCGGGGTGTAGTGTCCAAGTCAAGTAAATCCCAAATTGAATTTCAGAAGTGGAATCCTTTCCTACTTGTTACAAAAGATAAGCATAAGTAAGGCAAGACAACCATGCAACAGTAGGAGACAGCTCTGAATGCTGACCTGTATTTGTCAACCATAACCAAAAAAACCCTTGTTGTATCATCTTTTATTCTCATGTTCTACTCCCTTCTCTACTCCTCTAGATCCCTTCTATGCCTCATCCCAGCCTCTGACCTAAACCTCACTGCATTAGAAGATGGCCAGATTTTTCCCTGGCATTCACTGACTCTGCTTCCAAATGGAAGATGGCTCCTAAATTGCCGTCACATGGAGAAATCATGCTGCAACACAGTAAAATCCTCTACTCCATTACATATTCTTCACTCTAAATTCCCTCATAATCTCCAGATTTCCCGAGATCCTATGAGGGTAAAAACCCCAAATCTTCTCTTGATAACAGCTTGATGACTGCTAGCTAATTAAAAAAATTATGTTATTCACAGAAGAGAACAGAAAGAACGGGAAGTCTTAATAAGAAGACTTAAGACAGTCCCAAAGGGTGCTCTCAGAGAACTACTGACACTGCTATACTTTTCACGCTCCCCTTCAGATCTACTTCACATACAGAAACTATGTTATTTCCGAAATATTTATAAATAATTTTTACAAACTGATAAAGCAAGCTTTGTGACTTTAGACAAACTAATAATTCATAAATCATGTCCAATTTCCAAACTGTTACCATATTTTTATCATGGTACCACCCAAAAATTTGAGTCATGGTGGATCCCAATGCAATGGGAAACAAAACAGCGGGAAAAAGATTAAAAAAAACCCCAACATAAAACCACACCAACCTAAAAAAACCCCTAAGAACATTTATCCTTGTCCCAAAACCAGTCTCTTCTGCACGTAATACAGAAAAAAACCCATGAAACCCCCAAAACATTCTCTCAAAAAAGATACTTCTTAGAAAACACACTATATGTAAGATAATGGTCTTCTGATGCTTCTCTGAAAACAGGTCTCAGATGATTACTAAATATAATTAACGTAACCAGTCAAACATTAGGAAACTACCAGCCAAAGCAACTTTATCATTACTGACAAATTTTCTAATTGTGACTGAAGTGAAAGGCAATGTTTTAGCACTACAAGAGATATTCTGTCCACAGTTTCAGTAAACTATTCAGGTGCGCCTCTTTCAAAGCCTCTTCGGGGCCTCACAGTACAGCCATATATACGTAGTACTTATAGTTTGGTCATGGCTGCAAACAAAATGAGCCTGAAATTCAGTACTCATAAAAGTCTTTGGAACGCCTTAGGAAATCCCTAAAAGAGGGGCAGAGGAGTCTCCTACCACACACGGTAGCTCCTGCAGGCTGCACTTCCCTAGGAGAGGCCTGCAGAGGGGAGAACATGTGGCACGCAGACAGCCCCATACCCTCCCGGTCTAGGCGAGGAGGAAAGGCTCATTCAAACTCAGCAGCACCCGAGCCCGACCAGGGCGCTCGCTGCGGGCACAGACCCGCGTCTCGCCAGGTGGCGGAGAGATACAGCTGGCCTGGCAGACCCGACCCCCGGCGCGATGCGCGCCAGGCCCCGTGCGCCGCTTCACCCACCCCTGCTGCTCCCGCCTGCCTCGGGCCGCGCTCGCAGCTCCTCACACCCCTTCCCTCTCAGAGGCCGCCCTCACCCGGGATGCGCCAAGAGCCGCGGCCCGCCCGCCGCACACGGGCCACCGGGCCTTGCGAGGGGCGTATGCGCAGGGCCAGCGCGGGTGGCCGCCCCAGGCCCGCTTCGAGGCGGCGGCCGGGCCGGCCGGGAGGGGCCGGAGCTCCTACCCACGCCGTGACCGAGGCTCAGGCCCCGCGGTGCTATGACCTCCTCCTCCGNCGCCCCGGCCCGGGCGGGGTGCGGGGGGTCGCGGGCAGCGACACAGCCCAGCGCGGCACCGTGGGCCGCTCGCGAGAAGCCCGAGCGACTGGGGGAGGGGCGCCCGCCTCCTCGAGCTCGTCAGCGGCGCTCCGCCCCTCCCACCGCCCCGCGGCCCGGGCGGGAAGGAGCCGGTGCGGATGGAGTGCGGCAGGGTCGCGGGCCCCTTCTAGCCAAACGTGCTCGAGAATACTGCCGGTCTTCGCCGCCGGCGCGACGAGCTCGCCAAATAACCAAGGGTTGGTAAAGAAACCGTCCTGTACAGTGCTGGAAGCGCTCGGGGTTCCTCCGGCAGAACTCCTCGCTAGGGCTTGTAAAGAATTAAAACGGGAATTTAGGTCAACTCTGAAAAAAAAAAGTAATTGGTAACAGCGTCCCATATGTGTGTATTGCAATTCAAAGTTAATTTGTCTTAAAACTAAGGACGTGAAAGTTTATGACAATGCATAAAGTTGTGAGCACCTTCAAAACTAAGACTGGCACTGAAGTAGGTACCTCCTCTGGTGGGTTTTAATTCAAACCAGTAGGCACTTGGGTCAGTAATCACATACATAACGGGAAGTAATGGAAGTTACGTGACCGGTGTTGAGAAGTGTGCTAGAAGCAGAAAACCCAATGATCTCCTTATGGTTTTCTGCAAAAAATAAAATTTAGAATGTGAAACTGACACCTGTGAGTTCTGAAATCCTGAAGAAGCTGGTGAATGAACATCTGTTCAGTAAATCAACACTGGCTTCAGCACAGCATGCTTTGCTAAGTCTTGCCTTCTCCCTGCCATGTGTCCAATTTAAAATTTAACATAATTTTATCTAGCATTTTAAATTCGGTTTAGGCATTGTTTTATTTTATCCAAATGTACTTCACAAGTCAAAAGTGAAAAGATCAGCATCTTGTAAATGAAAAATCTGTCTGATTTGAAGAAATTTCCTTCATATGAACCAGGAATTGTTTTCTTTCACAGTTTTCCTCTCAGATGCCTTGGAATCGTTATGTGAGTTTGCACAAGGCCTGACATTCTTGAAAGAGGTACTTTAAATGCCACCCTTTGGAGCTTTGGGTCTTGCTCTGTTTCTTGCATGCCTGTGTAAACTGTAACTGGGGTGATCTGGAATATGTTAGCAGGAGGATACAGAACCTATTCCAGTTACAAATTCCACAGTTACAAAAATTGTAACTAATCCAGTTAAAAAAAATACATGCTCTTTTTCTAAAATGTCACAGACCTGTATAAATAACACAGGGTTTGTTCTGTTAGTTCGAGTGAGTTCCATATGCATAGGCATCCATTTAGGAGGTAACAGACAAAAAGTAAAAACGCTATACATTTGATAGACAGCTGCAACACAGTTGGTCAGAATTGGTCACGGTAATCGTCTGGGTTCTGGCTTTTGGATAGAATGTAGAGCAATCTGAGATTGTTATAATTCTTTCTAAATATCTTTGCTGCTATCAATGGTGGTAAGAAAAGGTCCAGAAAGATGACCTGGAGCTATGCATATTCAACATTAGCAACGTACTTGTTGCAACGTATGTTAGATTTGTCTCCTAAAACTCATTCATTTAAAATTTATTTTTATTGCAAAGCATTAAAAAAAAGTAAAATAAAATAACATTAATTCCAGTACAACAAAGATTAATCTTCAACATCATCCTTCCAAGCTTCAGTCCCTTTGTGCTTTTCCTAGGCAGGGAAGACTTTTCCTCTCCCTCAGAATAAATTATAAAAACGTTGCTTTATTTAATATGCAATAATCGGTATGAGCTTGGTCCTTTTAAATTGTTATTTTTATTTCCTTTGGAAAGTCTTAACTGGCTGGCCTTTTCCCTTTCTCCCTATGCTTCCCGACAGCCCATGGGAAATGCTGTGCCTCGGGGCATGCGCACAGCGAAGGGCAGTGCAGAGGCACGTGGAGTGCTGGGGCTGCCACCGGGAGTTCGCAGCGAGCAGTCTGAGTCTGTGCCTCCAGTGCAGGGAGGGTCCCGTGCAAAGGTAAACTGGGAGCTTCTCGGATTGTGTTCTGCGGAGCTGACACTGGCTCCTTTGCTTTCTTGTTTATCCCCGCCGGGTGGTGGAGTTTGCCATGTGACGAGCCGTCTCTGAAGCCAGCGCTGGCAGCCGCTGCCGCCCCGCGCCCGGCCGGCAGCTGGGCCGTGTCCGCCCGCTCGCTCGGTGCCTGCCGGCCGCTCGGTGCCTGCCGGCCGCAGGCGCGCAGGGAGCGCCCCTCGGCGGTGCCCGCGTTCCCCCGCAGGCGGGAATCGAGTCTGTGGCGGCGCGGGTCTCGCCCCCCCTGCGGAGGCACCGCCCCTTCCCGCGCTCTTTCTGGGGCACTTCTGGGTCAGAACTCCCCGCGGGGACGGGGCAGTCGGGCTGCTGGCGGTGCGGGGCGCAGGACGGCAGCAGGGCCAGCTCTGGCCCCCGGGGATAGCTACCGACATACCCCGGGACAGGCCCGCGGCCCGGGGCACAGGCCCCTGTGCTTACGGAGCTCAGGCGACTCTGGCAGGCAGGGCAGAAACACCCTGTACTGCACACGCAGCTCTCTTAAGGCTTAGTTCCTGAGACCTCTAATAGTTCTTGTACGTGGGGAGTGGTGAGTGTCCACATTTTCTCCTTTTTGGAGACTTCCTGGCTCACTGTGCTTTTTAATACAGCCTTGAAAGTTCTTATTGTGTTTCAATCGATAAAAAATAAATTTTAAAGACTTTCTTGTCCTTCAAGTGTGTATTTTGCATGGTAAGTAGAATACTTTAGAAATAGTTCTTTAAGTAGATCCAAATTTTCTGGCTTATTTGGAAGTTTGAAAATATCCAGCGTTTTCTATTGATTAACTTTTTGAAAGATACTGGAATGAACTATGATTTAAAATTGTTTAAAAGTTTGTGGTAAATCACTTGCATCTGCTCAATGGAATGGAGAAATATTTGAAAGCTTCCCAGAAGCTGTTTCAGGTAGAGATCCTAGTTCCCCATCAGTAGGATAAGGGTGCAAGGTCCATTGCAGCATGAGGAGGGGAAAAGATGTGTCACCTGGATTTACAGGAAGCTGCTTGAGCCTGAAGGTTTTTACATTTTCTCCACATACCTACTTTATCATGACTTCTTGCAGCTTAGCTTGCCATTACTGTGGGAAGTAAATTCTTTCTAAAGGCAGCTACCACACAGAACAAATAAAAGCAGTATCTGAAAAGGTATTATAAAGAAAATCTTTATTATAAAAAGTACTTAAAACATGTGAAAAATTTGTACCTTTTTTTGTATTTCATTTTTCATACGAAATAAAACATTTCTTATTATAGCAGATCATAAATTAAAATGATTTCATTTTAGCTTTACTTGTATCTGCCCCAGTGTTAGTGACAGCAGTGTAGTACAATATGCTATATGGCTTTTTATTCTCTGAAGAGGATTGTATAGACATCAAAAGAAATACACCTGTATCCAACTTTCAGGAATGATTTTAGTACCTTGCACAGGCTGCACAAATAAGATTTTTTCTTCCTCAACAGACCTAGTGGGTATTACTGCCATTGCCTTGATATTGATGGAATCATGTGTACAGTTGAAGAACATTCAAGTTTGCTGAAGGTATTGATAATTTTAGTTGATGGTTATATCTTCTAAAGCAAGACTTCTAGACTTTTCCATGATCTCTGAGTTGAGGGAATTTGATGAGGCTGTTTTGGTGTACTATGACCTTTATCACTAGTGGTTTGTGTTCTCCAGCTTGGAACCAATTGTGCAGGTTGTAGAATATATAGTTCCTAGCACTGTGTACAAATTGGGGTATATTCTAAGAAAACAAATGAATACTTAATAAATTTCATTAGATAAGGCTGTAGCTTCCATTATAATTTGGGAATTAGGTTACTTTTCTTTAGTGTAATGACAATTTCAGCTGATGGCACGTGACTGATCAATATCCTGTAATACAAAGGTGATAGACCTTCTCAACTAGAAGCCACCTCACTTCATTTTACCACCAACAGTTGTGTTTTCTGGCCGTTCCTGGACCCCAGTTTGGGATTATGGCCTAGTGAAAGCCTCAGTTAGTCATGCAGTGTTGGCATGTTAAGAAGTTCAGCTTTTCCTTCTCAGTAGTAGCATGATAGCACATGTGCCCTTTAAAGGCAGTTTTCTGAATTTAGAAACTTACCAAGTAGACTAACTTCATAGTACTTGTGACCATGTCAGTGTTTGTTGTCGGGAGCTTTTCTGTGAGAAGAGTCCAGGCTGTAAGTTCTTCTTAAGTTTACCTTACTTAGAACATCATAGTGTAGAGACACTGATTTTTACCTAGTTGTTGTGACTGAAATTAAGTGCTTTGATACTGTCTCATTACAGGTACCTCAGAATTGACTTCTTAATACAGTGACCATACAGGATCAAAGAAAAATGCTCTTCTGTTCTTCAAATATTTGAGTTTCTTGTTTGTAACAGCATGGTTTACTGTGAAAAGAGAAAGAAGAATCTTTCTGGACACTTTAAAGATAGCTGGTAGGCGTAGCAAAATGCTTTGTTTGAGGCAGGTTTGCTTGTGTACACTGAGACATTACCAAGTTCGGACTCTGTGTAGTGATCTGCTTCTGAGCCAGATAAATGGCTGCACCCATGAAGATGAAGTGTTCAGCCTTGTTGGAAGGAACAAGGCCAGACTTTCTGAAAAGCATGTGGGAGTTGCATTGAACATGCTGTGGCAATTGCAGAAGAAGAGGCCCTTTCTCTTAAGGACTAGTGACTATGTAAGAAATCACTCCCAGTTTCTTACCCTTTGCATTTTGGCAGAAAACAAGGTGGAACACATGGAAGATGAGGTCATAGTGGACACCTTATATAGTATCCTGAGGTAAAGAGCATTAAATACATTTTGTATTTGGTAATAAAAAGAGAAGGAATTTTGACTACAGAGCTATCCTATAAGGAGACTGTGATGAGACTGCCCTGGCACAGCTTCTGTAGTCTTGACTATGTGACAGAGATGGCATAATGTCCTGTGCCTCAGTTTTGGAGATGCAGGCAGAATGGATTTGTTTTGCAGTCCCAGTAAATATGTTTTATGATTATTATGAATTCTGATTATTCATGCACAAATATTTATAATCTGTTTGCATGGAGGGAGCGATAGAAAAGTAAAACATTATGATAAATAATGAAAGGACATATATCTTATTTCTTTATAACTGTTTAAGCAAACTTCAAAGTATTGTCTTTCTTTTGAAGGCTCAATGTTGAAGAGCACGTTTCTCTAGCAAAAGTGCTTGTTACAGAAGCATGGAAAAGATTAGAAAGGCAAGTATTGAACTGCTGTGCTTTGTGAAAGTTGCAAACATGATTTGCTTCATGTGAGGTTATGCAAGAGGTCTCAAACAGAATGTTTAAGACATAATATGAGTTATTTTAAATATCAGTTGTATATTTGAAGGTTTTGAAAATTATACATACAGACTTTGGTACACAAATGCTTGAGAGATTCAGATACTGCAACAGGGTCCAACGTTTGAGATTTTGAAATATATTGTCTGTGTAGATTTTTGTGTTTGAAGTCAACTACAGGTTTTCATATTTACAATTCTATCTCAGTGCTTGCTGTCCAGGTCTTAAATGGTTATTAGAACCATGCTTATCTCAATTTTAGTGAAAATATTTTGTATTTAAACAGCACATTTCCCCTTTGTGCATTTTGTTGTTGTGTTTTGTTATCTTCTTTTGATTTTTTGGGGGGGATATTGTAGTTTTCATTCTTTAATCTTGGGATAATGGCAGAACATAGTGTCAGTCTTGGCACCACTACAAAATTGCCTCTTAATATATGGAGTATCTTGACAAGTAAATTAATACAGTGTCGCTTGGAAAAAAACCCAAGTAATAAATTGCTCACCATCATTTTATCTATTTCACATCATTGCTTGAGAATATAATCTTTATAGATTTTTTAGACTGATCTGGTTAAGTGAAGGATAAGTGATTGTTGTGGAACACCATACACACAGCATGCTTTAGTATAAAACACCTAGGTGTTTTGCTTAGGTACTTTATTTCCTTGGTTTTTAATTTGTCTATAACCTTGTATTTTATGTAATTATAATAAACTGTCTTTAATGTCTTGACAGGCTTAGTTTGCCAGCTTTGTCTAAATTTGCTCTGTGCTTATACAAGCAACACAGGCATTTCACTCCCATAATTGGCCAAGTAGCTCATATTGTGGACATGAAACTGGATTCTATACAGGATATAAGGTAAGTGTCAGAGTGAAGCTAAGAAGCAGAAGCAATGTGTTGCAATAACGGGTCTGTCTTTGCTGAATACTTTCATATTTTCTCAACTAGGGGTTGCCTTCTTCAGTTTGGGGTTTGTGGGAAAGAAGTGTTTTGTATTTGTGCATTGATTGACAAGTGAATGCATTTTCCCAGTGATTTTATGAAGAATTTCCTTATAACCAATCAAAACAATTGAAACTACTGCTTGATTGTTTAGATGGGTTATAGAGATTTAATTAATTTTCACTGTTCTACTTAGAGTACAGCAGATATTTAGCATCAGCTTTATCCTGATTCTAAACATGGACTTTTTTTGATAATTAAGAGGCTGTTGACTCACCAGAAGATGCTTTTCTCCCTTTTTTCTCCCTTGACATTGATAGTTTCTCTACTATGACATGGCTTTGTTAGGAGCAATAAGGGGTTTTAAAGCAATGTTGTGTGTATTTATCTTCAGAGCATTGTTTTTCTGGTCAAGTTGAATTACTAAATACTCTTGCTAGCATGTTGAACACATTACCCTCATATTTAAACTACTTAAAACATAGCCCTAGTCAAAGGAAGACCAAGCTCCTTTTTTTTCTTGCTTCTGTTCCCCTGGGGCTCTTACAGCAAAAGCTTCTTTTTCTTTTTCCTGCTTTGTATAGCACCAGCAGTCCCAACACTTATTTTTGCAGAAGTGAGGATCTTGCTTATGAAACTCCTTGAATAGGACTGCATTTCTTTACTGAAATCACTCTCTCTTGGGTCATAAGTTTTATTCCCTTAGGAAGGGATTCTTTCTTTATGGGTGACAATGACTCTTCTCCCCATTTTGTCACTTGTCATTTATTTGGGTTTCTTTAGTGTCTATTGAACAGAAAAGGTATTTTTGCAAATATGAATCAGGCAAATCACGGTCTTGCCTTAGGCAAATGCTTTTATCGTGCATAACTTTGTAAGGGATGGCTGAAAAATCCAAATAATTTCAGAATTATCACTGAAGGCAGAATTTTTACTTTAGTAGGCTAAATAGTGTTTGCTCATCCATTTTTTCTGCATTAGATTTAAAATTCTTTTTGCAGAGAAGCCAACAACACCTCAACTACCATTCCTTTCTTTGTGCATTTCATTTAAGAAATCTAAAATGTATTGCTTGCTGTGTTCAATGTGGAAATGTAAAATCTTCTGAATTTCTTAGGATATTGTCAGTTTTGATGGTCAGCATATCTGATGTTATCACAGAGAGTTTTCGAGATCGATTACTACACAAGGCTGAACAGCTCTTAGAAGAAAACGATGAAATCCACTTCAACTATGCCAGAAGAATACTACAGTTTCTCCAAAATGTTAAACTGAGATATCATCCATTGCTAGAAAAATGCAACAGGATTTTCCTTGAAAGTGCCTCCCATCTTGATATACACGGTATTAGTCATATTTTTGGACTGTATGAGCAGCTGGGTTTTGACAATGCTGAATTCCGCTTGATTGCTAAACAGCTGCTGTCTGAAACTATAGATGATTATTATGATCCTGAAACCTTTGCAAAATTGTTTTTTGCTCTTGGGCCTATGGCAGGATCCAAAGTTAGAGAAAGGTAAGTTTATTCAAGATTTTTTCTTATTTATTATATATGTATTCTTACACAGAAATTAAAATGTACTGGTGTTTGAAGGAATTTCTGAGCTCATCAGTGAGCTGAGCCTTAGGTTTCCTGGTTGTAACGTTGTAGCAATGGATGATTTCATCATGGAAACACTGTCAAAGCAGTTTGTTTTTTTAAAAAGTTGAATGATCCATCTATCAAGGGTTGTGTGAATGCTGTTACACAAGGCCATCCCGTAGCTTTGTCTGTTACAGCCTTCCTTTCACACTGGATGGTAGGTAAAAACCTTTCTGTCTTTCTCCTGAGAAATATATGTAGTGACATGCGTTGTTTTTCCTTTTTAAGACTGTCAGTAGCTGTAAAAGCCTGAGTTTTGTCCTATACCAGCTTGCTGACATCCTATTCTTTATGAAAGATCATTATCAGGGAACACTTAAACATTTACTTAGAGCATAATTATTGTGTGACAGATTTTTTTTTTCCTGTTTTATTTGTGCCACAAAATCCTGTTTGGGGTTGGTGTTACGCATGGGTCTCTCAAAGCCTGCAGTTTTAGGCAGAATTTTCTGTATTAATGCAATGAGTCATATTTTCATACTTCTCTTCATGAACATTTCCTTTATTCAGAGATTTGGATATGCTCCAAGCCTGTGTTGGTTTTGCCATAGCTTATTTAGTTACAAAAGCTTTTCCTAGATTAAAAAAAAAATTGTGATAAACACTGGCTTTAATTACTGCAGAAGCAGTTCAATTCATGTTTGATTCTGTTACCTGTAGCTTGCTGATTGATCATTAATTGTTTAGTGTCTTAGATTACTTTCCCTACTTCTTGTCTAGTTTTAGAATCGTTGGACTTACTGGTTTCTAACATCAGAACAATATGCACTGATCCAACACACTCACACCCTTTTATCTGTGCTATACACACCAGCTGTTTAGAAGAAAAGTCCACAGAACCAAAGTCTCTAGTTTGGGAGAGCTTTGCTTCCAGAAGTAGTCTTTGGTTCTTTTCCTCAGAAAAATGGCTGCAATCTTTGCCAAAGATTTTCAACTGTTTTTCATTGGAAAATATGTTTTTTTCAGGTTGCTAGAAACTGCAGCACACATGGCAGAGGAATTTAGCAGTCACCAAGTACTGATGATACTGAGGACGATGCAGAAAATGAAATGCAGAAATTCTCATCTACTGAAAAAGTAATTTTTTTGATACTACTAAGAAGTTGTATTCTCTAGGTAAACTTCCATTTAGTGTGGAAAACTATGACATATCCAGTAAGTTAGGGGTGGTGGGTGCATCTCTTGTACACAAATGCTTATACATTCTAAATAATTACAGGTCTTAGAATATTGCATCTTGACCCAGAAGCAATTGAGGCAATTTAGGAATTTTAAAGAAAGGCATTTCACCCTTACCAAGTTACTGTCATAGAGTATCTGTCTAATTTACAAATATGTGATCCTATTGCAGTAAACTTAGCCTTTAACAATTACTGCAAACTCATGAGACTGCAAATGAAATGTAGTAAGTTGCAGAGAACATGTCCTGTCTTGGAGATCCTGTTACTTTGGTGAATTGTATGTTCAAAAGTCATTGTGTCCTATTTTGGACTATTAAAGGTTGTGTTTTTAAGAACCTGGGCCACATTTTCTGCAGTTTTGAACTGAACACTTTGTAGGGAGAGGTAGTGTCTGTCATACAGTGAATGGAAAAGAAGCTGATGTTTTGGGCACAGAAGATGTAGCATTAGATATGTCAGAGGTGCAGCAGAATAAAGTGCAGGTTGTGAGCAATTTCTGAATTGAAGGTAGCTGTATGAATCAAACAGATTCCTGAAAGAAAAAGGACATATTTGTTTCCTCTGGAGCAAAGGGATACTAAAAAGAAGATCAAGTGAATTAATGTCTTTTCTTCTTGAGTCTCAAGAAGAGTCTCTGTAGTAAGAGTCTCTGTCCTAAGATTTTAAGAAGGTCTTAAGGTGTTACCTTTCCCTACAAATCTATCCCCTTCTGCAGCTTTAGACCAACATAGTTGTAGCAACCACTGTTTTGTAAGTGAGTGTGGTGGTGCAGAAGCTGGTGATGCTGTTCTAGTTTATTGTGTTCTTGGTCCACTCTACATTTAACTGATTGTGAAATCTGCAACAGAAGTTAGTAGTGTGAATTAGCTGATTTGTTGTGACGAGCGCTTTAATTTTGCAATTCAGTCAGTAAGTGGAGAGAGGCTGCTCTGTCTTAAATGGAATAGTGTCAAAATTGGTATGGAGTGCATGTTTGTGAAACCCTCCACATAGGTACCGTGCACCACAGGACCCCCTTTCTCATGCATGATGTTGGGGTTTGCATTATCCTTTGTATTAGCTTAATCTTTTCCTCTTTGTATTCAGAATGGCATCTGTTCTGCACAAACACTTGGATAGCTATCATGTATTACAGTTGGTAAAGTTAACACAGTACTTGGTGGTGTTGCATTGCCAGGATCTGGAGCTGTTTGCCAAACTAAAAACGTTACTATTAGGGTAAGTGTGTATTCTTGGAAATGTAGCTATTTAAGTTTTAAACAGTTCTCTACTTAAAATATTAATCAACAAGCTAAGATGTTAGTGTTTTGTTTCCATAAATATGAAGAAGTAACAAACTGTTACAATTATTTAATTCTATTAAACATGTAAATCAGAGGATAGAAAGTAGATGGTGTCTTGACTATAGACCCAACAGCATCTGCTAATAGATACATCTTTTAAAAATATTTTTTTGCCCCTTTTTCCTTAGACCACTGTACTATAATGATGTTGAAATGACAATAAATTTTGATTGGTATTTGATAGGATGGGTAGGTATTAATATTGTATTTGATGTTTGACAGAACATCAAACAGAAGTAATGAAAAAGAGACAGTAAGAATGCCTTTGTTGGGACAAGTGGAAGTGTGACCCAGAAGTATTCTTTTGATTGAAGAACTGTCCAGTTAGTTCTTAGGCTTGTATAGTTGCAACAGAAAGTTGCCAGAGAAGAGATCTTGCTTCCCTTGCAAGCCTCTATAGGAATGTAGTGCTTTTTTTTTTGTGGATGATGTCTTCATGTTCCTCAGGCACCTCAAAACCTGGTGCTCCCTAGGACAGAAATCACAGAAATTAACCAGGCCCATAAACCCACAGATAGCCTTGACAAATGTGGACCTTCTGACCTTACTAAGAACTTCTGTGTTTATCAGTAACAGTTAGAGTGTCACCAGCTGGCTGAGCTGCTCACTGTCTTCTTACCTTTCTTCAGTTTTGGATAAAAGGAAGCAGTTAATCTCACTGAAAAAAAGATGTGTGGATTTCTGCCAAGTCATTAATATTCTGCTTATTTTATATTTGTGCAGCTTTTGACTTCTAAATTAGAATTTTCAAGCATATAATTTTTTTGTTTTGTTTGAATATTTGCAGTTTGTCACTACTGATGGACTATTTATTTCTATCTCTCTTCCAGTTATTTAAAATCTAGAGTGATACCTGCTGATACTGCAGCCATAATTCGTGCTCTGGCCATGCTTCCTTCTTTTCAAGTGGAGGAAATGATTATAAACAAAGCAGCAGCAGTTCTGCCTCAATGCAGGCTCCATCATTTGAATTGCATTGCTACAGCTCTTGTCAAATGGAATCATCATGGCCAGTTGCACTGGCAAAACAGTTCTGAGCTATGTGCCAAGCTTCTGCAAAAACTAAATGACTGTGGATTTCAGAGGCTTCAGAAAGCCAACAACTTAAATCTTCTGTTGGAAGAACTTACACATGTGAATGGAGAGTGGTTTGAAGAAGTCCTGAATGAGGAAGCTATGGCTGTGTGTCAACACTTGATAGATCAAATAACATGGGCAAATGTATTACCCCTGTCTTTTCTTCTCATAAAATCAGACCACCACTGTCCTGCATTGTTTGACAGAATAGCTTCTGTGACTGTTGCAAATATAGACAAGGTATCACAGTTTTTCTTTCTATCTACTGTGAGTCATTCAGTAAGAAAGGACAGGTTAGTAGTTGATGTGTTTCAGAGCACAATTCATACATGTTTGTAAGAGTTTTCTTCTGTGTACCTGATTTGGAGATCCTCTTTTTTGTGCTCACTTAAAGCTGTTTTACTGCTATGTATATGAATTTGCACTTCTTATTAATTTTAGTTTATTTTTTATTGTTCACTCAGGTCAGCCATAATCCTTTACATTCAACTTTACATTTGACCATATTAATTTTTTTAAACTTCTTTATAAATAATCACATCAATATTCATATGGTGGATATTTTAACATTACTCATTGTTGTGGAGATTTCCCCAATAGCCTGTCTATTTTGTCAAAATTACTCTTCTTTTTCTTACTATTTTTTCTCATTCTCAGTCTGGTGTTCATATAAATCTTCAATTTTACTCTGCTGCAGTCTACTTTCTTTAAGAAGATTTAATGCAAAACTTGCTTTAAAAGGTTCTTTAAGTGTATAGAAACACTTGGAATACCTACATGAAATAAATTCTAAGTGGTAGTAGTGGCTGCAATTTCACCTATTACTGCATTTTATTTTTTTATTATTTTCTCCAGGAAAAGTTGACCAAAGTAAAAATTATAAAATAGTTCATCCAGTCTTAAATCTCCAAATTCTGAATTAATTGTAAAACTTTTCTTTATTATAAAGCAATATTAGGATATTTAGCAGTGACTTGATTTAGAGTGTCTTTTTTTTTCAGATTCCCCCCTCTGAAATCTATTCTATTCTATTCCTTTTCTCTGCTTTGAATTATGACCCTCCTGACAATGAAGAATTCTTTAAAAGTTGTATCCAACATCTTACTTCTAACTTGAGTAAGTGCAATAGACAAAGATTTTTACTGAATGAAAATGGGAATAAAATGGTACTTTTGCTAAGCAAAGAAAAAGTGAGTATGTTACTACTAATACTCTGCATACTGGGGTTAAACCATGACAAATATTCAATTTTGGGTTTTGTTTCACCTGTTAAAAATGACTGGTGATAAGGGACTAGCAAAGGATTTTTGGCATAGTGAAATGTAACTGAAAATTCTGATTAATTCACTGTGCTGTTATTGGATAGAATTGTCGTGGTGTTCCCCAGGGAATCATAATTTGGGAACAGGATACATTTTGTGATGTATCACAAAGAAATAGTTGAAATTGTAGAGGAAGTGTGTAGAGATTTGTGTAGTATATTAAAAGAGAAAATCAGAGTATTTGGGAGGCCAGGGAAAGGGCACTGCAAATCCTTTCAACTTTGTCCTGTGTTAATAAGGGTTTTTCTCTGGTTTTTCAAGGTCGTCTTGAAACTTACCACTTGGTGCTGCTTGGTCACGTTTTGGCAATGGCTGGGTATTTTCCTCCAGTTCTGATAAAGACAATATTTAATGTTTCTTTCCTAAGCAAACTGGATGCTCAACTTAAAGGTAGCTAGCTAGCTCTCTGATGAATTTGACTGTGTAGCATTTGGCACAAAATGCAAGTGTGGACTTACATATGACTTGAGATGTAGAATTACTCTTTAAATGATTGTGTTTTTAGGAAAGACACCCTCTATAAAATATAATCATAATTTGAGTGCTGAAAGGGAAGCAATGAGCAAAAATCTGTTCTCTGTTTTAAAAGTACAGACCTGTATTGCAGATGAGAGAAAGTAATACAAAACAAAATTTTTAGTCAACTTATTATATTGCACTCAGTATTTAGTAATTCTTTAGTTTTATTAGAAATAAAATTACCTGACTGTGGTGTTTATTACTAGAAGTAGTCACAAAGCTGAAGGAATAATGTGGGATTCTTGTCTGCAAGAAATGTATCCTACCTGTCTCTTCTCTCTAAAAAAGAGACTGACTGTTTCATTCCTCTCTGCCTGTATGTTGTTCATTATCAATGTACTCTTGCCATTTTGCCCTCAACTACTTCATTAAATTTACATGGTAGAAGCAATTTCTATCTTCTGTCTTGCTGTTGTTCTTAATATTGAGTAGAACTGGGCTTTTTACATTTATTTTCTCAAGGATTTTGAGAACCTTTGTAAAATTTTGCAGCATGAATTTTAGAAATGCCATCATATACAGATATTTGCATTTCTATTCAAAAATTCAGAGGTTACAATTTAGTTGAATTTGTTGGATTTTTGCACATTTCAGTTCACACATTTTTATGTTTGTTTTTTAAATCAGTCCTGCCTGATATGGTGAAGCAGAGGGTCCACTCAAGCCTCATGAAATTGAACAGAGCAGTCTGTCTGGAATGCCCAGAGTTTCACATCCCTTGGTTTCATGAGCCATACTGCCAACGTGTCTTTCATAACAGTAAGTAATTTAGGAGAGAGAAAACTGCCCTTGTTACTAATAATAGTCTGTTTTTCCTAACAATATATTAGATGCTTTTTCTAAAACCATCATGCTGACAGTAGCATGCAATAGAAGACACACCCCTCTCTGCTGAGCATGTATTCTTGAAAAGTGCAACTGCTTAGTAGTGCAACTGAGAGCAAACTAGTTTTCTTTGTGAGATTTAATGCAATAGAATTAGTACATTTCTTTATAAGAATGAAAAATTAAATACACAGAAACAGTGTATATGGCTTGAAGGATGGAAAGGCAGGAAGAGGATCATTCTGTACGGGAGAAGATGGGACATTTTGCTCCCTGCTTCACTTACAAGACTGAACATTTGACTTACATTTTTCAAGGTAAACATTTTTTCTGCCTGCTTTTGAACTTCATCCTCCCTTCTTCCTCACAATAATTGAGATCCATCAGGGATGAGGGATAGAGAAATAGGCTCATGATCAAGTGTAGCAGCTGAGATCTTTCAGAATAGTGATCAATTCAGAAAATCCATCTAATGCAAACACAGTATCTCCTCCACTAATTCTCATGAGGAGATCTGCAGTGCTGTCCATAGAACTTGGCTGCTTTGTCTCTTAGACTGAAGATGGTTAATGGAGCAGGGTGCTAATCTGGAATGGACAGAGAAGTGGCAGATAGTGTGGTGTGCCTGTAATAAACACAAGGTGAGTAAATACATGCCTAAACATGATTAAAAGCAAACAAAATCCAACAGGTGAAACCTAAAGCTGAAGTTTTGGTAGTATGCAAATATAAAAATCCTGGAATCTAAAGTCTGTATCTGAAATTTACTTAAGAGCACGCACCTGCCACTTTCTGTCTAAAATATAATCACTTTATCTCTGAATTCTGATGGAATAACACTCAAGATCTGTGGAAAAGATTTAATTCAGTAACCTGGCCGTCAAAAACACAATGTCTCAAAGCAGTATTTTCAAAGTTTTGGTTGTGGAAGTTTTGATGTATGAATTCTTTGTCTTTGTAGGCATGAGCCGAATAAATCCACAGCGACAGCATATTCACAGAATGCTGACAGAGATCTTAGGAGGGAGCCATTACTCAAGAATATCTGTTCTCACACCATACTACTATGAAATAGGTGAGAAATTAATACTCTAAAAATTGTTATGGAGTCTTCTCATACCACTGTTATCACCAAGATTAGGAAGCTCCTGGTCATATGGCCACAAGATAACACAAAATACTGCAAAGAAGAAATTGTTGTATAAAATAGAGTTTCTAAAAATTTCTTCATAATATAAATTATGTTGGGTATCTGTAATTATGTCTATCACTTAGTTTTGCTAGAAGCAAACATTGTACAGATCAAATTCTTTCACTTTTGTTTTGTCTGTTAACAGGTTTGTTGTGTTTTCTGGCAGATTTTGAGTGTGTCCTGGATGTAAATAAAAAGCCTCTTTCCTATATGGTTCAGAATATATCTTTGGATGGTGTGGGAGGAATACACTTGAGACATGACATCAAGGATGAAGGGAAAAAGGCTCTGCCACCAGGAGCTCAGAGGTTAGTATGCTGAGTTCTTGCACATTAGTTCTTCCAAGTTTACATTCAGTTTAGATCCAGTTTTTGATGCTCATGTCCTAATGTTCTGTTCCTTTTTCTGAAGTCTAATGAGGTTTAGCCGCCTGGGGTGTGGTGGGTTGGCTGCAGCTGCTCCCACCCATTTGCATTGCATGGCTTATTCCTGGGCAGTGTGATGGGGGAGAGAAGTGGTATGAGGAAAAGTACCTCCATCCCAGCCAAACCCAGTACAGGTTCTTGAAATGTGTTTCATGATATTGAAATGCTGTTTTCCTCCCACCTCATCAAATGTCAGCCTTGCAAATGCTGGTTAGCTGTTTTTACCATTTGAACAAAAACAGATGCAGGGAGAAGATGCTTTTTCTGAATTCAAGTATCTCTAGATAAAGAGGAGGAAAATGTTTTTGTCTAATTTCAGGAAGTTGTTTAATTTTCGTTTTCTGAGAATTGTCAGGTTTATCTAGTCTTGCTACAACTATCCATACTGCACTAGAAATATCACTTCTTGCTATTCAGGTAGGACGTGGAAGTAAATGCACATTTTTACTTTTGGCAGAATTGCTTTGGAATTTCTTGATTCAAAAGCTTTTAGCAAAGATTATTCACGGCATCTGAAAGGAGAACCTGCAGTGAAAAAGCGACACCTGGAAATGCTGGGGTACCGGGTAGTTCAGGTGAGCAGTCCACAATACTTTGGGTCCTTTCTGCATTGTATCAGCAGTGCAAAATGATACATTTTCCTTGCAACAGATTTAGAGACACTTTTATTGTTAAAAGCACCTACTGGGAGAGAGCAATTTTTGCATTTAGGGGAGAAGTTCCAAGCTGTTCTCAAAAAGGTGTAAGGACTTAATAGAACTCACACCTCTGAAAGGGGGTGCAGCAAAACTGAAGTCAAAGGGTCCCAGTCTGACCTTACTGCAGGCAAACTAGCAATCTCAGTGTAGCCCATGTAAAGGAGAAAAAGTGAAATCAGAGTTTTAGTTCAATTCATTTAAGATTTCTGTGGTAGAAAAAGATTGAACATACCCTTCTTGAGTGATAGGACAGTTTTGGCAGCTGCCAGATGGGATATAGATGCTGTTTGCCTGTTGCAATGATAGTGCTGTGACAGAGAACACTAGAGGCCAGAGATAATTCACCACCAGCACTGAAACATTTGGGAAATGGAGACCTGTAAATGCAGAGGCTCCTGTATATTTACTCAACACCCTAATTTCAGCTAGAATCTTTATTTAAGCTTAAATTTGTTGGTTGGGGGATTTTTAAACAGAATAATCATCCTTTCTGATGTTATACTACTGATACACCTTTGCAGTCTGATACAGTAACATTACAAAAGACAGTGACCTGGGATTTTTCTGTCAATTTGGACTTTAAAAGATGGGAGGGTGTAACAGAGTTGTCACAGCCTGTATTACATGGGCATTGTTTTACATCTCTGCAACTATGCTGCTTTTTGGAAGCAGACTGACTGTACTTACATAGAGGAGAATCTTACAATAAGAAATGGATCTTTTCAGTACTAGAGTAAGCTGGCTCTTGAAAGGACACAGGTGGTAAATATCTTCAAGTGAAGAACAAGAGGTATCAGAGAGCCCTTTCTCTGCTCTTAGATGGTATATGGCTTATATCAATGTTAAAAGTCTGTTTGTACCATTCTGTTCTACAGATTCCTCACTTCGAATGGAATTCTATGGTTCTGTCAACAAAAGGTGAACAGCTGGAATACCTGAGACAGCAGCTGTATGGAATACAGTGATGTCAGACATGCAGTCTGAAGTACTTTTTATAAAAACAGTTTACATACCATCAACTGTCTCGTAATCCTGGAATACTTAAGTGTCAAAAATCTCTTTATCTGTATCAGCTGGACCAAGGCTTGCCAAGGTCAGATGTAAAGAGATTTAATAATATGTTAGGGATTGGAAAAGGCAGGTCACAGTGGGTCATGAAGATAATGGGGATGCCTAAAATTTCTCATTATCTGGAAGCTATTATGAGCACATGAATCTGGCAGTTTTGCCATAAATTACGGTATTATCTCCTAAATAAATAGCACTGAGGCTTAGCCAGACATAAAACTCTCCACAAAAAGTTGGAAATGCTATTGACTAAGAGACTGGAGTCAGCAATCTACTGGAAACTATGTCTGTCCTCCAGCATGTGACAGAATGAGCAGTTAGGAATTAAAATATTATCTGTATGGTGAAACCAAGAAACCAAAATGCAGATTTGATAAGAATGGGGCTGCTTTTAGAGCCATTCAGTTTCCATTCTCAGAACAGAGGTACTGTGGGGGATTATGCTGGGGGAGAGTGTTCCATGGTGAAGTACCTCCAGCTGATTCTCCCTCTGATGTGCTGTGTGCAGAAGAATGGCTGAGCCTTCTGGAACACCTTCACATACTTAAAAACCTTGCCAGGGTTTGTGCAGGAGGCATAAGACACTGAGATGTAGAAGGAGGAATTGGAATAGCCAGGAGAATGTTCATTGTAGAGCAGTAACTGTAGGGTGGTCATGCTTGCCAAATCATCCCATTTTCAGAGGCTGCCATGTTGTGCTTACAGCTGCCATCACCTTAGGACTACTGTGAGCTGTGCCTGTTTTCTCACATGTGCAATGAGGATATGTGTTCTGGCTTATTTAGTAGAATCAGGACACATTCTTTTACCACTTCACTTGAAACCTGCCAGCGAAAAGCCACTGCATATATCTGAATTGGGCATTATGCATCTGGCTGTCACATTTTTTTTACTATTCAGTAGCAGAGGAAAAAATTTTTAATAACTGAATACAAATCAGGACAGGAATGAAAAGTCAGGAAAAACCAACAGAACTGATCTAAGCTGCAAGGTGCTTTACTCCTGAGGCAGCCCTCATGTTTGTGGGATGACTGCCAAAACTAGTAGATGGTAGTTCAGACACTTAGGGTTATCAAATGGACAAAGGCTCCAAGATGTAATGACTGCTTTGAGGAAATGTCACTGAAGGCACAGCACTATGTGCATTATATTTGGTATAAAATGGAGAAGATGATCATAAAATCATAAATATAATTTAGTATTTCAGAAAGTGGGCTGCATGTTAAAGAGATCTTGCATGACTCTGCTGCTATACAGATCACCCTCAAGTAGCAGCCTTGGAGTGTAAGAAAGGTGGCAGTGGCTGAAATCATCAGTCAGGGTGGTCATGTGTTTGACACTGCTTTTCAGGGTGCTTACAGTGGTCACTGTACCAAGCCAGTTTTCTTCAAATTATATATGGATAAAGTTATGAGTATGCACAATGAGAAGAGGACTAAAACTTGTTATGAGTGGTCCAGAAAGGGCATTCAATTCAGTAAAATGTGTAGTCCTTGATTCTTTGCACTCATTCTTTCTATATTAAATCAGCAAGTGTTAGGGCAGATGGGTGGTGTAAACCAGTGACCTAACTGGAGCCAATAAAAAGGTGCTAAGCACAGCTGCAGATCTGGATACTAAAGGGAAAAACAGAAAAAAATATTCTGCAGTTTAAGTATTAGTGGAGAGTAACATACTGAAATAAACTATGATGGCTGTGCCTTTGCATATGTTTACCTCTGCCTCATGGGAGGGCAATGCAAGAGGTCATTTGATAGTTGACATTGCTATTCAGTCAGGTGTGGTGGGCTTCCGTTCCAGTTTTCCTGCTACATCAGCTGTAATTAGATTTAGATTTATGAAATCTTTTAGATTTCTGACACTCTCTTTATGGAATGGAGAAATCCTTTGAAGAGAGACTCTACAAAAAAAGGTGAGCATACTGTGAAGAAAACTGAGTGCTCTGTTTTGGGCAAAGGCTGTGTTAAGAGATCTGTGTCCTGTCAATATGACAGTGAAGATGAGCTAATCACTAAAAAAAAGACACCATAAAGTGATGCTTTTATAGTTTTAAAAACAACATTTAATTGTTAAAAGTTTCAACATCAAAATGCATCAACTATATAGTAAATGAAAAAGTCCTCTCTGTCACAGGTGTTTGCCGATGATAATTGTTTTAGGACTTTTTCATGAATGCTTGTTATTGGCCTCAGATCTCTGAGAAAAACTTCCATAAAATATTTGCTTTGGAAATAAATATAAAAGCATAAAAAAAGTGGAAAATCCTTGTTACCAGAAGTCTAAACATACTAGGTGAAACACTAGGGCTACTAACCTTGCGAACTTCTCCCTCTTCCCTCTCTCTGTCTACTAGTATAGCTTTGGCTGAGACTGGCATTTATTAGGCTATATAGTATTAAGCCACTTTTGTTTTCAACATTCATTTCAATTCCAAGCTAAATTAGTTTTTGAGGTCTGTGATGAAAATATTTCCAAGATATCGCTTGAAGTGCAGGATTTACATTAGTTACTAAAAGGGGAAATCCGGTCATACAAACAGTTAGAATAAAATTAGCTACCTATTTTAACTTAACAATTAATTCATAGACATTGTTTGCAGGATAAGCTACCAATACCTGGATTGTATTGAGTGCAAGGAAGTCTAACTAGTGTTCTTTGTAATTTCACAGAGTGAAAAATTGAGTTCTTGCCAAAATCTTAATCTACTCAACATTAATTTATAACTCTTCAGAAATTTAAATGTTGGCAAAAATTCAGTGGTTGTTGGTTAGCTAGGAAATATCTTAAGAAGTGGCCAGACAAACGAACAATGTAACAGTTCCCAGTATGACTAGTATGCTGCTACAAAACTGTACAATCTGGGGACATTTTCATGCAACAAAACCAGAAGAGGCTATCAAAACTCCCTCACCATATCATATCTTCTAGCATTTTGTTTACAGTTTTGATAACTTGAAGAGGTTTAAGCGTGTGGCCAGGCAGGAGGCTCCAGTAGCATATCGGATCTCTTTCAGTATGCCAATCCATTCCTTCTTCTCATCATCATACCTGCATTTAAAAAAATGTTAGAAAATAGCTTCTTTAAATTTAGAGCTTGGTGCTTCAGCACACATACATGAAAAAGAGGATAGTCCACCTGTTGCAAAGGCTTGCAGCAACCATGTGCTGAAGGGTGCTATGAAAGGCTGCTTTTGTCCTCTTACTCCAGAACAGAATTGCATGCAAGTTACTCTTTTCCTGATCCCTAAAGCTTGTTGTTGGCCCGTGTCATGCTTTAATTACCATTTAAAACCTTCCTCCATAAGCATCCCTTCTAAATTTCTTCAGATTCTTGCATATAAAGTTGGGGGGTTTTCCTTCCTACTGCCAACTAAAACTTCCGAATTTACATCAGCAACCAAGAGTCGCAGCAGAGATACGATGTCTCACCACTGCTGCTGTGATTAGCTCAAAAAAATCTAGGGACTTGTGATTCTCTTGGAACAGTTACTCATTTGACTATTGACACATCAGTATGTACAGGCCTCTGTGTATACATGCTTTTCTGCATCAGTGTCACAAGAGGATGTTTTTATTGGCAAGGCTAAACCTGGCAAGAGATGGCAATTTACTCTTCTAAAGAAGCTGAAGATCGTGACTCGGACTGGTCAAATACTAGGTGGAAGTAGTCATTAGATCCAAGTCTCATGTTTGTTACTTTCTGACAGACTTCTTTATCTGTCAACAAGTGCTTTACAACTTGTGCTATGGATCATTTTCAGAATTAAACCGAAAAATAGCATTAGCCTCCAGTGTCTACAAACGTCAGTTTTATATAATGCTTTTGACCAGGAAAGAGTGACTAAAATTAAACTTACTTCCATATGTCAGTGACTTCACTAGGTGCAAATTCTTTAGATTCAAGTTGAATCATTGCAAAACCTCCAATAGCATACAAAGCTCCACTTAAAGTGACTAAACTGATGGAACTTCTCTCTTGGGGAAATTCAGGCATAATCTCCCATCTAAGGATGAAAAGAAAAAGTCAAGTTGAACACATGAGAAATATTGTAAACTAAATGCACTAAAATACTTCTCTGGGCAACACATTCAGGTACCAAGGCCATGGTTTAGTAAAAGAAAAAAATTCTGAGATTTATCAGCAGTAAGTTCCAGCATCTCTATCCCCTCAGGGACTTCTGCAACTCTTAAGTGACACCATTACACTGTTATGACATCCCTTCACAGGGACTACTTCTTACAGATTCCCTGATTCTTCAGTAATATGCTTCAGACAGACATATTGTTCCCCAGTTATTCTCATTTTTCCTATAGTTTCCAAAACACATATTTATTTCAAGTGGCATTGGCATAATAATGTGAGTGTGTGCGGGTGCAGGAAAAATATCTGGAGACAGGCTCTGTAAACTGCTGCTGTTGCAAATGTCTCAGTGGGTGTAGGTACCTGAACAGCCTCTTACCTCTTACCTCAGAGCTCCTAAAACCGTAGATGACAAAACACATGCTTAAAATAGCTTGAATATTGCACTCACTTATTGGTGGTCAGATCAAAAGCTTCAACAGATGCAGTAAGGCCTTCCTCAGTGACACCACCTGCAATGACAATCTTGCCCTTGTGGATGGCTGTTCCAAACATCGAGCGAGGCACTTTCATTGGAGCCAGGTCTCTCCAGTCTCCTTTCTTGGGATTGTACACAAATAGTCTATTAGTGCATTTCCTGGGGAGGAAAAAGAAAACCAGTAATCATTTTTAGTAAACTTCTGACTTGTTCCAAGTAGATCTAATTGAGGTAGATTGTATGAGTTTATCTATACCCTCTCTTTCCTCTCCTGGAGATCCTTTCTTGTATCTAATATGAGAATCCTTGCAATGTCTATAAAGCACTAATCACATCCATAGGACTAAATCAAATGTTAAAGGCAGTTTATATTACACCAGCAATTTCACTATACCTTTGAGGAGAAAGACAACATTTGTGGAAGAATATATAGCAAAGGTTAAAGCAAAGATGATGATCGTGTTTTGGCTGATAGGACACTTTTATCTTAAATATCCTCTATACCAACACCTAAAAATTACCACCACATGTTCAGTGTGAGCAAAAACTTTTATTTTCCTAATGTTACACCCATTAAGGTATAACAGGTATCACAGGTCAGAAAATTGGAAAAGCTGAGACAGTAATTCCAGGGTATCTAGGTATTTCTATCTGGAAGGAAAGAATACTTTCAGTGAAGGTCCTCATAGCTATGTATTACTAACTTGTCTGCAGTGTAAGTAAAATTTGCCCTGGATATAAGTATGGTTATTAAAAGAACAAGTTGGATTACGATTTATATGTAATTTACCTTATCACAAAAAAATATATCCTACACACCATAATGTGTTCCACTCTGCCAGACTGTTACCAACCTTAATCCAGAGATGCAGAAAAGGGAAACCCTCATTTCTGGGTGTGAAGACATATTATCTATTAAGAACTAAGAAGATAATGTTATTAATTGGCATGAAAAGACTTAGAAACTCACTTATCATCAGTTTTTCCACCAAGACAATAGATCAGTCCATTGTTTGAGATAGTTGCATGGCCATATACTTTGATGGGTAGTTTTTTGATCTCACCCCACTTCATTGCCCTGTAACAAGAAGATCACTGTTAGTTTTTTTCAACTAACAATGGGCCATCGACATGTCCTCAGTGGGCATAATGAAATTTGAAACATACACAGGGTCATAGCACAATACTGAATCTAGTGACTCCTCGGTGCGAAGGTCCTTGCCTGCTATTACATAGATCTTGTTGTCTGACTCTCCCAGCCCGAAGAGACACCTGGCTGACGGCAGTGGAGGAAGGGCAACCCACTCACCAGCAATGCTATCCAGCTGAAAGAGCATCAGAACAGAAAGGGTTAGGAAAGGCAAAGAGTAAAAATCCACACAATGAATATTGTTCCACAGATTTGGCACTCGGTGCCTCTCAACAGAAAATTTGTTTGCTTGAACAACCTGCTTTTCCCTCAGTGCAGCTAATGAATGATGTCTTCTACCCACCCATGTTTCATAGTGCTGAGATCTAGCAGAGTCAATGCCATACAACACTTTGTGTCTGCTCATCCTCACTGTTTCCTTGCCTCTTATCTTAAGTTCTTCTTCCTTATATATAGGTCCCTCACTCTTGGTTCCCTATCCTGTAGGAAAGAACAAGTGGTTCTTCTTCCTGCCTGAGGGAGCAGACACTCCTGCACTTCCACACCTGTATGTTTAGCTGGTTGTGCTCATCGCTACACCAAGATGCCAGACATGCTTACACAGTTCTTGCTGATCAGAAACCATCACATGGCAAATGGCACAAATGTTTCTTTGCAATCCCTAGAGCAATAGATGTGTTTTATCACAAGTACCCTCAAAAGTTTATGAGGTCTCTGAAGACACAATGAATAAAAGACTTCACTCCTATGCAAAACAGGTAATCCCTGCAGCTCTCTTGGCAATAATATTGATGTAATTTCTACTGCAGTACTCTCAGGGCTGTCTCAATTCACATCAAGCATGCTGAAAACACTTAAGGAAATGCAGCAGCAGGAGGACAGAAGAAAAAAACCCAATATTTTCCTAGAACTATGGTGCTTATTTTTTGTTTTGATCTGAAAACTTATGCTTGAACCTCAATTATCTCCAGTGTTCAAAAAGAATTATTTTCTCACACCTACTGCATATAGATTTGCTTGACATTGGTACAGGAAGGGAGGGTAAGATAAGAGTTTGTGTGGGTGTAAAGGTATTTTATAGAAAGCAAAAGAAAGATCAATCAAAATAAAGTTCAGGGTTTAGCTTGGTGACATTCTTCTAGAAGTGCATTCCACAGTCAAGGTTTCCTTGCTAAATGCATCTCCCAAGTTTGACAGACCACCCCTGTTGGACAGAAAGTTTTATTTCAACAGTGAGATGTAGTTTCTGGGCATGGATCCCCCCAGTAGCTGGATCTGGGTGGGGCAGTGAGAGAATGTACCCCTCAGAGATCACAGCTCACTTAGTACATCAGTCTTCACGATGACATGCTGACAGGGCATCAACTTGTCAGGCATTTTTGAGCCAGTGGCAGCCTTGTTTCCTCCCAGGTTGCAAGCCACCAAATACAATGCTTCACTGGTGGGGAAAGGAAGATCAGCAAGTGAATATTGGTTTGGCACCACATTAATATTTTAGAGGGAACAATAGCCACATGGGTAACGTAGACAAGTATTTTAACTATAGGGAATAGCAGTAGCAAGCAAGCTTAAAGATGACAAGCAACTGAAATGATTTCAGGAAATGGATGTTGACATATAAAGTAGGATTCTGAAAACTTCATCAATTCTTAGTATCAGTCTTGAGGTTTAGTTTCTCAGAGGCCCCTTTCTAGTAGCCTGAGACTTACTTAGTTTTGGATTAAATACACACTGACATCAACATGTTATTTCTATTGGAAGAATATTTCTGTAACCAGTTTTTCACTTCAATGATTAGTGGTTTACACCTACATTAGGAAATGGAAGTGTTAATCCCTCCCCTAAATCTAAGACTTCCCTCTCAACAGATGTAACAAATGTCTAAAACCAAATCTTTCACTGTGTGTAAAATCAGTGAGTCATACTCCTATAAACAATATTTGCATTTTTAATATCTGAAGGCTTAAAAATTCTATCACTGCTTATTACTGTGCTTTATTTCATATTTAAACAGGACTTACTTTTACTTTTAGGCCAGTGAGCCTAAAGAGAGGACATGGCCAGCAGTATATTGCATAATTCATCATAAAATAGTTTAAATATACACCAAAGCATGTAGCTAAAAACACAACAGACTTAGTTCATGGTATAAGCACGCCAAACTGCATTTTAGCTAATTTTCCTGAAATATATTGTGGAGTTACAGTTAGTATTAATCAGCCTTATATTATACAGATTTAAAAAGATATAAAATTACACTCAGTTGAAACATGGAATTTAGTGTACTGACACTGACAGTTTGCTGAGAAAAAAACCTTCTGCCTATAAATTACATATTTGTATGGTCCTTAGGCTTTCAAATGTAGATATGACAAAATGGACTTCGGCAATTTTACTGACAGAAATCGCACTTAAAACACATATTACTACTGTCATGAAAGTATTTCAGATGTAAAAAATGAAAGACATCTCATTAGATCTAAACCAGCTAAAGCACTCCCAACTTTCATTGAAGTTAACAGAAATACACAAAAAGTATTTTACAAAAATACTACTAGACCTGGACATCTGTACCATGAAAAATCTAGGCCTCAATGAAAGTCAATGCCTAGACAGAATATATTAATCATTTGAATATTTTCTGAGATCTCACCAGGGGTTAATCTTGAAAAAGAAGATGCAAGTCCCTCAAGTTTCATTTCTCTCTCTGAGACAAAAATAACTCTCTCTAGATGCTTCTGTCCATCACCATACAAAGATACTAGACAACCCACTTGCAGAGACTCAGAACACTTTTCAATAACCCTTATAAGCACTTCTACTATACCAACAATTATAAAGCTTGTACCTGGAAGAAGTATGACTGGAAAGGCTGATCCTTGTTCTCCTCTTCCACATACAGTCCTCCAACAACATAGACCTGATTTTGTTTGGTGACTATACTGGAATGATTTCTGGGAATCTGTTCTGCGAGAGCTGCTAGGTAGCATTCATTTTCAAGAGGATCATAGGCTACTGCAGCAGTGTCATTAACCAGAAGAATCAGGTCTTTGACGAACATGCCATGCCTGGGAAGGTCATTTAGGTAGCCAGGCAATAAATCTTCATCTCCTACGTCGCCATTCACCTCCCCTTTGGCTGACTTTTCTGTGCTTTTGCTAGAGTCAGGCAGTTTCCCAGCAAAAGCATCCTTAATAATCTTTACTTTTTTCTGAAGCTCTGAGTTGCTTTTAATTATATCATCCTTCTCAACCTGTTCTTTGAAATATTTTTCTGGCATAAGACGAAAACGTATGCAGTCAAAAATTTCCCCCAGGCTCTTTACTCTGTTCTCCTTGTCTGTTCGGACCCATCTCATTACTGCTTCGAATACCAGTTCTTCCTTCTCTACGTTTAAACTGTCAGGTGAAATAACTGAGATCAGTTCATGCGGAGCAAGCTGCATGAAGTCCTCTTCTTTGCAGATCTGCACAAAATGATCTGAAACAAAATCACGGGCAGAAAATGCAAGTCTTGGGCAATCAAGCAGAACACCTAATCGAAGGATGGCCAGACAGTTACCAACAGCAAGCCTCTTCTGAAGGTAGGAGACACACACAGTGAATACAGAAGGGATTTGAAAGCGGCTGGCCAAGGCAAAAATATCTTGCACATTAGAGTCATTGAGATCAATACTTGCTGAATAAAGGTATTTGACAATCATATCCAGGATGTTGGGGTCAACATTATCAAGAACTACCTCCTTCTTTTTCTCTTCATTTTGCTCAGATAAGAAATACTCACGAAAATAAGGGCTACATGCCGACAGAATCAATCTGTGGCAAGGCAGGCTTCTGTCACCAGCTTTTAGAGAGCAATCTACAAACTTTTTCTCTTCAAGGAGTTCCTTGAGGCCATCCTGAAGGAGGGTGGATTGGTAAAGTCTGAGCTCTTCAGTGAGTTCCCTTTGGGAATCCATTTCGCAAACACTTGGGAAAGGGGAGGGAGTAGAAACCTTTAGCTGTTGTCTGCCCAAAGGTTTGTCTGTAAAAAAGGCAGACCAATGTGCTTTTTGCCCTGCTTGAAGCCTCTGCAACTTAATCTCGCTAGCTAAATATAGGTACATACTCTTACAGGTTGGAATTTGGGATGGACGGTTTGGAAAAACAGAGTTGCTCTTGCAGCTGTCAAAGACTGAAAGAAGCAACTGTTGCTCTTAGTCACTATGGTCAGGTTTTGCCATCATTCTCCACATTGAATCAGTAAGATTACGTGCAATGCAATAAATTATTTGACATGAGTAAGGGCAGCAGAATCTGACCCTCAGTGAGACAGCTATGAGCAAGATTACACAGATACATGTTACTAAATATTCTGAAATAGAAATATTATTAATCAGTTGTCATTTGTAACTACTGTTCACTTTTTCAGTGTTGCTTAATACATTCATTGCTGCAGTTGTAAGGATACTAAAAAACTCAGGAACTTTGCATAGATTTCCTTTGTTCTAAGATTATTTTTATACGTAACTGTATCACATACACATTTTCTTCAGATATTAAGACCTTGACATTTTGGGCTGTTTCTTAGTATCCATTTCATTATAAACCAAAAAATGCTGTTTAGATATAAAATGTATGTTATTTCAGGTAAAGTTTTGCTTTCCAAAATAATTCAAATTGAAGTTTCCACCCATATGGTACAAAGTTCTTTGAATGTAATGGAAACAGGATCAAAATACAACTACTTGAATGCAAGATCTACAACAATATATACAGAATTATCAAAGTTTATTGCAATAATGACTGCTTTTCAATATAGGTAGTATTTCATTAAAGTATATACCTTGAAAGATTTTCTACAAACACCAGTATTACATTCACACCACAGTTACTTTAACAGTCAGCTGCTGAAACAACAGCTGAGAGGAGAGAGCTCATTTGACTTTTTCCATTTATAGAAAACAGCACAGAGGTTTTATCTCACTAGAAAATGTAACAGCTGTGTCTTCCTTTAAACAATAAATGACTCATTTATCTATAACACATAACATCATAAAAGGTCTAATGACACACATAGAAGCTATTTGCATGTGTGCTTTTTTCTAGATCATTGCTTTAAAAAGTGCTCTAGCAAAACCAACCAAACAACAACTGTATGAGGATATAATAATTACAATTAAACACTTGGAATGATATGTGCTGAACATTTAGCAAAGTTATGAGACACGAAAGCTATTATCTGGAACAGAATTGCTTTTTCTTAAAGCTATCAATAACACAGTCAATATGCCTATGTACAAGTGTTCTCTGTGTGATGGTATTTCTGTGCTGCAAATCGTTAACCAAGTTACGGAAATTTAATTCAAACATAATCATTATGGGAAAGTACATCACTCTGTATAAATACATGAATATTTGAAATTGAGCATCAAACTGCATACCTCACACTGCCCTATCTCAAACAGTGGTCTCCGTGTGCAGAAAAAGAGGAGGCTTCCTCTTCTGACACAGTGCTATGTAAAATGGCAAGCAGTGCCTGGTCCTGGCAGCCAAAGGGCACTACATAAACACGGGAGCCATGAAGTTGTATAAAATGGTGTCTGAAACACCACGGCCAACTCTTGTGTTGTCAGGGGAGGGAGGAAAAGGACAATCCTGGAAACAGCAGAGCTTACAAGTGTGTCAAATGGCACTGCCATGCCGTTGTGCAGAGGGACTCCCAAGTGATCCCAGTCTGACAGGCAGAGGGAATTCACAGGTCCTTCCAGCCATGACTGAGGGAGGCCTGCAGGGGGCAGCGCTTCCCCCAGCAGCTGTGCCCTGCCCGGGCTGCCTTGCAAAGTGGCTGTCCTCCCTCCCACTGCTTAGGGAGGCAACACAAGAAATGCAAAGCCTTTAAGCATACAAGGTTTTTGAATTATCTTTCTTTTATGACACAGCCTGAGGCTTATTATATAATATTTGCCTGCTCTGCAGCTTTGTCATGTTCTTTCTCTGCTATTCTGATATTTCTAAATTATCTTCTACAGATCTAAATCCAGCAAGATCCAAGAGTTTTTCCTTGCTTAGGAAACAAACGTGCCAATCTAAATCAGGTCATTACTTCCCAGAGTCCCTGGAGTGTGAATCCGTCCTTTAGCTTCTCTATTGCAAGTCCCAGTTCTTCTGAAAAAACAGGCTCCCGATCGTGTTGCTTTTTTGAATGCATAAGATATGAGAGAAAATTAAATAAAGCAGAAGGCACTTTTTAATTTCATTATCCCATTTTAACACCCCATTTTAACAACATGAATTTGATAGGATGAAAAAAAATTCTCCTTACCTTGTTTTCATCAGCAAAGTAAGCCTGCAAAAGAAAACAAAAAAGAACCTTGAAAAAAGAGGTATAAAACCCATATGTGCTAATAATTCCTTGGGGTCAAAACTGTATTGGGTAGGTCTTGCACAACAATTCAGTCTATAAGGGTTTTACTTCTGTGTTAAAATAATTTACAAAAGGGTTCTAACAGGAGTTTCTGCTTTGGATTACCAATTAGATACTGGATTATGGTATTTTTCATTAAATACCAATCTTGGAATTTTCCATCATAATAAAAAAAGATTTTTTAAATGGTAATGTTTTTATATTACATTTGTTACACTGAGAAACACTTTACAGGGAATGTTAATATGAAGACAAACTGACAGCATCCTGATATTTTTTTGCCTCATGTGCAGCAGCATTTACTATTCAACATCAAAAACTTGCTAAAAATGTATAATATAAAAATTCATCATATTTAGTCTAAGAAACGAACATGGAGTAATAGAACATCTCAAAAAATAAGAGATGTGGGAAGAGATACCACCTTTCCCATTCTGTGTGTGTGTAAATTAAGGCTCAAACTCATCAGGAAATCAGATATCAGAAAATATCCACAGCTCTGGAAATCTCTGGACCAGCAAATTCTAGATCTTATTTATCAGAAAGAGCCCAATCTTGCTTCAGCTGCCAATGTGGACTGGTGAGAGGCAGCAAAGAAAGCACTTTCCTGCAGCATCAAGTGTTGTGGAATATTGGTGTGTAGCTACTCCTTCCTGGGCAACCCTATGTCTCCTACAGCAACCACCTTCTAACCATTTTCAGCTTCCAGGGGTTTTTTTTGAGACTATAAAAAGATCAGTTATTTAATTTAGGTGAAAAAGGCACCAGTAGAGCAAACAGATCTCCATTTAAGGAAAAGGTATGTCTTCAAATATGCTGCAGATTGACTAAAAATGTGCAAAAATGAAAAGAAAAAAGGCAAAAAGCTAGGAAAGAGGGAAAAGAGAAAACAAGAGCTTATCTGTATTAGTAAAAGACTGCAAAATTAAAAGGAGTGGAAATAAAACTGGTGTTAGCCCTGCTAATCTACCAAATTTCAGAGACTGGTAAGAAAACGTGTCAATGCATCATGGCTAACATTTGAAAACGTGCCATCTACCCTTGCAGTGAATCTTGGGGCCAGGTGTTACTGGGCTGCACACTAAGTTTGGAAATTCGTTGAAAGAGGGTCAACAAGCAACCTAATGCATTTCAAAGTAAGCTCTCCTGAAATACTGGGAGACATAGTAATACAAAATTATTGCTGCCTTTCTAAAGAACTTTCCAGTTTGAATCTTAGATAAACATTGAACATATAGATATCATCATCTATTTGTCTGCTCCAAGAGAAGGAGGACTTGTTTTAATATACTGTATCTGATTATATTACACTGCTGATTTTCAAGCTATTCCTGATTTTAATGTATAGAGAAACTACATGCAACTATTCTTTTAAATATCTACTACTATTCATTTTGAGTAATAGTTTGTTCTTAAATTAAAAATTCATACACAGAATAAATTCCTGTAATAATCAGGATGTTTTATAAAGGGCATGTAGATGTGTTTTAGATATAGAAAGTACAGCTTATCTGTAATAGAGGATTACAGCTGTACATTGCTTAAATCTGAATAACCAAACAAGAATGATTTTATTTTTCTGGTTTTTTTGTGGAGCCGCTTACCACAAAAGCATCTGTATGTTCATCAGATTCTATTTCCACATCATCTGGAACCTGCTCCACTGTCAGGTCTTCAAGGGGTTGAGGCTGCAAATTGTAACACTCCAGTAAGTAAATTCACGTATCTAATATGTTAAATATATTTTTATTATTGTTAACAGTATTGTATCTAATTTAAAATAAATAAATGAAGTACCTTTTCTTCCATTTCATAATCCACTCCAAATATAGGATTAGCTGAATAAACTTTGTGAAGTGAATTAATCTCTTTCACTGCCTCCTGTAATTTCTCTACAGGGTCTATTTTAAAACCAAGTACATATCCTCCGCTCTATATAACAGAAATAAGACAACATCTGTGTATTAATCTTATTTTTGAACAATTTTTTCTCCTTGACAGTGATTTCCAGTTCAATGATAGTAAATTTCAGCTTGCTAAGAAAACATTATCTTTGATACCATCTTTTTTCATTCTGCCACTTGAATCATGGGTGAAATAAAAACAAGGACAATGCTTTTCTATGAGGTAGATAAGCTTTTAACTGTTAGCCTATTATATACAAGGGGAACAAACCCCTTTTACAAAAAACCACAAGCAAGCAAGAGCAGGACCAATTCAGAAGTAATATTAATGACTGATTCCCAGCAAATGTTTAGTCTTAGGTCTTGATGTTGTTACTAAAGAAGCTTTCAGATACACAGAATAAATGAAGATTTAAAAGAGTGGTCTTAATTAAATACAGAATTAATTAGATCCCAAAGATAATCTGTCAGAAGACAGTGTATTTGACAGTTACAAGGTAGTCATGCTGGCCTTTTGTTGCTTTGCTTAGAGAAACTGTAACTTGCAATAGCCATGTTGACCCTAACATACACTTAAAGCAGTGCAAAGAGAACTTCTTAAAGTTTTCAAAAGGCCACACAAAAGAAATGCTCTATGTACAAGTATACCCATAACATTTCAAAATTAGAGAAATATTGTATAAAAAAATGTAATCAATAAACAAAGGCTATTAAAGCTTCTTACCTGCTGAGAGCTCTCTATCACAAGTGCCAAGCCAAACTTGGAGTCTCTCATTTTTATTGAACGCTAATGATAAAGAGGTATAACACTGTTAAAAATTTTGTAATTACTGGACAAAAATGTCTTTCTTTCAGTTTGGTTTTTTACACTGTAATAACTACAATTACTGACTCTGGAAGCTTGGCTACCAGCACTCCCTCCATTTACCATTACAAATCTGAACCCCTGAAACCTCAGGGAAAAGTGTTTTATTAGAAGTGGTATCAGTAAATTTCTGAACATCAGGCTCACAGATCATTATTTCCAGTGTATGTAGGTGACATGAAGCATCAGAGTAAATACTAAAACAATTTGAAATAGAAGCCATTTTCAACACCTGTACCTGCCCATGAAATCCCCCAACTAATCTGGACAGAAAAGAAAATGTACCCTGTGGTTGATGCTGGTAAGATTAAATTCCTCCCTGAATGTGGGATAGGAAATAAAATTTTGGTGAGCTGGGAGTTTTAACTAAAGACCTAAGCATATACTGTTTCATTTTGAAAATGGTTGTTGTAAGATACTTACAATTTGTAGATACGGTATGCTGACATTAAAGCTGTCATTCATATTTGCATGCCAAACTATTCTCACATTAGTAATAAAAAATGTTCCCAAATTCCCCTATTAAAGAAAAGGCATGTTAGCATTGCTTTTAAGTACAGAGGTGTTTTTTCCAAATGTGATGATTACTGCTATCCATTTACACATAAGCAAGGTACAGCTTCATGTTTAATTCACTAAAAGCCTGATTCTTCCCTACCAAACCCAGTCAAAATGTTTCTACTGATTGCAAGGAAGCAGGATCCCATCTCTAAAGGCTACAGAACTTGAGCAATGAAAACAGCTGGGAGTACCTACTACTGCAGCAAGGCTGGATCAAGTCACAGTTCAACCAACCTCATTGGAATACATGAAGCATCTGAGAGCATTATTAACTGTACAGATCTGGAATTGGCATAAAGTGTAAGTATAATGGCATGTGGGTTAAACTTAGGTAATTGAGGAGATGTGTGCCAAGGGGACGTAGAGGAAAGAACTTTTTAGCTTGTGAGGGTGGATCATATTTCTATTCTGGACTAAAATTGCGCAGACAGAAATATCAGCTCCTGTTTTGTTTCACTGCTCTGGGAAATGCTTGCAAGTAATGCCCTGTAAAATAATAAATTTTTTCTATTTTTATCTTAAAGTCCTTATCTTTTCTTGTTGTAAGATACAGATTCCTTTCCAATATTTTCGATTTCCTCTAAACAAAAGACAGTATTATCCTAATACTGTTTAGTCAAAGCTGTATGCAAACATGAAAACATTCAGCAGAGCACTTCAGAAATGTGATTTTCTTTCAGAATTTTACAGAGCTTTAGATTCATAAATATATCTTTTTAACAGAAACTGTGTATCTAGTTCCTCAAATATTAGCCAGGTCACATAGACTTCAGGTTGCCCAAAGGAGATTTTGTTGTAGTGAGTAGCAAATACATGGGATCAGTTTCTCTGCATGCATCAGCTCATGAACAGCATTAAGGGTAATTCCTTTGAGGTTAAAAAACTATATTAGTACAATTGCTAGATGGAAGATGAAACATTTTAACTTTCCTGTAGTCAATGCACTCTGATTCTTCACCATACCTGGTCACTTGATAAATTCCAAACTCCATTGACTTTATCATATATTTGTTCTTGTGGTAACAATCTCAGCTGCTTGTTTTGAATCAATGCACTTCTCAGCTTCAGATCACGATACATTTTGGAAGTTTCATAAGCTCTGCAAAAAGTAAAAAATACATACTAGTTCATACATAGTCCAGTTTTTCTATTATCTTTACTTTTTGTTTTAGTAGAGATATGAAATGTGTATTTTCAGCTTTTCTTATCACCACATTGCACAAAAGTGAGAGTACTACTAAAACTTCTTCAACATAATTAATCATATTCCAGTTTTCCTTAATGAAAATATCTTTAAACTTAAAAGGGGTTTTTAACAACTTTTTGATCCCTTGTATTGTTCATGTCTATACTATTTCTTCCTTTTCCTTAAGACAGTCATCACCCAGCCTCTATTGCAAAGCATAAGTTCCCTGGGTCCCATGCTATACATAGCATGGACATTGACAATCCTTTACTTCTCAGTGCCAGTTATGTCACAAACATCCAGTATATATGTCAGTAAATATGTCTTAAATAGACACCTACTGTAATGTATTATGCACACATTCATTCAGATGACTTGTCCTTAGGTGGGAAGCATACACTGTTTTGTAGTTGACTAAGAATTCTGACTAGAATTTAACTCTTCATTTCTCTTACATGGTCTGAAATTATGGGAAATTATTACTGACAGAAATTGTACCTTGAAAATGCACACTGAAAATAGCTCCTCTATACTTTTATTTGTTCAGATAGTTTATACATGTAAGGTGTATAAATCGTGATTGCTAAGTACTATAAATACAGATTAGTTCTCATTATGTGCAGTTGTCTACTAAAATTTGTGATCATTCTCCCCCTTCCTTCCAGACACTGTTCTCTTTTGGGAACGTTTTCTGAATGTTGAATATGGACAGTTATATATTGTGTCTATCAGCAGTTGTAATCCCCTGTATTTAAGACATTGATCAACCACTATTTTAAATACACTACCTGTGTACAGCAATAACTGAAGTGAAGAGTCTGGGACTTCCAGGAACAACATTGGTAAATATGAACTCAAACCGAGTATTATTACATTTAGTCAATATATACAGAGCTTCTGTTTGCCCTCGCAATTTCTGTAAGGGAAAAAAGGAATTTTACTTTTTGTCAATATAGTAGCTTGATTGTACAGATAATAAATAATCTTCAGATATTGTCTAAGTTATTGTTTTAAATAGTGATATGGGGGTGTAATCCTGATTCTACCACTGATCTACTGCTGTCTTCAACTGAACTTATTTTTCTTTTTGATAAACTAACAGTTCCACCAACAGTAAAACTAACGAAGCCTGCCTGCTATACATTTGCAATACTATGACTGAAACAGTATTTTTGGTTTTGTTATCATGTGGTTGCCCAGGAAATCAACAGCATCTTCCTGCTAGTTCTTTGCAGCAAGTCAAACAAATAGCTTCACAGTTGCATGTAATTCCATTCAAGCTATGTATTTGAGAGCTTTCCACTTTTAAGATTAAACTTTTATTACTATTCTATTACTGTTCTTGCAAGTAAACTTTCAGATTATTGTTCATATAGTGCAATACGTATAAACAACTACTTACAGCTTCTTTTATTATTTTTAAAAGTATTTTTTAGAACTTACTGAGTTGGCAGTTCTTGTAGTTATATTTATAACACAGTTGTAACCGACAGCTTAAAAATCAGGGGAGAAAAAAAACATTGTTTTGAGAGCAAGAAAAATACGAGTCAAAATTATAAAGTACATTACTGAATTTTGTAGCACAGCTTTGGATGCTATTTGTGAGAATTACACCTTGTGGTTAATGCTCTGGGTTCTTATCACAACACTGAAGACAAATTTAAGCTGGAAAGGATCCTGGGAGGTTGTTTGGTCAAGTGCTGTTCTCAAAGCTGGACCAACTCTGTCTGTCTGCTCAGCGTCCAGTTCAGACCAATAAATATTTCCACAGAAGGGGATTCCACACTGAGTACTGGAAATAATTTGGGTACACAGTAATTGCATCCTGCTCCAGTTTCAGCACATTAAATTAAATATGAGCAGACTGCTGGCTACTCATACAGTTGAGACACTTATTCAGAGTTTACAACATTAAATTGGAAAGGCAGGTACTCATGGAGAATAAATAGAAAAATGCAGAAGGCGAATAAACAGGTGGCAACAAGAGGTACAATTAAAGCAAGGTATGATGAAGCTGAAACTTTGGTTTCTTTCTAAAAAAAACAAATGAATCCCGCATCAGCCAAATTAAAAATATGTCTGAAGAACTCTTCAACTTATTTTCTATGAAATTAACATAAAATATTGAATATTACTATTTTTTATGAATTGTCATCTCAGTTCCTATATTATAAATAGATTAGTAACAGTTTATTTCAGACTTTACAGAGCAACACAGCTATACTTCAGTATTCTGTACTGAAATCAATACTTTGTGAAGGAATAGCATGCCACCACAAAAGAAAACAAAATGTAATACTTACAGAGATTGACTCTGGGCAATGACAACGAGCGCCAAATGATCCGCAAATTTGTCACAAGCAGTCTGCCTGGAGATAAAGAGTGTAGATATTTTAAACCTAAATAAATTCCATTAATTGGAATGTTCTGTTCAGTTATATATATTTACCTCTAGTTTTGAAACAACAGAATATTCCTTCCCCTTGACAGGAAAAAGATGAAAAGCACAGGATACCCCACCAGAACAATCACTAAACCATTAAATACGTTTTTTTCTTAAATGCTGGGAGAGAAAATCCAACAAGGAACAAATGAAACAACCTCTAATATATACCAGCATTCCTCAAAATCACACCAAGAACAGTTATTGATTTCAATCCAGATGCTTATAGTAAAAATGTAGACACAATCATTGCAGAACTGCTCTGGGGAGGAGAAGGGGAAGGCAGTGAGTTAACTATCACAGCTGTCTCCATGGGGTTATTACCTCACCCCTTTGTCATATGCAAATTTATTCCATTCTGTACTGTCTAAGCAGCACATCCAAGGCCTGGAAGGGTCATCTCAGCATGCTGGCAGCTTCAGCCCCTGCCCACTACATGTTCCTTACTGATTCGGTTAAAAACAGGGTGACAAAAATTGAGCATTAAAGAGGATTACAGCAGAACAGCATCACACTGTTTATAAATGGATTATTCTTACAAGGCTTTCAATTCTAAACAAATTCTGAGACAAGAATCACTTTCCTACAACTTTTAGGAGATCCTCTCTGAAAACACTCTGAGGCAGATCTATGAAATAAGCAGGATCTCTTCTGTGCAACAGAGCACTGATGCTGAGTTCAGTGGAAACCTGACTGGCCTTTCATGAAGTTACACAGGTTAAATAGAAGAAAGTTTACAATTTCCCTGAGTATGCAGTTACCTCTGTCTCCATTGTTTCCTTTGGTATCTTCAACAGACTCTAAGCAGTCTATAAGGACCTCTCCAGGTCTCATTTTCATTTGTCTAAAAAAAAGGAAAAACAATATGATTTATCTTGCAAAAATAAGGCTATTTCTGTTTCCCTACTTTGCTTTCCTGTTTTCTGCAGTGAAAAATCCACATATGCACACATACATAACAAATCAACTTTACATACCTGAAATTATCACTACATCTCACAGATGAAAAATATTAATGTCTTCATTATTAAATTATAACAGTAAATAAATAAATAAATATTTATGTAGCAAGTGTGGCCAAGAAAACCATACTCCAAAATAAGGAGAAAGTGTGTGTAAATCGGAGGAAAAAGCAAAAAAACCACTTGCATTCATGTAACTTTTAGAGGACAGAATTTATTGCCTCCTGATGTACTTTCAGGTTACAAAGAGTGGAGTTAGGCTCAGGAAAGAAGAGATGCCAGCAAAAGAAATATCAGATGTATAAGGACATATGAAATGCTCTGCTAAATTTTCCACAAAGGGTGTGGTTTGCTCTTTTGTTTGGTTTGGTTTTTTGTGAGGTTCTCTATTTATTTATTTATATTATTATTTTGCTTCATTTATCTATTCTAACCACTTAATTACATAACAACTAATGTAGTGTGAATTTCTGCTGTATTTTAATCATATTGTCAAAAGCAGCCAAAGCTCTTCGTGTATGGCGTGAAACAAAATGTATTATTAAGACAGAATTTCGTGAAATACTGCAGAGCCACCGCCCTGTTCCCTGAGGAGGATGCCAACTCCACGGCAGGGACGCCAAGTCCTGGTAACCATGAGTGCCACCGTCCCCGCAGACACACGCCTTCAGTATGGCTATAGCTGCCAGTGCTAGAAAAGCTGAGCTGGGAAGAGCATACACCCTTTCCTCAGTCTTCCAGCGTCCAAGCTTTTATTTTGGTTTCTTTCTATAGACTGGAAACGGGGAGTGGACTCCACCCACCGAGCACTGCCCGCCCCGGCCCGCCCCGCTCCGCCAGCTGAACTCGCTCTTGCCCCGCCGCCACACCGGGGCGTTCCCGGCATGCACCGCGTCCATAATGGCGGCCGGCCCCCACCGGCGAAGGCGGCGTTCAGCCAGCAGCCTGTCGGCGCCGGGCAGGCCCGAGAGCGCCGCTGTGAGGGCGAAACCGGGTCGGGACACGGAGACTCACTGCGGGGAGATGTCGAAGCGGACATCCCTGTCCTCCCACAGCACGTCATAGCCGCCCGCCCCGCTCATAGCCGCCGCCCGCCCCGACGAGTCCGCGCGCCGCCCTGGCAACGGGGTGTGGGGGCAGGGTGGGCGCGGTCTCGCGCTCCCGCGGCGGCTGTGATTGGCTGCGGCGCTGCACGTGGGGAGCGCGCGCGCACTCCCGCCCGCCCTGGCCCCTCCCCCGGCTCGTCTGAGGCGCTTAAACCTAAAAGCTGAGAAAGTCTCGCGTTGTCGGTAATGCAGCCCTCAGCCCTGGGGAATTGCGGGGTGGGTGTTTGTTTGGTGGCTTTGGGTTTATTTTAAAATCGATGGGATGTGTCATTTTTAATTTGAAGTTACATGAAAACTGTATCCAAATTCTAACTGCAGTGCTCTACCACTTTCAAATTTAAAAAATGATACTCCGAATAAGAATCATGAGAAGGAACTTGTCCTTTGATAGTCCTTTCCCTAAAGCTTGTCCCTGGGTTGGAGAGGACCTTGTTGCACCCATCTGGAAATTGACACAAACTGTATGAAATCAGAAAGCAGCAGGCGGGAAGTGCCTCGTCCTCTCCCTGGCCCTGTCAGGAGAGGGGCTGAGGGCTCTGCAAGCAGAGAGGGTGTGGGGTGCTTTGGTTGAGGCCAAACTCTCTTTTTTGTTGATAGGCTTGATGTTACCATTTGCTCAGGAAAAAAAACAAACCACCCAAATCCAACCAAAAATGATCATCGAGTTTTGTGTACACGAGTGGGTAATCTGAGATGTTTGGCCTTGTTAAGGGCTTTGGCAGAAATCCAGTTACAGGCACACGACACGGTAAGTGTGATTTAGCTGTGAGGTAAATTTTTAGTCCCGTAAAGTTACCATTATCCATTTTCTGTCCTGGCAATAAAACCAGGAATGTTTTATTAGAAACAAACTTAAAAGTGTATTAAATAATAGAAAATGCAACATGTACAGGCAGACATAAATGTAAAAATCAATATCACAGTGGCAGACAAAGTGTTTAATGTTTTGAATGTAAGTTTAAATAGTTAACTAAGGAAGATGAAAGTATTAAAATACATTTAAAAATTAGACTTGGCTTTCAGAAGAGGAACACATAACAACTACTTTAGACTTGAACTAACCCAATGCAGTGGTGCCAGTTATTGGTATATTCATTCCTAGAAATCTGTGGATGTGTTTTAACTGTAATTGTCATGGATCTTGGCTAGTTAATACAAACTGAGGAGAGTTTACAGAAACAAAAGGACTAAATGTATCTGTGATATGTTTAGGAAAGGTGAGGAGCTGAACCACCTCCCTGTCATGTGACCCAGAGAGCACCTAGGCCACAAGTTGATGCATTTTTTGTATTTATATGTACTAAGTAGTACTCTGTATGTAATTTGGAAATTGATATTTTATGCTTTAAATAGTAAAATACTATTTGTGAGAATAGTTTCACTTAAAAGAAGTGAAGTTTTCATTGCAGGATGAAATGTCAAATTTCCGTAACATATGTTAGATTTCTGTAACAAAGGGAGAAGAAATTACCTAATGACCAAGGATTGGTTTCCAAAGCCACATATGTACTTTAAAATAAGGTCTAGTTAATGACTGTACAGTGGTAGTATTTAAAGATTTAGGTGAAGGAATGGCAACTGCTATGGCAAATGCTAGACTGGTCTTACTATAACTGAGTAAAAAAGGAAATTTTGTACTCTTGATACTGCTGAAAATTTCTTATTTTGTTATAATCACTATGTCATGTAATAAATGCTAAAATTATTAAAGTATGCTTGCATGGGTAGACTTGTTTTAGTTAGTGGGCATATGCCTTCATAATGTTAGCATTCTGTAAATTAATTGGTTTGATTTTAGATATCGTGCTGGATACTTGATAAAAAAGCCAAACAATCAATAGCTTCAATCTATTCTGTCTGCCCTCGCAATTTCTGTAAGGGAAAAAAGGAATTTTACTTTCTGTCAATATAGTAGCTTTGTAACCTGCTCATTTTTAATGTAGAGACTAATTCCTACCTTCAGAAAAAAATACACAAGCCTGTCTACATTCCTCTTCAGTCTCAAAGCGGTTTGCATTTCCATCACAGCCACCATACCAAAACTGAGCACAGGCATTGGCTTTTTTGTCATAATACCATCTTATTGAATAAACACGGCATGGCCCTTGATCTAGCCTTAGCTTGCACCGGAGGTCCACAGTACTTTCTAAAATAAAAAGAAAAAAGAGGAATAGAAACAATTCAGTTTGTAAAAGTCAGTTGTATCCCATAGATTTTACCTTTAAAACTCTGATTTTGTTTTATTTTTTCCTGCTAATCTTATGCAGTAGTTTAAGATTCACTTTTAGTTCTAAAGATGTTAGTATTGAAGGCATGTTACAAGTGCATCTTAGTAGTCAAATAAACTGTTCCTTTACTGGCATGATTCTAGTAATTCCAGAAATAATAGTATTATAGCTTCACATACAAAAAGAGCAAACAATATGAATATAATAATTTTGAAATATATTTTTTTGAAATCTGATTAAGTGCAGCTGGTCTTGTGAGCAACCTGAAATTGTAAGCCAAAGAGCTGTAAGCTAGGTGCATCTGCTGTTTTTGCATCTGCTGCATCCTTCTGCTGTACATCAGTTCTTGTTGTATGGAAGAAGAGAGATTAAAATACTGAGAATATAAAACTTTTGCCTTGCTTTTGTAGGATATTTGTGCTACTAATCTAATAAAATGGTAGTAATTATGTACATAAGTTTTAATGTAAAGCTTGTTGGTCTAGTGACTCCTACAGATATGGATTAGAGGACTGTGACATACTAATCTAGTCTCACTCACTTTAATAATACCATGAGATAGAAAACATTTTTTGGTGAAGTTTAATGTTGTGACTAATATTTTGTCTCTTGCAACTGGTATCTTGTAACTTTTTTGAAAAAATTTTGTGCCAGAGGCCAAATAAATCATGCCACTGTTCCCAGAAAACATGAGAACATGTTTCTATTGCTGTCTTCTGTTGCTCCCATCATAATACACTATTACTGGAACTGAAAATCCCCCAAATGATGAACAAAATACATTTGGACATTTCACGTGAAAAGAACCAACCCTTTAAGCAGTCAGCTAATTATTAAACTTCAAATGACTAAACACTGTTTTTTCCTATTGCTCCTCTGAAAGGGAAATACATTATTTCAGTCCAATTCTGAAATCACTATCTGTGTCTTTAATGAAGTCTCCCACCTCTGTAGACTGCCCCTCCTTGGCTGATGAATGACCTGCTGACTAGCCCACCTTCAATGAGCATTATTCTGTTTTTAGATGCCCCTCGTGAGCTCCCTCTCAGGTAACCTTGCTTTTGCTTTAAGGGGAGCAGTGGGTTCCGAAACTTGGGAAGACAAGAACTGCAACTAGATCTGTTAGAAAATCCTGATATGACTTCTCTTCTATGTGACAGATTCACAAAAACTTTGGAGAATGGAACAAAGTTACTCTGATTTAAAGCCTTATTAACAGTTTGTACCAGGAGAAGAGGGAACAAAATGAAAAACTAGTTATGATCTTTAACCTACCGGGTCTTGGTGTGGGGCCTGCAGTTGAAAGAGATGATGTCATCACTTTATCAGATGATGGTTGTTTAGATGACAGTAATTGTACCACAGCTGCAGGTGAAAAGAAACAGAGTGAGACTTTGATTCTTCATCATCAAAAATGAAAATGAAGAAAAGAATGACAATAAAAATACCTCTAGTGTCTACTGTTAGGAAGGTTGGCTGTTTTTCTTCATCTTGTTCCTCTTCATAGACTTTGTATACTACAGGAGGTACTCTGGTCTGAAATAAGCATTTGATTTTTTTTCTTTCCAGTCACGTGACGTGTTTCAAAATGAACAAGCCCTCCATGACTTAGAAATTTTCTAATGTTTTTCCTTTCAATTTACCCTGACTTCAGTGTTAAGAACCAGAATTTCAACTTCACCTGGTTGGTTCACCAGGAAAGTTGTCATACCTAAATGTGGGATGATATATGTATATTTTTTTTTTAGTTGAGCTTTACAGAAATTTATTTATAAGCTTAAAATTACAATCTGCAATTGAGTTTAATTACTATTCTTAGACTTAATTATAACAGCGTAATTGTTTTTTAAAATTGTTACAATTCACACTGTGGCACAAATATTATTGTATTAAACGAAGGAATCTTTGTAACAGTATCAGGAATAAGTAATAACTATTTGTTAATTGCCTGCATGCAACATCAGAGCTCTTACTCAGAACAACCAGCTCTGTGTATGCCAAGTTAAAGTACCTATCCTGTAGAAGATTAAGGAAAATGGTACATATTACATTAGGTGGCACAGAAATATATATATTTTAAAGTGCTGCCCATTAAAGCCTGCTGAATTTTCATACCAGAGCTAATGGTTGAGGAAGATGGCCAAGACTCAGAGGGCTTTCTGCTGTAGATACTCCAAGTGTCTGTGCTGAAAGTGATTGTCTGTTAACATTGTTGTTCTGAAGTATGTAATGTAAAGAACTTGGAGATACTGAATGGAAGGATTGTCCACTTAGAGTTGCACTGTTTTCATTACGATTGTATATTGAGGTGCCATGTTCATCTTCACAAAATTGATTGACTAATTTGGACTCCAGAGCTGTTTAAAAAAAAAAAAAAAGTAGAAAACTTATCATACTGAGAAATTCAATGTATTTTTAAAATTTGGATTACTTATATATGTCAGTAATACACATGTAATCCAGTACTCCTTTGGATTGTTTACATGCATCTAAGAAGATGATTCCAGACTCTTTGGACTATGGATTTTTTTGGTCACAAATTTTCCAGCATGTACGTCCTCTACGTGGTAGAAAAAACAATGAATTTATGTAAGGGTAACAACTACTAGTTGGTAATGGGAAAATAACTGCTTATCTTACTGATGTGAATAACCAAGTGAAAATAGGTTATTTCCCAGAGGAAGTGAGCAAGTAGAATTTATGACAATGGGTTTCATTCTGATTTACAGTCCAGCAGATTTTCAGTGCATGAACACTTACAAATCTTAGAAAGCTTGTTTAAGCCGCTGTTTTCTGAGACTGGGTGACATCCCCCTGTTGGCCTGTTGCCCCATAAAACGACACCGTAAAAGAAGGGGATCTGTATCTTTAGTTTCCTATTACTTTGCACCTTATTACTAATCCTGATCAACTTCAAAACATATCCACAAAGATAATGCTTCTTCCCCACCCTGCCCCTTTGTGACAAGCATTAGCTACAAGACAGAATAAAACTTGAATGAACGCACCTGAGAGGGTGTTAAAGTCATCAATGAGATACATGTGTTCTCTGTCTGGGTCTGATGCAATCAGATTTAGCTCATGCAAAAACTCAACCTGTGTTGGATCTGAAGTATTTATGATTCCTATTGCATACATTTCGATGTTTGCTGCATGAGCCTCTCGAACAACGAGATCTAGTTTTACAGCTTCTCTCTTGTCTGTTTGGCCATCTGTTAACACAATAGCTACTTTCCGCACCCCTGCTCGAGCACCAGAAAATCCTTCCTGGGTTGTTTTGCGGATAGCAGTTCCTGTGTAAGTGCCTTCTCCCATGTATTGCATTTTTCTGATTGCTCGCTTAACATCCTGTCGGGTTGGATACTTGGTGAGACCGAATTCTAGCCGAACTTCTAAACTGTATAACACAAGGCCAATTCTGGTAGCATTTCTGCCTACAGTTACTCTGTCTACTAAAGCAGTTACAAAGTCTTTGATAATCTCAAAATTTTCTGGTCCCACACTCTCAGAGCTGTCAATCACAAATACAAGCTCCATAGGAATTTCCTTACATTTAATACCGCAACCTACAAAGGGAAAAACAAAACAAAACAGATCAAAATGACTTGATTTGGCATCCTTTTAGAAAAGGAAGAATGCAAATGTCATAAATGAAATATATAATCTGAACATAAAGATTTCCTGAGTACTTACCACATATCTCTTTAATTAATTTAATTATGTCTTCTCTCTGGATATGAAAAACATTAAATATTAAAATACTTTACAACTTGCGTCTTCCAAATGACTTATAACATTGACACTAACAAAGGTTTTGTTTATAATTAATATTTGTGTCCTGCAGTGACTTACTGTTTAACTTCCAAACCTGTCCTTCAAAATTGGGAATGAGTTTCACATTTTACAATGAACTATTTCATTTGCATACAAGAATCAATAACCTGATGACATATTAATGTCTCTGTCTAAAACAATCAACTACTGTTATTTTAAAGAATGTTTTGTGGTTTACTTGTTCTCTTTAAAACTGAAAGGCATAAATATTTTAGCATCTGAATAATATGATAGACCTTTTAAATGTACTCAGAGCAGAGAAATAGACCCAACTTTAGGAAGTGTAGGACTGCTTGTAGTGAGCTGACATGTGCCAGAGCACCAATACAGAATGGAATTGGGGGTTGTCAGCCTTGATGTCCTTGGCCCTCTCCATTACCCACCCTTCATCAGCAAAAAACCCCAAAACTGCTGTCTTCAGAGATGTCTGTTCAGAAAAATGATAGCATCTGTGACATGAAAACAGAGTGTTTTTCAATATTAGAGCAATCATTTGTTATATTTTTTGAAGTGCATGACAGGACTCATCTGGCATTGAGTCAGTCTTTCAAATAAAATCTTTTGCTACTGCTGCTCAGCTTCCATCATAAACCTTAGTAGTATTTATGTACTTGCTGACATACTTTACTGAATTTGGGTCAAGAGTGGTTCAGGATTAGCAGAAATATAATTAGGTTCATATCATGACAGATCATGACAAGTTTGAAGATCTTTGCTCTTTATACTCTTAAATACTTGCAAAAAAACCTTCCTGCAGCAAGTACATATGTGGGTGATCTAACACTAGCTATAAAAGAACAGAAATGTATCAGGTGTATCAGATATGTAACAGAAAAGTACCTAAAATCACCCGGAACTTTTAATTCTATTTCAGCATAAACTAGATGAGAAAAAATCAGAAATCTTTAAGTTGGTTTCTTTCTATATTATTACTGAGACCATTTCTAATCAGTAAACTCTTTCCAAAATAATGCATTTTATCTGATAGTATCTAGTATTGTTTATATTTTGCTGTAATGGGATTTAAATAATGGAATTTGCTTACTGTTAGTCCTTGGTCTCCCTTTGGTCCAGTTTTGCCCTGTAACAGTGATTGCTAATTAAGCTATTGCAATTAGGTAGTAACATTGTAATTCAGAATACAACTTCATCAATTCCATTATTAGAATAATTATTTGGCCAATAGGAACTTAACCTTAGGAGGTTGCAGGTACCACATGCACAAGGTTTTATCACAAGCACACTTTTTATAGCTTAAGTTCCTATTGAGTTCATCCAATTATGGGACCACCAGCGCCACACCAGCACTGGGGGGTAGATGATTGAGTGGCTGAGTAGTATTTAGTTGCTGACTAAAATAAACCATGACAACTGCCTTAAGGAAGAAACCACATCCATGTGGGAAGTGGGGTGTTAATCAAGTAAATGTCTTAGTGCATTTGAAGTTTTTAATGGTTTCAGTTTCTTAAGTGTTTCAGATTATATGTAATTAAATAGAAAGAAGAACACACAACTCAGCTTTGTTTTTTTGTGGTTTAAGAAAACATCTGTGATAAACCTGAGTTACTCACTGGTTCTCCAGATAAACCAGGGTCACCCACATCACCTTTTTCTCCTTTTTTCCCCTTGTCACCTGTAGCTCCTCGATCTCCCTTTAAAACCATGGTGATAAGAAGACAGAAAGTATAAGTCAGTTTTTGTTACACTTTCAAATTTCTCTCCAGTAGCCTTTGTTGAATGCGCATTAAGCTTCTGACATGAGTTAGAAATCTTTGTCAGAGATCATTTGAATAAATTGGTATTTTGTAAATTTTGTTAATAACTTGTAGTATAGGCTAAACATTTTTTGTGGGAAAAAATACCTGAAGTGGTTTGAACAACAAAGCATCTCAAACAGCTACATGGAGACTGGAGGGTTTCATGGGATATTGCATGATGGAAATTATTATCTATGTCTTAGAAAAATAAGATAACACTAGGGAAATAGAAAAGAAATCCCAGAGTGTCATCGTAATGAATAGTGGGAATATCCCTCTGAGAAACCTTTTGGCCCAGGAAAGGTGTTTGGTGTAGAAAACAGATGTATTAGTGCTTCTTGGTTTGATTTTTAGTAGACTATGGGACTTTGTACAGTCTTTCTGAGTCACTGTGATCACATCTAAAACCTGATTCCAGCCCACAGTTCTCTTTTCTTAAAAAAAGATGATGTAGTCTGAAAATTTTGCATAGCAGGTGGGTGAAAGGCAGTGATATTAATTTTAATAACTATTTATTCTAATAATAAAACTTCTATAACATCTAATATCTATATTTATGGTAATAATAAAATAATAGTATAACCTCTAACAACAATATAACATAATAATAATACAATCTTCTGGTGTCTGGGGTTCTCTTTACACAGAATTCACATGCCTTCAATGAGAACTGACTGTAAAAGAGCATTTTGAGTGTATTGGCCTCCATCTAGGGCATTATCACACTATTATCTCTGATTTAAATATCATACCTTCTCTCCCAAAAGCCCATCTCCAGGGGGGCCTCGTGGTCCTGGCATTCCTTGAATACCTTGTTCCCCCTAATGATAAGCCAAGTAGTGATATTAACCCTTTGTAATCATTCATCACGCAGTAGTTTAAAATTTTCAGAGAGAAAGTTTCTTAAACTGCATTTTGAAAAGGATCTTGAGGCACTTGAGACAATTTAGTAGCTAACTCATATTTCTCAAATACTTCTTCAATATAAAGATAAACAATACTGAAAACCCACATGATCATTATTGGATTTAATTTTAATTTGGTTGTAATTTTAATTTTTTCCCTCTTTCCATCCCATTTTATTCCTTCTCATTCTGCCTTTCTTATTTCTATCTTTTGAGTCTGTCTCATCTGACTGATGCTTTGGGTAAAAGTGCATATTACAAGGAAAAATTAATAGTACACACAGATTCAGGATGGAGACTTTTTCTCTACTGAATAGAGTGCTAGTACACATAACTAATTCAGACTGTCTCCCTAGGCATGAGAATTGAGGGAGTGGTATTTTTAATTTAGTAAGGGTATCTTTAACTGATAAAAGTTCATTCTTCCTTCCTCAGCACACACATGCTTGGGCTAGTTTGCAGCAGTCGACAAAACATACTTTGCAGGTGCTCACATAATCCTTCTCATTTTCTAGCCTGAGGCTCTATTCATATAAGAAACAATGTGACATCTCCTCTCCTTAACACTGTAGTGGTCAGATTGACCACTCAACACAGGTTAGATATTGAAGACAGTGAGTCTTTTTACCTTAACTCCTTGAATACCTTCTCCAGGAGGTCCCAGAGAGCCAGGTGGCCCTGGGCGTCCAATGGTTCCCTAGAGAATGTTCATAATAAAAAGACACAATAAACTGTTATACCTCCATGTAATTTCTTGTCCTTCCTCTACCAAACATATCTTTTTTTTAAGTAGTGAGAATAAGATTGCTTTAGCTGAAGAAGTCTCTTTTTGGCCTTTATCAGATTATTAAAATCCAGTTTATTCTTCAAAGGAGTCCCCTGGCTTAATACTTAGTGAACATGAATCACCTTGCTGATAGAGATGTATGCTGCATTGAAAGATGGATTGTATTGGTGGGACATTGGGGACTGAATTACAATTTAAGAGAAGATTATTATTGTTTCTTTATCTTTTGCCATCATTACACATTAAGACCTATAGGCATACATACTAATGTGGCATTGCAAATAAAGACTTGTTGCTAATTTATAAGCTAGTTTTCGAAAGAATCTAGAGAAGATGTTCCCATTCCATGTTATTCACAGGAAGCCATCAAAAGCCACATAGTACATATTAATTTTATGCCTATACTGCTATTCTAGTAACATGCATGAAATTCTCAGTCTCCTCATTTGTAAGGATCCTGTGTACATGCCAGTCCTTGGGACTAATACAGCCCGAGGAGGTGCTTCACCACTGCTTTTCTCTAGACCCAGCCTTCCTGCCAATGGGTGCTGAATCTCAGGGACCAATAAGCCACAGTGTGCACGTAACACATTATTATGTTGCATAATCTTTGCATTTGATGTTGTTGAGTTCCTTTATTTTTACATTCTAAACCAGTTCTTTTGTATTCACTGGATTTCTAAAACCGAGCTGTAGGAGCATAAGAGTTTCCAATTTGGGAGGCTTTTTATAGTTAAAATTATTTTTGGGCCTTTTTCATGGTTACAAAATAAATACAAAACCAATCCTTTTTTCAGGGATTGATCCTTATACTGACTATTAGATGATTATTGGATTTATACAGCAAAAAAGAGGAATTAATTCCAGAAGATTAACAGTAATGCCTATAGCTGTAACAATAGTATAGGCAAGACATATTAAGTCCTTGCCTAGCCATTTATTCTGACCAGTGCTAGGTCTGAAGAAATTTTTGTCACTCAGTTGCAGCTAATATCTGCAGGAGCTAAATTTCTTGTCACTGATCTTCACTGCAAGGTTATCACTTTATCATTTATCATATACAACCACAAGGAGGCTATGGGTTTGTGACTAGTCACCAGAAATATTTTTTATTTTCTAAAAAATAAAGATTATTTGTTGCATTAGTTGTTTCCAGTGAAGACAGAAAACATGTCTATGCATGATACACATTTTTGTAGTATACTTTTTATAGTATACTATTTTCCCCTATTTTAGAAATTGGACAAAGATAGACATAATTGTTTAAATATCTTACTTTTGGTCCTGGCAGGCCTTTTCCTGGGGAACCGGGGGGGCCAACTGGTCCTCTACTACCAGGATCACCCTGAAAGCCGATACTTTAAGAAATAAGTAGTGAATACCAAAGTTTAATTAATCTCTAGAATTCCCAACCTCTGTTACACTCAAATGGGACAACAAGAAGGGAACTGTTGAACCACATTGTGCAAGTCCAAACAATGTTAACCCAAGAGTATTGCTGTCAGGACAAGAAAGTTATTGGGTATAAAGAGTGGGTAATGGTCTAAACATATTCAAGGTCTGTACAGTCAATTATGCACAGTTACACAGGAATTACAATTCCCATATTATAAAATGAACCCCAGATTCTCCAAACCAAAAAAAACCCAACAAACCTAATCCAAAAAATATCTACCTTTGATATACCGAGAAGAAATTTAAAGCTGGATTAAATAGGTATTCTGACTGTGACCTATAGGTAGGAATTGTATCTCCATGAAGTATACGCAAGCATTTGCTTTTCTGGAAGTTCAGGTCTGTACCTTAGGTCCTGGTAGTCCAACTCCATCTGGGCCTTGTTCACCAGGAATCCCAGGGAGGCCTGGCAAGCCCTAAAATGGTATACACAGACAGAATATAAATTTAATTTACAGCTACGTTGACTAATGCGTTTGTCAATATTTATATAGTAGTATCTTGACTATATTTGTCTCTTAATGGTATCACTGTGGTCTACAACTGGTTAAACTTTACTCTGATATGCCAGAAGTTGTGTCAGTAGCATTTGCATGTGTGTTTTGTGTCATGCAGGGGCTTGAATGTGTTTGAAGATAGAGGAGTCTAATCTGGAGAGACAGTTGCAGAAGAAGTTCTTTATTGGGTTGCACAAAAATATCAGAAAGCATTACAAATCAATTTCTGAGTTCCATGTTGATACTTGTTAATTTTTTTCTGTTGTCTTTAGCATAGGCAAATGCAAGCATGTATGATGCAAAGTCCCTGACTGTAGCCAGCAGTCTTTCTGAGACCTCCTCACTGCAGGTAACTGCCAGGGCTGGTGGAGCACGCTGATGAGCAGACTGGATATGTGAGGCCAGCCTTGCATACACGTGCAGGGAAGGGAGGGGAAGGAGCCTTTTCTCTTTGCATCCTTTTTACAGGGATTCATTATATCTACCAATAAAGGCCTCTTTAAAGGGTAGATCTGGCTCTTTGCACAGTAATTGCTTTTTTAGTGGTTCTGGGATGTATATGGACCCAGCTGCTTAGCTAGACTGTATTTTCCTGTTTGGGAATAAATTTTGTGTGGTTGGGCAGAAGACAGGACCCTTCATGAAGATTTTGAGGGAACTGATTGAAACATCAGTGATACTTTGGGAAAAAAGAACCCACTTGGAATATATTACAGTGTTTAATCAAGAGAAATGGAGAACATGGATGATCTTGTGCTATTTCAGAGGGAGATTTCTTTTTCTGTGCTGAAGTACATTTCAACAGTTGAGGAGTTTTAGGCTTTTTAGGCTTTTAGACCAGCAAATCTTTACTAGCATGTCAGACATGGATGCTAATCCCTTAGGTGTAGCACTTATTTCTTCCCGATTTACATAAAAGAAAAATCTATAAACTTACAGGTGGGCCAGGATAACCATCTCCTTTTTGCCCAAAGGGCCCAGGGGGTCCTGGGAGGCCTCGGTCACCCTGATGCAGGCAGGAAAGACAGCTGAGTAAATGCCAAGACAATTGCTAGCAGGAAATTTTCTATGAAAGTGAAAGTTACATGGCGAATATACTGTAATTTGATTTTATCTGTTTATCTGCTAATGTATTTTTTTGGTGTGAATTATTTTAGGTTTATTTAATCCTGGACTAAAACAGTGACATTTAAGAGTGCTCATGATTTACAGGACCTTTCTCTCCTGAGTCACTAATTTTAATATTTTTCAAGAGCTCTGTCTCTTGTCTTTTGTGGCCTGCATATAAGAAGAAATTACTTTAGTTATATTGCTGTGGAACATTTGGCCATCCGAGGAGATTTGTTGTTGCTTCACTGAAATCCTCCTGCCTTATTTTGCAGTTCTATCGGAAATTAGTTTAACAATTTAGGAGCTACCTTTGCCCCAGGAAGCCCAAAACCTGGTTCTCCAATTGGTCCAGCAAGACCAGGTAACCCAATGTCACCCTGCAATGAAGAAAATAATCCTCTGGTTACATATCTTATTAAACAGCACAGGCTGTGGGTTTCTTTTATACAAATTTATATATAATGAACATAATAGCTAATTTTATTTTTTGCAGTTGCAAGCATTAAACACCAAAAGCATAAATTAAAATGAAAGAATAAATAGAAAAAATACAAAGAATAAACAAAAGTGTTTAGATATCCAAGGTTATTCGAAATAAAGAAATGAACAAAAGTAGGCCACACCTCAAGCTGCCATACAGTTAATACCAGGGCACAGTGGTAACTAGACTGGATACAATCCACAACTCTCTTCATAGGAAAAAAGTTTTAGTTGACCACATAAGGCTGAAACTATTTACACAAATATTAACATAACCTACTTCAGTTTTCACCCTGGGTTTCTAAGCACTAGGAGATGGTGGATGGTACCTTTGGTCCAGGCACAGATCTTCCAGGAGGGCCTGGCAATCCAAGACGTCCTGGTGCACCAGGCTCTCCCTGCAGTGAAAGTAGGAGAGAAAAACCAATGGATTTTGCTGAAAGTGAGCATGACAATCTCATAGAGAAAACATTTATGCAACAATTTATATTTAATTCCATTAAAATTCTGTTAGAATTTCTAATAAACTATTCTATGCAGAGTGAAATCTAACTATTTGGAGAACTGATAACAACCATACTTCTGTTTTCTCCATGGAAATGAGGTTCTTCTCAGTCACTGAACAAACATATCTTTAGAAGTCCCTTTCTTATTGTATTCTATACTTGGTCCAGCATACACAGTACTCAAGACCTCCTGCCCAACTTTATAGGTATACATTTCTATTAGAGTATATTTTCTAAAATGTTTCTTTCAGTGTACTTTCTTACCTCTTTTCCCTTTTTTTGTGGAACTACTCTTGTGTGTATTAGTAGTGATAGAATAAGAAACTGGAGAAGAAACCTGGATTAGCTCTTCTCTCACTTTGAATAAGTACTGAGTATTTTAACAAACTCCAAATCCATAGAAGGGTATCAGCCATGAGTCAGTGTAAGAGAAAATAAACTCCTGACATACATTTATATACCATACACCATACTATCTTCCCAAATATTTCAGTGTAAAAATACCAGTATATATCTTGACATTTTCCAAACCAACGGGGAAGCAATATGGTAAATGCAAAGGTTTTTAAAAACACTTCTAGATGTTTATAGGGATCACGGTGAGTCTTGCTAAGAGAAGCCTTTGCTGAACTTTTTTGAAATTACTTTTTTTTGAAGCCAGTTCTTTCTGGAACAGCTGTTTCTGAGATCCAGAACAATGTACAGCTTTGGGAAGCTATTTTACTCATGTAACGTAGTAATAAACTCACTTTAGCTCCAACAGGTCCAGGCACTCCTGCTGGCCCTGTTAATCCACGTATTCCTCTCTGTCCTTGATCTCCCTACAAAAATGGAGAAGATATGTCACACATGCCAAATAATTTAAGAATGTGTTAACTGAAATCAATTATAAATGTCAGTGAAAGATAGCAAACTTCTATTTGTAGGTGGTGCATGTGAGCTGTTCCTATTGCCTTCACTGGCAAATCGGTTAATTGTGCTCAGTAGTTGTTCAGTTTTGGATTTGTACAGTTAAACTACATAGATTTCATCCAAAATTAAGTAAAACAGTTTAGCAGAGAATACCGTGACAAAAATAAAACCCCAAAGGAATCTTAAAGATTGAATAATTGCAGCTGAAAAGTAAGTTATTACATTAAAAAGATTCTAAGAAAAATGTTCAAAACAGGGAAATACAATTCACTTGCTAGTACTTTTGTTTTCTATTTGAAGAAAAATGGGGCAAATCAATTCATCACAATGCCCTGTCTGATTGACCAGAAAAAGCTAAGAATAGTGTAAAGTTGTAAAGGGAAAACTGCTGTTCAAGCAGATTACTAGGCTGTAATAATTACAGCAAAAATGAAACTATGAGTCCAGAGTAATATTTTTTGTTACTTATATTAGGCAAAAAAAAGAGAGGTCTTTGACAAACCTATTCCTGGAACATTACAATTTTGAGTGACACCTCTAGTAAGAAATCCTCACCTTTTCCCCCTGTATTCCAATCCCTGGAGCACCTTCAGGACCTCTAAGACCAGGTAACCCTGGTTCACCCTTGAATAGAAAAATCAAAGGAGCATTTCAGAGCACTGCATGGACATGGTACAACACCAACTTTGTATTCCCTTGAATAAGTTAATTAAAACCATAGATCTTTTAGAATCAGTGACAACACTCCCACTGATGTCAGGTGTGTCTGGGGTTTTTTTCCACATTCAGAAGCAAGCATTGGAAAACTCTGCCTGGATTGTGGGAAGTAGCACGTTTCCTTAGTGATGGCTGAACACTCTGAGTATATAACCTTAAATAATAAGGTTTCTGATTCTAGAAAAAAACATGGTCAGAAGGCCATGAAAGGTGGCCCATAGCCATTTTAGTGGTTTCCCTTCTGAGTTGCAGGGCATTTAATGAATTACAAAAAGCACACAATAGTAAACAAGACAATGCCCCACCCCCAAAAATTAGGAAAAGAGAAGCTTTCCCTAAAAAAGTATATTTGAAAGAGAATTTTTTTTTCTGAAAAAAATGTGGTACTTTTCCCCTTGTCCATGAACACTCTCTCTTCTAGGTTTGGGTGTCAGCACAGGGAGAACAGTAGGAATGCTGGGAGTGAAGCAGGTAGACTGCAGAGAGAGATGAACCAACCTTTTGTCCAGGGGCTCCATCTTCTCCTGGAAGACCAGGCAGACCTGCGAGTCCTGAAGGCCCTGGGTCACCCTGATACCAGTAAAAAGTAGTTCTTCTATTAAACACAGACTTGGTACTATTCCCTCTCTGAATTAAGGAAATCTATTTAATTTTTTTTTTCTAAACTTTTAATATATTATGAGAAAAAATTTATGCATATGAACCCAAGGCTTGACTTTTTTTATAAAGACAGCTCTCATTACTTGGTACTATGCTACTGTCTGATTGTTTGAACTGTGCATTTTAGCTGTGCAATTAAAATTATTAGCTACTAATGATTCAACTTATTCTTAAAAAGTAGTGCCATCTTTTCATTAAGTGGCAGCATTTGAAGTAAATATCAGAAAGAACTGACTGTGTCAGGATGATTGACATCTTGCTGATGACTATCAATGCACATCTATTAATGTCAGTGGAATTGTCTTGGCCCTATTTATGTAAGATTCAAGAGCCTGACCTGGTTTTAGATGAAATGGGATCATTTGGGGTCAAATGGGTTCAATCAGCATTACTGTATTTTGTGAAATTAAAGAAAGAAATTGAATAATTTCTTTTCTTTTCCAGCCCCCTGCCCAAATCCCTAACAAACAAGAACAAAACCAGGACAGCCTTGTGCCTTTCCACTGTCACAAAAGTACTTTTTCATCTATTCCCCTATTCTCTGTTAATCTGGCAGTTAATTACATAGGGACTGGTTACTATCTTGGGCACTTCAGCACTAAGATAATCTGGTTACAGCTTCCTCTCCTCTTAGCAACTCAACTGTTCTTCCTGTCCACCGGCACAGCTTGTTTCTCATATGAAGGTGTGAGGATGTAGCTGCTCTGTTTCCATCATATTCTGTGTGAAAGGGGAAGGAGCAGCACAATAACCAGTGCTTTTTTTCACCTCTCTGGCTATAGTGTAGCTTACATTTGGGACTGGGAGTTCTGGCAGCTGTTCAATATTCTGGATGGTTGTCGGACAGAGCTGTAGGTTAGCTGTATGTAACAATGACCTGAGCATGAGCCAGGCAGGTGGAAATTTCCAGTCACCATAAATCTGACTACATTTTTACAGACTTGGGGTATTTAAAATGCTGTGATATCCGGAGGTTGTTTAAAGTCTGTATTAAAAATTTAAAAGACTAAGAACCTAAATCTTATTTCTAAACCTGTTTTTATGTGTCTTCAGAAAGGATATTCAGAAAACATAAATTTAGAATATAAATAAGTAAATAGATTAAATAATTCCTCTATTAACAATGTACCTTAGAACCAGGTTCTCCAATACCTCTTTCTCCTGGCACTCCAGTCTCTCCTGGCAAGCCTTGTTCACCCTTAAGCAGATATTAGTTTTTAACAGCATTATTATGAAAAATATAAAAGCATATGCTTCATTACTTAAAGAAAGACTAGTGTGATATTGACTGTAGTATGATGTGTTAAACCCTTGGTCACAAAGATTGGGAATTTGCCACATTTCTTTATCTGTCACCTAAGATCTGTTGGAGGAAATTATTAATGCTGTGAGTCTATACTTGTATGTCCCTGGGAATCCTTCCTGCCAAAGAGCTGATATTTCAGTAGCATATATGACATCCACAGACAATTAATTATTTTTTTTACTATTTAGCAGGGGTTAACATATCCCTGCCCAAACACTTAAAATGTAAGGGGTGATATCTGATGCTGCAAAATTCTTTACCTGTCATGGACACTTGACGCACTTACACCTGTAGTCCCTTTATACCATGCTTTGATAGCCTTCAGTCATTCAGAACTCTCTCACGTTTTTTAGGAAATGACTTTAAATCTCCATTCCAGACACCTCTAGGGTGATGTATATCATTAACAGTTCTGTGTTTTGTGAATCAGTTAAGGCTAAATTATTCTGACAGTTTTCCTTCAGAAAAAGTTATCTTCATTACGCCTTGGACCATTTTTTATGTCTATGTACAGTAGATACACAAATTCAGGTGAGACAATAGGCAGCAGAAGTTACAAGGAAGGCAATCAATCTCTAATGTATCTATGTATATACTTTTTGGAATGGAAACAGTACAGTGAGAATAAATGATGACACTGAAATTTGGATAATCCTGTCTTTTAAGTGCAACTAGTTTTTGGAACAGATTTACTGCACCTCCACATGATATGATGAAGTTCAAGGCAGGCAACCCTCTCAGTGGAAGCGTTATCAGACAAAATGCATCTCACTGGTATGTGGTACCTGAAAGGTTTTGTGTGAGTCAAGCAAAAACCTAAATAAATAGCCATGGCATTAGTTTACCAAGGCTTTTCAGTGGAGTAGGATCTACTGTACAGTTTCATAATATTAATAAGGAAAATATTTCCCTGCATTTATGTCAGTACTTAGATTGGTGTTCAGCAATCCAGTTTAACATTGATAAGGAGAGAGACAGATCATTTCTTGATCACAAAACATAACAGTAAAAACAGCACAGTAGTTGTTACTACAGAAAATTCCCTGACCTTTGGTCCAGGTATCCCCTGTCCTGGTAGCCCTCTAGAGCCAGGTGGTCCTTTTGGACCCTCCACTCCCTGAGAAGAGTAGGTAAATAATTATTAAAAATAAGATAGTCTCTGTTACTATACTTTGAAGTGTGGGGTGAGGGGGAAGTGAAAATTGTACCTTTTCTCCTTGAATTCCAATTCCAGGTAATCCAACTGATCCTGGTAAACCAGGAGGACCACACTCACCCTGACAAACAAAGTAAAATTGCCTAGTTGTAAAAAGAGACAGAAACAATCTGGGACAACTCCCATGCTAGCACATGTTGCCTTAATGTCTCTTGAAGTCAGTGAATCTGGGGATCTGATCTTTTATCTTTCACACATGCATTTATTCGCTACTGGTTCAGTTGCAAATGCCTGCTAGTCTCTTTTTCACTTTCTAAACCTTAACTTTCACACAGAATCAGATGCTTTTTCTAACATCTCCTATTTTAATATGAGGAGATTTTAAAATGGGTTGGAAGAGTTTTTTTGGCATAAATCTCAGCTAAATACCACATTATCCAGGGTTTTTTATGGGTTCCTTGCCTCATTACACCTTCTGTAGTGAGTATCAACCCTGTATTCCCTGTGTTAGATTTATTTGCACTCCATTAATCCCCTACTGTATTTATTGCTCACCTTTTCACCTTTTATGCTGATGCCTGGAGGTCCACGAGGGCCTTTTGGTCCATCATAGCCACGGTCTCCCTACATGAAAAAATAATAAGTTGATAGCTGTGGAAACATACAGCTGTTCTCTCTGAAGTAGCTGGAAGACAGTGTTTGCTCTGTCATGAAAACCGAAATGAGAAGAACCAGAAGACAGCTCCTGGGTCTGCGTTCCAGGATACCAAAGTGCTTATCTTTTCAAAAGAGTTTGCTCTGCAATTTGAAATTGCTGATGAAAGAGCTGAACAAGCTTCTTTTTATCTTTCTGCCCACCTCAATTACTTAAGGTCCTGTTCTGCTTCCTCTCCAATCAATGGCAAAACCACAACTGATTTAAATGGCTGCAGGGCTGAGTATTGAGACTAACTAAAACTGAATTCTGCGTATTTTTCTCATGGGTTAATCTCATTAAAGTGTGGGTTAATCTCATTGAAGTATGGTAGTGAGGATCTGGCTCCCACTGAGTGTTTTGCCAGAACGAAGACCAGGTTGACTGCATTGGTGTAGAAGTCTATTTGTAAATGTCATTGTCTTTCTAAATGCTCATTTACAAAACAGTGGTCTTGGGGAAAGTGCCAGTTACTAATAAAGATACAAATATTGTGCTTTCCTGTATTTCTCTTAATAAAACCTATAGAGGCAGATGTAAGCTTGTATAAATTGTCAAAGAATCACCCGAGACAATAAAATTATGCCTCAGACAGATCTTTTCTATCCTTAGTAACCAATTCCATCATTTTAACTTTGACAGAAATACATTATGAGGATTTCTGTTTAAAATAACATTCTTTAGTCTAGATGCTTTAGAACACCTGCCTTCATTATCCTTTTTACTAAACTTTGAGCTTGTAGTAAAAAGTTGTGAAGAAAGCAACTATAAAATTTGCTTAGATTAACAAATCACCTGTTTAAAATATGTTTAAAACCTGAGAGCTGACATGCTTGGCAGCCACAGACAGGATTAGAGATACATATGGACTCTGTTGATACATGCTTGGCTCCAGGTCAGACTTGGCAGTAAAAAGTAGTACATTTTTTATAGAATGAAGTGTTCCAATAATGCTGACAGAATTTCACTTTGATTATTTTATTCTGTCTATCCATCTCAATTGCTTAATAGTTTTGGTTAGTTTATGCATTCATCTGTACTTGTTCCCACTGTGCCTTGCTGCTGTGTTTTAGTTATTAGTTGTAGTGTTTCTTCCTACATGAATTGGTATTTCAGTGGCAATGGAGGGATTTTGAAATGCATTTCCTTCAAATTTTATTTTTGTTGGTTTTCATTCATGAGATCTGCAAAGCAAATACAAGCCATCATCAATGAGGTTAAATAATTTATATAAGTCATCATCATAAAATACACACTGGATGTTTGAAGATATGTTGCTAGCAGCAATTAATTTCAACCTAGCTGACAACAGTCTTGTGCTAAGCAGGAATCCTAAGATTTTTAGTAAAGGGGCAATTGGACTCTGCATCTGCAAAACAATTTTTTATTGTTTTCTCAAGCAGAATTGGTGCTTGCATAAAAATGAGCAAACTTTTTAGTTGCTTACTTAGTTCATGTACAAGCTGTGTCACTTTGTTACTGATTAGTTTCCCACAATTAGTGGAAACACAACACAATTAGTTTCCCACAAACTGAATTCAGTCTTCTGCTAAAATGCATAAGCCACTGGCTGAGCTATGTAAGAGGCTTATAAGCCTGTCTTTTGTGACAGCAAAGATCTCTCTATATAAGGATTTAGAAAAAAACCCAACAACAAAATGCTAAATTTTTCATCTGGGAACCATTTAATAGTATTTTATTTAAAGTCAAATGCTTGAGGCTGTTTTAAAATTATAGCTGAAATTTATTCCAGGCTTAGATCTCACAAATGAAGGATCAAGTGACTTAAATACTGGCTTTACAGGCCCCAAAGGCTAGCCGTGCCTACAAGTCATGTTTGAAACAAGTGAATTCCATGGAAATATATTGGGTTGTTTGATAGCAAATTGTAATATTAATTTACGAGGTACTTTCTCAGATTCCTGTGCCTTCTATGGACTTGTTTTGGCATGCACTCATTTAATGGTGCTGCTCTGGTCTTAGAACCCTTTGGCTGCTGTACCTTTGCTCCTGGAAGCCCTTCTCCTGGCAAACCTCTTTCTCCTTGAACGCCTTGTGGTCCTTGAGGCCCCTGTTAACATGAATTTAAAATAACCTAGAATATGTGTTAATCACTCAGACGAACAGAAGGATGTCCTGTGTCATTGTCTGTTATAAATATGTCTTCAGATGTTACTGTAGTTATAATCAGCTACAAATAAAACAGTAACATAGCAATCCCAATGAGTAAGTGATGAGCATTCTGGCCTGCAGCAGTAACAATACCCTTCTGGTTACCAAGGAATCACAGATTATATAGCTGAAATTTCTATTCCTTACATTTTTGAAATATTCACTCACTAAACTTCTGTTTTGCAAATTTTTGCTAATCCTTATTAATGTATCAGTAGAATCATGAAAGACAGGGAGAACCAGATTAAAGCCCATGCAGAGTAATGCTGAAAGAGACATAGCTCTAGAGAGATTTGACTGTAATTGGCAAAGAGAGTAATAGCATGTCCTTCTCTTTTTGAAAGCAGATCTGATACAAGCACAAGGGGCAAATAAACAAAAAAATGCATGTTCAAAACCTGTGCATATTGAACCTGCCTCACAGTGTTTTCTCACATCTGTTTCTTGGGGTTTTTTTCTCTGATTTATTGCTTGAGGTTGCACATACATCACAGAATGCTGGTAGATATGGCTCTGCATAGCCTAAATATGCTTCTCCTTCTGCACAGAACTTTAAAATTATTCCTACTTCTTAGGTAAAGATATTAACATTCCATGAAGCCATCAAAAGGAACTTCTTCTAAAGCAAATAAAAATAAACTAAAGAAACATATTTAGTATATATATATATATATTTTTTTTTTTCAATTGGAATCTCTTGTTATAGCAGTACTTTTGTGGCTAGAAAAGATTCACATCACAAGCACCTTTTCCCCCACAAAGAGAGTCTTTGCTGTATAGTGTTATCGAAGAGACTCAGAAGCGTTACTGCCCCACTTAGACTGGCTGTCATAACCAGCCTTATTTGCTCTCCTCCTTGGGCTCTTCAGCAAGAACTCACTCCTCTCCAGTAGTGTATTTTCAAGCAGGTTTGAACTCAGTCAGTACACCTACCAAACGATCTTTCTCTTTTTCATGGGAGCACCTCAATGAAATGTTTATTACAAATCTTGCCTTGTTAAAGGGGAAAAGGTAACTGTGAAAAAATGGAACAAAATTTCCCTTGTGGTTGCACTAGAAGTGTTTCATCCAGGTGAAGAGAAATGAATTTAAGTCTGCTCTATTGTAAATACCTCAGTAAAAGGTGCTGCCTCATATGTAGAAGAAAAAGGACCATAAAATTGACATTCTGATTTTCTGAATTACCACAAAGAGGTTGAGTTTACAACTACCCGGAAGAGGAAGGGAAGGAAAAGAAGGAAGAGACTTCAGAGCCAAATGTACTCTAAATTCTGAAAGTCTTCTCAAAAGAGATGATGTTAAAAAGCCATCCTCAAAAGCCATGCTGATGTTAATATTCTAGTGATACTGAAAAGCAGTCAACTTCAAAGTAACCACATAGGGATTTGACTCTCTCAAATCTATCAGGGGATAGATTTATTTAGATATTTATGTGGTTTTGCATCAGATGTTATATTTTCATACCTGTTTCGGAGATATGATAATTAGAAAAGTTAAGAAGTGGGAAACATTTCCAGTTTATTGAGGGAAATGAGAGTCAGACAACATAATATGTGTAAGAGTGAGAAATAGTAGAAAAAAGAAAAGAGGTGGTATCATTTAGCACACATTTTTACAGGGAAGCATGGATAATTTTTCCTTTCTGTCCTGCTTTCCTCTCACCAAATAAAAGAATAGACATACCATAAATCCTGGCTCACCGACTCCAGGTGGGCCAACAGGACCCGGTCTTCCTGTCAAACCGGTGTCACCCTTCAAACAAAGATGTACTTTGAATATGTCTGATTTAGATATTTTTATGTGTGTGACATATAACAGCTCATCAGGCATTCTGTGCTAGATGTAGGAGAAGACAGGAACAGCAGAGAAAATCTGAGTGTCCTCAGAGTCATAAAGCACACAAGGTTCAACAGGCATTGAACTGGTGCAGTTTCACAGCTTTAGTGGACAGCCTCACTTCTGCATTTGAGAGAAGACAGTGTTGAGTCTAAATGATTAATTATTCCCTTCCTATGCCCAGTCATGTATCACTTATTGCCCTTTTCCAAGGGCAATTAATATTTCTATCATAGCGTTTCTGTTCTCTTTATGCCAGTCATCTAAACCAACAAGCCTGTTTTGCACAGATTAATTTCTGTTTAAGACTGTGAATGTGTTTTTACCTAGCCATACTTTGCTTAGATTGAGTTTATGCCAAGCATAACAACTACTATTAAAAAAATCCTTTTAAGTATATGCTTAAAATGTACTTTTTGTTTGCAATTGTTTGCAAACAGTTTTGATAAACATACAAAATACTTTTCCAGTTCCACAAAACCAACATTTACAGTCTTGAAGTTTCTCATGAATCAGCAAGTCTGTTATCTCAGCTGTCTTGGTCTTTATCCTCCAATACATGCAGTACAGAAGATGAGATTTGTGTACCTTTGGGCCTGGCAGTCCTATTCCAGTCTCTCCAGGCAAGCCAGGTGGCCCAGGGAGACCTCTTTCACCCTTTTAAGGAATGAAAAGAAAACAACGCTGCTTATAAATTGGTGTCTAGGAAAATCAGTTTAACTCACACTGTAGATTAATTTTTAGTGTATCCTGAATTTCAGCCCACTGGAATTGTCTTACACAGTACCTCATCTGTTCATCCTTTCAATGCTTCAAAATTCCCATATAGTAATTTATCTTGTACAAAGATAATAGATTAAACAAAAGGAAAAATATTTCATATCATGTGGGATATGAAAGTTTTGACATCCAACTGTTCTGTGTACCACTGTTGGCCAGTTGGTGCCCTAAATATGGTGCAAAGAGGATATCAAGAGAGATAACAAATAATGTCCTTTATACACTTATTTTCAAGTTTTTCTTCATGACAATATTCCCTTTGAGCTATAGAATTCCTCTTGAGAATGTTCAGTTTCAAGAGAAGACTTGATTTGAGATGCCAAACAGAATTCCTGTCTGGCACTTAGGGAAAAAAAGTTTTAAATTGAAAACTGAAGAAATGCAATGCTAAGTAGTATTCTGTGACACTACCATATTTTAACTGTTCATTAATAAAGATGGGACTTGATTTGGACCTAAATTCGATACAAAGAGCAAAATAATACCTTTCTTAAGAACCTTGTAAAATACAAAAAGTACACAATTTGCTATCTGTGTCACGTTAAACTGCATCCACTACAAGAAGGGTATAAAAATAAGGATAAAATCATTATTGTTGTGTGACTATATTAATACCTTTTAACATTAGTAAAGAGAAGAAATAAAGCAATTCTTGCCTTTGATCCTTGCGGGCCTTCAGGCCCTTGATCTCCAGATTGTCCTTGTGGACCCTATTAAAACAGGAGTGGTTTCGATGAGATTTTTCAAGCTTTCGTAACAATGGCGGTTTGAAAAACAATCTATAATTTGCTGATGTCTGCATGAAAATAAGAGTTTCAAACATTCCAGAACTGAAGCTTTGCTTTGTGATGCATGTATAGTTTCAGTTACTCAACTTAGTTGGAGCTTGTTCTGGTATTTGGGTAGAGAATTTGGCTCTCCCTTTATTTGAATACAGTTAAAGGTAATCTACAGTCAAGATCTACTGAAATATCTATGATGGGCTAAGCTTCTTGGCCCTCAGTCTGAGAGTATTGGGGATGGCAAGAGACTAAAGAATTTCCATGTACTTCTCAAGATAATGAAATGGTTAAGACACTGAAAGAGAAATGAGTGATTTTGGTTTTTATGGAACTGTATTTGTTGTTGTCTTTGAGACTGAATGAATTATAAAGATGATTTGTCTAGACTGCTTCTCCCAATTCTTGTTAATTTTGCTGTTAAAGAAGATAGATTTTAGGTGTCTTGAGTTCAGAAACTCAAAGATTCCATGTCAGTTGTGGTATGATATTATTCCGTATCTTTGAATCCCAGGGAACCAGGAATTGTTTCCATATTTGGTTTTTCTTTTTTTTTTTTTCTTTTACCTGCATCCCTCTTACTCCTCTGGGGCCTACTGGACCTTCAGGGCCCTGAAAAATAAGTGAAAAAAGGATATATTTCTGTATGTTTAGATTTTATCAAAACCATTTGTAGGGAACTTTTTACTAAAGTGTCTTATTTAGAAATCTTTACATTAAAATAAAAACTAAATTTAAGAGAAGCTCAGCAGCCAGAAGTATTAAATACATACTTTTAAATGGACTGGTAATCAAAATACAGCATAATGATGAACAGAGTTCATTATCAAGGACCAGAAATCCAGGATTAAATTCTACTTGCTCTCTTTGAAATATTTACAGCAATTTTACACCAAATCTTAAAGATTGGAGTTAGAAACCCTGATTTCATTTTTATGTCTCATTCCCTTTGCTTACTATTTCAAGCCTTCTGCCTCTGTTAAAGTAGAGTTTTGCCATTGCTCTAAACAAGCTCAGGCTTTGGCCATAAGAGGAATCATATGAAAATGTAGAAGGAGCTCAGAAAATTAGTAAAATGGTGTCCTTGCTCACTACATATTTTAAAACTGTCAGCTGTCAATTTCCCTCAGTCTTAGAACTAATATATGCCTTAAATCTATCATCATGGTTGTTATTCAGGAAATGGTTTAATTTTTGTGGTTTAACTGTGTTTATTGGAAGCTTGACAACATTGTGGCTACTTACTCTGTCTCCTTTTATTCCTGGGATTCCACATTCACCTCTTTCACCCTAGTAAGGAATAGAAATAAATATTTATGGGTTATATTGGCATATCATCCTTATTCTCTGGGTACTTTAGTTGAAAACCTAAATATTATTCTATTCATGACATACTATAGCAGTTGTGCAGCAAGTTCACTGAGGAACAGTCACATCTATTACAGCTTGTGCAGCAGCTGCTAAGCTGATGTTACTGTTTATTACTAGTATTTAAAAGAAATATGGCACTATAGGTAATAAATAGCTTCAAATATGTAGGCATCAATTCTGATTAAAAGAAGTACCTTCTCTCCTTTATATCCAGATTTCCCCTGGGAAAACAAAAAAGGAAAGCAGGTTGTGACAATATGTAACCCAAAAGTAGAAACATGAGTGTTGGCTTCATTAACATTCTACTCTTTTCAGGAAAATAGCATTTCAAATAGAAAAGATGACTCTGATAAATATGGCAGTATGATTCGAAGTACTCTGCCTTTTACTCATGGTAGATGCTGCTGTGTGAGTGAATAAATTTTATGAACATATCATTTTAGACTGGGATTTTGGTGAAAGCAGATCAATTAGAGTTCAAATTTCCATTTAGTGAAAGACATGCTAAAGTAAAGCAAGAAAAGGTCACTAGTTAAAAAGGATGTACTAAATAAATAAGAAACCATCAAGTAGAGTGATTGTGAATGAATTCAGAATTAAGCATTAAAAGACTGGTCCTACGCTTACTTTCTGTATGTATTTCATTCAAAATTTTCACTGCTATTATACACGGGCCCTTATTTGTCAAATTTAAATGAACCCAGAATGATGCAGGCCGAGTGTCAATTTCTGTAATGTTCTTAGATTATCATATTAGAGCATTTCAGTGTTTTGGAGATACTATGTATTTTGGAGAGTATTTTCTAGATCACACATATAAGAAGGAATTATTCCTTTTCATTGAGCAATGAGAATGTTTTCAGTTCTTCTAATGTCAATGAATCATTAGATGGTAAGCCAGAACTGAAAGTTGCTCTTACAACAATGAAAAAAAAAAAAGTGTTCTTTTTGCCTTAAAAGAACACTGCTCACTGGAGAAGAAGGGGGAAAAAAATATATTTTTACCTCAATTCCATCTTGTCCTGGGATTCCATTAAGACCTGGGTCCCCCTATGAATAATTCAATATCAAGATCAGTGAAATAAGGATAAGACAGATCTTTCTCCTAAATCTGAAAAACCAGTCACCTTTGCTCCTTTCAGGCCTGGAGCTCCATCGTCCCCAGTGCGACCCTTTTTACCCTGGAATCAACAAAATACAATTCTTATGATATAAGTTAGTAAAAATAATTTTGTTTTACAATATATATGCTATTTTCCTCATACTTAGGATATTTGCTACCTATACATTTATTTTTCAAAATCTCTACATTTACTATAACATTGAAATTGAATATCTGGGAACAGCAGAACCAACTCAATAGGCAGTCATTTCTCTCTTTTGTCTTTGTTATAAACAAATAATGTTCAGTCCTCCCGTGAAGAAAAGAGGTGATCAGCTGGTTTTGTAACTACCCAGTTTGCTAAGTGGGTGTTTTGTTTTCTTCTGAACTCTTTGGGGTATATGCTTCTGTGTAAGCAATACCTGCACTTTCCAAGCAAAGACAGCAAATATTAACCCATACAAAACAACTGTTTGCACACAGTAGAGGGTACATTTTCAATTAAAGGGTATTGTACAGTGCAGCATAAACCCAGGGTGTCTTTCTGTTTGTGTATGTATAGGATATTCAGGTCAAAAGGATGAGGATGGGCATCCAGGGGTCTCTTTCAAACTCTGACACTGTCCCTTCACCTTGAGCAAGGGCTATAAGGTACTATAGTGCTGTAGTTCAGTGTTAGGGATATAACAGCAGATCATTCAGTTCTTTTTGAAATGTAAGCCCTGCAGTTTAGATCACCAAGCCTTGTATGAGGCAACCCCGTAGATTTGCTACAGGGTTCTATTTGTAAGACTGTTCTGAAAGAAGTCCAGTCCATTTTATTCTTGTCTCAGTTGTTCTTAATGCTTCAGTATTTTGCTCTCTCTCTTGCTTTCAGAGAGCTTTGTGGACATTAATGTTTGATTTGAGGCTAGTTAGATCCAGCTGGTCTTGTCTGATTGCAACAAGAAAGTTGTTCCTTTCTGCCTTTTATACTGCTGTGGCTAAAGGGAGAGCCTCACCACACCATGCTGTCCTCCTTTCTGTCTGTTCCCACAGAGAGGAAGTGTCTCACGGCATTCTCAGGTCTCCCCACGTGTGGCATCTCCTGTTGGGGTGGCATCTCCATGCAATGTAACTAAGGAGGAGTATGTATTGAACCTTGAACTTCTGTTGTCTCAGGGTTTGGGTTCAAATAATTTGTTTTAAAAATTCCAACAATGAATTACATTTTAAGTTATACTTTATGTCAGTTATTTGAGAAATGACAGCTACTTACAGCAGGACCAGGAAGGCCTCTTTCCCCCTTCTTACAGTTACATATTTCAACCTGGGGGCACTTTGAATGAAAATAATACAAATCAGCACATTTTAATGGAAGAGATAGAAAACACACAGACATTTCCTTTAAGCTACTGTATGGCTATAGTAATGACCAGAAATTACATTTACATGTTTTACAGGAATCTTTAAAGTATCAATTTACCACTCATCTAGAGCATGGCCTCCTACTCTCCATCCAAAAATTTGTATCATTCCTACTCCTGAAATTTCAATCATCTTGATAATGGCTTTACCTCCAAACTCTTCACAAGATCAGTTTATGGGTATGATGTGTCTGTCATTATATATTTGTTTTCATTACTAGGCACTGTAGAGATAGCCAAGACGATGGAGTAAAAAAGCATCTTACATCCTTTTTCTGCTTCATTATAGTTTAGCTCTAGGTTGATCTATAAACAAAGTATATATGGATATGTACTTTTATTTAGTTAATGCAATTAATTAAAACACTTTATAATCTTTCTTTCTCCTCTGTCATCTCTACCACTGGGTGTCCCAGTCAAATATCATTATGGTATTTATGTGATTTTTAAGATCTTTTTGAAACTTTAAGATCACTACATAAATACAGAGTTATTGCAGATACTAGAGTTAATTTGGAAGGAGGGACAAGGAATGTCATTTTTATTTTTGGTTTAGTTATTTATTAAACTTCCACTCATCTTGAAGATGTCTAGAAATGAAGGGTTTAAATATCATTCTTATCTGAATATCCTTGTTAGTAACAATATGTTTTCCAAGGCTAACATTGAATGTCTTACTACTTATATATTGATGGCGAAAAATCAACATGTCACTGGAAATGAGTGAAAAAGGAAATGTTTCAAAGTTTTGTGGACACTCATAATATTTAGCAGTTTGCTTGAGCCACTTATGAGAACATTTTTTGTCTGAGATAACTGTACCTTAAATAGCACTAACATCCTTAAAAGGAAAACTTACTTTATTCCCCACAGAATGCCAGCCAGACCTATCAATGCTGCAGTCAGGGTGACACAGTGTGGACAAACTGGAAAAACACGTTGGCGAAGCTTTGAGCTCTTAACCTTTTTTAAACCCTCTCACATAGGAAGAGGATTAAGGGTTAGAACTACTCTGTGTTCAGCTCTGCATCATGGATTCTTTGCCTCTGAGTCTGTTAGAGGACATGTCAAGATGTATCAGCAAATTCTTGCTAACCCGAATACTCACACATTGTTTCTTTTTCTTTGAAAATATATTGGGTCAGCAAATTACATTAGTAGTTAGTAAATTAACAAATTAGTAATTAATAAATACATTAGTGAATTACATTAGGATAGCAAATTAAAGCTCTGTCCTGCAAATTCAAAAACATGTTTAATTTAAAGACAATCCCATTAGACTCAGAGTTTAAACAACTTCCTGAGCTATCAGTTTTCCTGAATTATGTTTCCCTATAATTGTAAATATCTATATTAAGCAGTAGATCTGTGCAGGAAAAAAAACTTAAAATATTTACCTCTTCCTCAGACAGGTCTTTCTGTAAAAGACAGATATTGAAAACAACATTAGAAACTTAAAGTCTTAATCCAACTGTACAAAAACGACACTGAAAGATGTGAAAATAAATAGATTCAACAACTAGCTAATTAAATTATACAGTTAATATATTGACTGACATTAATTAAACTTTAATTTCTGAGAAACATTCTAGCAACCTCTCCATTCTAAAAAATAATTTAAATATTTATAATTCTTATTACAGATTGTTGACTGAAATCACTGACTCTTCCTGTCCAGCCATGATCTGCTAAAATTACATTAATCAAATGACATGGTAAACGGGTTAGCTAGGTATATGGGAACAATGCACACACAAACTACGTTGTTTACAAACTGCTGAATAGCAGCAGTTCTCTAGTAGGAGTGAACAATAAGTGTTCTACACTTGGAAAATCAGAAGCTCTCTTATTTGTGCTGTTAGGAACACACAAAATGAGAACAGTAAGTACATCTCAGAAAAGATTTGACTTTGACAGTGATCACATAAAGTTATCATCTTTGTTTTAGCTGTTATTTTTCAGAAGTTCTCTTGAGCTGAGACATCCACATACAATGCATTCCTCCCACTTTCCACAACTAATGTTGTCTCTTGAGAGGATATAAATGTGTTGATGAGCAGCAATGCAATACAGATCTCTAAAATTCTCATGTATGCATGTATAAATATGACAAAGCCATTATTTAAACCAAACAGCAGCCATGTTATCAAAAGAAGGCACCTGAGGATGCCTGCCTGTTTGGAACTGGTAAAATAAAGTGTGTTTAGTCACTTGAGAGGTGGTTACTGTGACACAGGAAGAAGGGGTAATACCAGAGAAGATGGGAAAGATGCTCTTCAGGGAAACCAATGCAAAGTAGCAGGCTGTCAATGTGAAGGACAGGAAGACAGGAAAGCCAACACAGGTGCATGTTCCAGGCCTGGATGAGATCACTTTGTTGTCCATTTCACTGCAGAAGAATCCTGGTTGTTATTAATAATTCTAGTTTATATCTCTGTGCATACTCAGATAAAGGCTCCATCCACAGCTTGCATCACCAGGGTTATAAGCTAGAGTATGGCTCTACTCTCCATACTTGGCAGGGAACATTTTTATAGATAAGGTTTAAATAGAAAAGAAAGGCCTCCAAACAAAACTTCAAGCTCAATTTATGTATCTCCTCTTGATTATGTGGTACATTTTCCATGGAAATTTAAAGGTGTCTATCACTAAGTTCAGTTTTTATCTAAATTGAGCTTTCTCCATGGTCTGCAAATTTATTTTCACTTCTGCAAGAGCTGCATCGTTTTCTGATACTAAAGGCAACTTCACTTTCTTGCTTGCTACAAAAGAAAGCACTAGGATCTAAAAAAAACCCCAACTTTTTTTTTAAGAAAAGAGATTTGAAATTCCTTTCTTAGTAGGAAAAGTGAAGATAAAAATAATATTTAATTCCATTTGCAGCATCAAATATTTTGGATGACAAGATCTGAATGGGGGGAAGAGAAAGGAAACCTGTATTTTAGCACAGTGATGTCATTAATAATTGGGCCACTCTAGCGTGTAAAAAGTCCGACTTTCTTCAATGGTATATTGAAGAAATATATTTTCAAAATACTGGAAATAAGACAAGATTTAACTGTGTTCCTAACACTATTTCAAATTCTTTCTCATACATACCATTTCCTTGAGAACCTTCTCCACAGTTTCTTTCTCCTGGAGGTTAAAAACAAACCTGGATGCTGGGACACTGGCCAGGAGCCGGAGCTTGGCAGCATTGCTAACCTCCTCAGCCACTCTGGTCATTCCCATTGTGAAAAATACAATTCCTTGGTGTTTAGCATCAGCTGTGGCTGCAAAAATATCTGGGTTTCTTGGATGATCCACTCCATCAGTGAAAAGCATGGCTACTTTTACACTACCCCGAGTCCCTTCAGTCATGTAGAGCTGGGTAAGATTAGTTATAGCATAAGTTGTGTAGGTGCCGTGACCTATGCAGGTGATGGGAGCAATGTGGGATTTGAATGCTTCAGGACCTTTCCAGTCGTGGAAAGTTTGCTCTATGAAAACAGTGCTGCTGTACTGAAGTAAGGCCATCCTCCAGCGAAGGGTACGTCCAGAACTAAGCTGCAGACTTTTCATTCTGTCTACTGTTTGCAGTACAAATTTTTTCTGCTGTTCATGATTATAGTCCTTGGCACTTTCGGAGCTGTCCAGTAAAAAAGCAATTTCCAGAACGCAGTCTTCATCTAGAATAAACAGATATGTAGGTGAGTGGAATGACTTCATACTAAATCTCATTCTACCCTTACATGTATTTTAGGATTCAAGAGTGGGATTGGAATAATGGAAACTTTTGACAAAATCCATGTTTGCAAGTGTGAGCTCTTCATGAAGATAGAACAGATAGAGGCTGAGGAGTTTGCTCCGGAACAGATGCACAAAGGAAGAAAAAAATGAAGGTGTGTTGATGTCCTGTAATATGAAATGAGAAATGTTGTAGTGTTTTTTTAATTTCACTCTGCCCTCTTGCCTAGTATTCCTCTGTATATCCTACCAGCACAGGTGGAAGTCATGTAAAAGAAGATGAGGCTTACTGAACAAGACACTGGAATGTGATTTGACAGAGCTGGATTTTGTCCCTAGCAGTGCCACTCACATCCAGTGGCATAAAAATTTCCAAAAGCAGGATCTGTAGAGTATTAATTTTCTGCACTACTGATGACATTCTATGGAAATCCAGTTATATGGGCTATTCTTTTTGTGACAGTAAGAGGCTCTCAACCATATCATAAAAAAATACAGATGCTATTTTCTTTTCTGAAATACACAAAAAGAGATGGAAAAGATGGGAGTGAAAAGATAAAAGTGCAAAAATAAGGCATGTGCAAATGTAGGATGAGGCAAACCTGGTTGATTATAAGCATCTTAGAAGGCAAGTTAACCATATAGTCCAGAATCCAAAAAAATCAGGATGTTTTAAATCACACCTGTTTTAAAATTACAATATTCACCTTGATCACTTGCGCTGGGATGTTCTTCCACAGTATTTGACAGAATGTGTCTAGGTTTTGATCTTCTCAATCCGTATCTCTTTTCTTCCCTGAGATTTTCTGCTAAAAACTCATGGTGTTCAAGTATCCACAAAAGCCACCAGTATCTGAGGAACATCATATGTTTGTTTCCTAAACAGCAAAAATACAGAAGCACAGCAGTACAAGGACAATAGAACATTATTCAGTTTTGCTTCAACAGTTTTCTTAGCAGTCTGTATTTTAAAGTATAGTCCCTAAAAACAAGCTGATTTTGCTTTCTTTGGGTAAAATCTTCTCAAAGCCACATAAAAAATAAACGGAGACATACTGTAATGATTTTCAAGCATAGTGCATCTAGTTCTAGCATGTGACAAATTGGACACAGACATTTTACAGGCACACCTCAGTTCTCTCTCACTGTCTGGTAGTGTTTGTTCAACCAGTAGTTCTCTGAAGCCTTAGCTGTGGCTATACTCATGTGGATACACTGAACCCCAGGTGTAATTCACAGAGGTGTTTTTTTTCTAAACCTGCTTTTTCCAGAGCTGACGTGGACAGGAGGTACTGAGGCAAACCTCAGTTTTTCCCTGTTCTCTTTACTTAAGAACTGATGGTCACTCACATTTCTCCCTGCTATCAGTCTCCTGTCCTCAGCAGTCCTACAGAAGAAGTCATGGCCTGAGGGTGCTGTCAAGGCATGAATGTACCTGCTGTGCAGTCCTGGGGATGTGGGCCCAGAGTGCTGAGCCTAGGCCCAACAGCTACCTACTGATAGGACTTTTTCTTTCTGAAGGGATCAGACCTATTTGTCCTGGGCTCACAGACACACCCAGAGCAGCTCACAGCCTGCTCAGGGTCTGACAAATTAGTCCTGCTGCACTTAGGTTTCATTGCCATCTCCCAGCAAATTCTCCCCAGGTAGCTACAGTGCATACCAAAAGGACAGTCTGGTGGCAAGAATGAACCTCCCAGGACTGAGCATAAGTCATCTGGATCACAAAATTCCCTAACACAGCCTTTTCTGCAGGGTTTCCTTGCTCCTGATAGTTCCGGGTGGGAATTCCTGTGCCCACAGACGCGGAGAGAGCAGGGGATCCTTACCTCGAAGCTCCTAAGCAAAAGGCTGTGCAGAGATGCAGAGGAGGCTGCTCTGGGCTCGCTGGCAGCTGCGTTGCCCTCCCTATGAAGGGTGCTCTGTGAGGAAAGGGGGGAGAAATTGGGCTGGAAGCTCCTGTTAGAATCGGTGTCATATGTCAGGAGGGGCCAGCAGAAAGGAAAAAGGCAAAGAACAGCAATCCTGACTCCCCCTTCTCCAAACCCAGCTGCTCCTCTCCTTCCCCCGAGGCTGTGCATGTGCATTCTAGGTTTAGCCCCCCACAGACGTAACTTGGACATGTATGGAAGAGGGCTGTTCTTACCCCAACACACTTCCCTGCTCATCAGCCCAGCCGTGTTCACTTTCTTTTCCCATTGCTACCACACCTGCTTTATCCTCATACTTTTGCACATCTCTCATGCTTGACAAGGAAGATTTTTGTACTGGGCATCATGTTGTCAACATTATCATCTTAGCAGTTGATGTCTGTAGGATCACTTTCAAACCTAAAAGAATCTCCACATAATGAGGGATTAATGTTAACTGCTAAGCTAGAAAGATATTTACTGTCCCATGGACTTGTAATGGCCAACTGAAATTTCAGTTCCTGGTGAAACTGTCCAGCATGAGGTAGCAAAAAAAGGCAGGCCAGTCTAAAAGCCAGTTTCAGTTTCTGCAGGTTTGTCTGATTCACATATCTTTTCAAAGACTGTAATAGAGAACAACTGACACACAGTATGATGCCTTCAAAATCTAAGGTGAGTGGCTAAGGATCCTGAGGGCTCTCTCTTTAACCAGTGATTGCACTTAATTGGTTTGTCACCTAATTCTTCAAATATCCTCAGATTCCAAATTAACATATTAAATTCCAAATTAACATATTAAACAAGGAGCTCTTTTTCACAGAAATACCTTTTTTCTTTTCCTGTGGACTCAACATTTTCCACCGACAGGCACACAAAGAGGACCCAGTGCTAAGTCCTGTCCTCCTTTCCATCTTCAGTGTCCACCAGCTCAGCCCACTTATCACAGGCACAGCCAAGGCAGCTGAGGAGGTTGTAGGGAAATGATGTAGCTTTGGCTCCAATTTAGATAGATGGGAGAGACTGGTAGGGCAATGCAGCTGGATGCTGAAGCCATTTGCTATGGTTCTAATCCTGTTTTCTATTTTCTGTATTTGCCAGTAAATAGTCCAGAATTGGTGAACTAGGATGGCTGAATGCAACTCTACATATTGTATGGCTGCTTACCCATAGCTAAGCTGAAACTAACTCAGCTTCAGTTATTTGTGCCAGAGGTACACTTAAGGAACAATCTTCTTTCAGGGCTGGAAAGAATTGATGTTTATTTCTCTTCAGCCACTTTGATTTTTCTGTGCTTAGACTGTCATATTCAGATTTTGATTAAGTCAAGGAATGAAAAGGCAATACTTTGCCATTTAGGAACACAAATGATATGGTGTTTAACTGAAATAGGTATAATAAATCTCCCATAGCCTCTAAATCTTACTGAGAAAAAAAAAATCTAATTTTAGCAAGACAAAGCATGTTATTTATGGTTGGGATTGTGTGCCTTCCATAAGCAAAACATTGTCATTCTTTCATTTTCACTGCTAATTCCTACTCAAAACATAGCTGGCAAATATTCTCTTAATTAAGTAACTATTCTGCTTGCATATTTAATAGCAGGTTCCTAGCTTCAGGCTGTTGTTTCCTTTTATTGATGAATAATGTTTACCTTCAGGACAAATTTTTTGCTTTTTTTTTCTTGGCCAGCTGCAACTTCAAAAACTTAGTGAGGCCTCCACATTTTTATGCCTGTTTGCATGAGGTGCATGGTATTTTTCTGTCCAGAATTCCAGGTATGTGACATAACACAGTATACTTCTAGACTTGCAGTCTTCTGAACTTGTGATATTCTCAATACCTGCACTATTCTGATAGTGACAGCATATCAAAACCTGAATGATGCCAATGTAAAATATGTATGCCCTGATGCATCTGAGATAACTCTTAAAAATGAAAATTAACAGCAATTCTTGCCACATTTACATTTACCAAAAACTTTCCTAAGTGCTTGTTTAATATTTTAATGGCATTATACTGTATGTATTTTTAAAATAAAATAAATGCCTTAAAAGCTATGCCTAGGAACATTCATGCTGTCATTTAAGTGTTGTAAATTTACTGCTGAAATTTAATTTTTTTTGTAGAGGAGTAAAAAGGTATTGTATTTTTTCTTAAGGAATCTAGACATTGGATGTGTCAGCGCACAATTAATTGCATTTCTATCCCACTAATATGTAAACATATTTAATTATCTTTTACATCTCTGGGAGATGACACTACAGACTTCTCTACTTAGTTGATTAAGTTGGGTCCAGCTATCCTACCTCATATAGGCTTCCAACATTAGGATAGTCTTTGCAGGAGTCAAAGACTGACATGACTATAAGGCTATGTTATGATTGCACCAACTGAAGCTGAGATCACAGATATAGCTGCATATTCAGATTTTGGATTTTTTCCATCACTGTTTGAAATCCAAGAGTTCTCAGCTGACTGATCTCAGTATTTCAAATCTTGAAATGAGGTCTAATACTTTTTTTCAAAGAATAAAGGGGTATATGAGAGCTATTTAAAATCACATCTAAATCAGTTATACTCAATCAAAGGGAATTCCTTTTCATTTTAGAACCACGAGGAAAGGCACCATGAAGAAAGATCTGCAAGATCTTTTTGCAGGTGAGTGTGTTTAAACACTTTTAGGTAAGGAAAAATAAGTGATATATATAACCCTTTGTTGGTGGCATTACCATTGCTTAGGTGGTGACAGCTTCAGAGCTACATGAGTTGAGGCTGCAAGGGCACTTTGAAGGGACACCAAATAAAGAACTGGGGCTTAGATGCCACTTGCTGTGGTTTAGCATGACCTCTTGTGTCAGCAACAACCCTCAGTATTGCTTCCTAATGGGCAAAAGTAGCAGCAAGCCTGAGAGTTCCAAACTACTTTCCCAGAACTCTCTTCTTCCTCTGTCCCTCCCATCTGTGTATGGGTACCTCCTTCACACAGACTCTTGTGCCTGGTAAGGCTCAACTGTTACCCCTTCATCTACTGTTTAACAAAATTCAATACCTAATTAGGAAGCCTTGAGTAATTTTTTTATGTTGGAGTAACTAATGTCTCTAGCATGATATCATGTCACTAGAATGTGATGGAGTCCTAACTAGCCATTCAGCTGTCCTACAAGCCTGCAACATCACTGCATATGGAGTAATCATTGGCCAGCATAGCTGGCAAAATACCATCTGAATATTTCTATATGCTAAAGGAATACTGAACCACCAGGGAAGCCAGTTTTTGGGAGCAGCAAGAAGCAGACAGACCATGCCTTCAATTTTCCTCTGCTCTGATGGTAATTTTTTTGGTCCCAAAGAGCTTGACAGGATGCTCCTGAAATATGTTTGCATTTTTTACCACCTCAGTATGAATAATTCACATATCAAGTCTGCTGCAAACTGTTAAAAATACACACATTTCACACAAACGTCTTCTGGTGTTTCATGGCCTCAAGATAGTCTTGACCATTTAACCTGTCTGCATCAAGTTGTGATGATATTTCAAGAGTATTTATTTCACATGTCACTACATGACCAAAGTGCCCAGAAGAAACAAAAACCTACCTGACTTGAACTTGTAAAATAATGAAAGCACATCATTTACAGTATTTTGAATCCTAATACTAAAGAGCAGTGTTAGAAAGAATGTGGTTCACAGTCCCGTGAGGTGTATCACATATGTGAATTTTGGGAAAAACAGTTCAAAAGTTCAAATAATTAAAGTGATTGAACAAGAAAATTTAAAAACATCAGAACTTTACTGAGGATTGTATCTCAGTGAAGATAAAATGAAAATCTGTATTTCAATGTTTGACTGCAAAGTGTGTTCTAGTGAATTTGACAGCCCAGGATTCAACTGAGCAGTCAGTTAAGCATGATTAAGTAGTCTTGACAAATTGACTTCTGATTGTCAACTTTTGAGGTACAGTTTAAATTTTTTTTTAATATGGACTTACTTTCTGCAACACTGCCTGATTGATCTATATGAAAAATGATCGTCTGATGGCACAACCTTGTAAAAAACAATAATGGAACCTTGGTGTATACAAAGGTAGTTGCAGAACTATTGATTCCAGCAAAATTAGAATTTTGTCTTTGCTTTTTGGTACAAATCTTGAGCATGTAGTCTGAAAGAGCTGATCAAAGCAAATGAACTGTTTTCATCTAAACCCACTGTTACAGAAAATGCTGTAAGCAAAGGCTTTGGTGGCAAAGACTTACTCTTTGTACAGTTCCCAACCGATTTTAATGATTCTTTGAGAGTGGAGTAGTAAACGTGTCTTTTTCTTTTGCAGCTGGTATGAACATGGCTCTCCACTTCCCTCTTTTTTAATACTGCTCTTCTGCAAAGCTTTTCAGGAGGTGCGGCAAGAAAAAATCTCTAGCAAGGCATAAAAGGGAGGAGGCTGTCTTCAGTACTTTCCTATTTTATCTCGAGACAATACAGCCAAAAATTCACTCTGAGCATTTTGGTGGTAAGTAAATACTCATAATCTGCATGCAAGACCAATCAATATCAAACCTTTTTTTTTTTTTTTAGTTTTTAAGGTATTTGCTTATTTCTGCTTTTATTTTAATAGTTCTCTTTTCTTTTTCAGTTTTCCTTACCAAGAGGTATTTTCCGTTTTACAGCCTAAGTATGTAAACATATCTATACATAAGTAAGTTATTTTCAAAAGTATTTGTAGCATTTAGCCTAACAAGAGAGCATGCTAATAAAATAGTACAGCTACAGTTCTAACATGCTAAATATTTGACTTAACATTTGATGTTATTGAACATTTAACTAGATCAAGAATACTTTTAAAATTAATTATTTCTTGAAGATTTAATTTGATGTGCTACGTTGGTGCCAATGAAAATGTACTTGACAAGTAATTATTCTGAATTTGCTGTTACACATCAGTTACTTCTGATTGTACAGAACACCTTGTGTAATTATTTTCTTCCACCTGCCTGATTTTTATGTTGGTAACTAGCAATACAAAACTCTTTTTAAAACACAGTAATTACATTTTTAAGGAGTGGAAGTGCATATATTTTTAAGGAAGGTGCAATAAATAGCAGATGCATTAATCTCACCTAGCACATTTTGAGAAGATATTTCCTAATAATTTTAAGAGGAATAACTCTGCTGGAAATATAATCAGCTAGATAAAGCATATTGTTATATGTAGTACACCATATTTAGCGAATGACAGAGATTAGGTAGAAAAGGGCATGTTCTATACAGTTCTGAAGTTGTGATCATTTTCATGCTGGGAATAGATTCTGTTTTTCGGAGAGGTGGTTACTTACAGTGCTGTAAAGAGGCACGTATTACAACCACTGTTGTCAATGTAACTCTAAACTTGCATAAATGTTAGAAGTTGATCTTCTGACCTATTTTTAAACAGTTTGTAATGTGCATGAGCTCAGAGCAGTAAATGTGCTTGTAAACTAGCTCTCAGAGCCTTTAATGATCCTGACCAGCCTCATCCCCACCCACACCCGTGGCACATGAGGGCTCTATTTCAGCTCAGACTGAGGCCATCAGCCTTGCCCATAGTGGTGCAAAGGCAGCTGGGTCACTGGCTCTGCCACAGCCCTGCTTGGGTATGCTGGTGTTCCATACTGTCCTGTCCCATACTGGTGCCTGATACCATGGGCTAGGAGCTGCTCCCAGCCTGGCTCCCTTGCTGTGGGCAATGGGAAGTGAGGCCCAGCTCTGCTGTCCCATTTGGGACTCCCTGTTCCCCCTGCCCTGGGGATGCAGCTGGTCAAAGCTGCTCCTGATAGAATTGGTGCCATTATTTACAGCTTGGCATCAATGCTGGTAATGGGCCAGTGGGTATCTGTAGCTCTTCACAAACCCCTCAGTGAGCCCTGAGTGAAACATCAGCCCTATCACACAGCATTTGCTTGTGGTTAAATGCTGTGCTAGTGGAGCCAGGGACAGGTCTTCATGCTCATAAACTAGTAAAACTCTACCTCATTCAGAGTTTTTAAAAAAGGTAGGTGTAAGTATATGTTTAAAGGCTGAGAGAGTTGAAGTTGTTTGGCCTGGAGAAGAACAGGCTCAAGGGGGACCTCATGATGGCCTTTCAGTACTTGAAGAGGGCCTATGAGAAAGATGGGCACAGACTTTTTAGCAGGGCCTGTTGGAATAGGGCGAGGGCTAATGGTTTTAGACTAAAAGAGCGTAGATTACATATAAGGAAGATGTTCTTTACAATGAGGATGATAAAACACTTAAACAGATTGTTCAGAGAGGTGGTAGATGTATCATCCGTGCAAACGTTTGAGATCAGGTTGGATGGAGCTTTGAGCAACCTGATCTGGTTGAAGATGGCCCTGTGCAGAGCAGGGGGATTGGATTGGGTGACTTTGAAAGGTCCCTTCCAATGCAAACTATTCTTTGTCTAAGTGAAAACTTGTAGAATGTTTTGGCAGGGATAGGAGACAGGTCTGAGGCCTGGCATATTTGGTCCACGGTTGTGCACATTAACAAGATAATGCAGAAGAGGACTTTATTGTTAGTTAGTGGGACTAACTTCTAGAAATGAAACTATGTATTGATTACCTGGTGGGATTCATCCTGGGAAAGGAGAAACAATACAAAGTAGAGCCCTTGTTGGCATGGAGGTATGATCATGGGCTGATGTGCCCTCATCTTGTACATTGGCCCTTCATGAGATGATGTTGAAAATGGCCACTCCTGAGGAGGAGAAATAAAGTGTGGTCCTGGGGTGGAGGGGAAGGATTATGTGATGCATGCCATTTTCATCCAGGAGATGCCCTGAAGTAGTGCTGCCCTCCTGCCCCTCCCGCTCAGGAACCATGCACTGTCTCCTTCTCCTGCTCGGCAGCTTCTCCAGCATCCAGGGGTTGGTGTGTATTTATTGCTAACACAACTAATATAATTGACTTGCTTTGCAATTCTAACTGTGTCTGGAGTTTTCTGTGCGTGGGCATCCTCCCAAACATACAACAAATGTAAACAGCATTTCTGCAGAGTCATATTCAGAGGAACTCTTATCTATTAATTTTTATGGTGTTCAAACAGCTCTTTCCTTTTGATGTTCCTGTAGCACAATTCATAGATACGTTTTTATGTGTAGGCATACATTAGCTGCAGGAGTCAGTAGTATGGCTTGGTGAGTTAAGAGTTGAAAGGTATGCAATTATTATTGAATGTCATTGCACAAATACAATTGATGGCAGTAGGCAGTGTTTAATCATCTTTGTTCTAAAATATGTGGAGCACCAAGCCTGCTGAATTTTGCTTTTTTGCCTTAAAAAATGTGTTTAAGCTTAGTACCAGATTTTGTATCTGAGCATTGCAGGACTTGAGTAGAGGCATTACAGAAGGTGGTTAAGAAGGCACTTTAAGATAAATGGGTGATAAAATGAGGCTTGGTGGCAGCTGAATTGCGGCACACCTCCCAAGCAAAGCGAGCAGGCAGGCCTGAGCGGGGAGCTCGCCCTGTTGATGCGGGCTGTGTCAGCCTTGCCTTGCTGGCTTCATGCCAGGGGTTGGCGCCTGCAGCTTTTCAATGGCAACGTTTGATTGCCAGCTGCTACTAAGCTGGTACGCAGAGCTGAAACTGCTGCAGCACCTCTGCGTACAACCAACAAACTCCTCTTCCCAGGGCTACAGCTTGGCTCTTACTGGCACTTGCTGTAAAGGCCTCCTGAACTCGAAAGGCTGAAGTCCATTTAACTTGAGAGGAATACTTCCCCAGGACTGGAGACAATAGTGTGAAAGACAAAATGGCTAGTGGCTTTCTGAAGTACAGACTTGATTCCTACTGCCATTGACTTACAAAATTGCTTAAGCATCTGAGCTAGCCATAAAATACTCTGCAGGAGTGAGGGGATACAGTCTGCAGCATGAAGCTGAGGGAAGGAGGCTGTCTTTAAGTATTTTAAGTTTTTGAGTATTCACAACAGCAGTGTGGCACATTCAGTGCAGTATAACATATTTTTGTAGTGAAGACAAATATTGGTTCCTTTAGGAACCATGCATGGACAAAATCATTGTAGCTGATGTCTTGGAGTAAGAATAGTATAAACTTTTCTGTTTTGCAGTATTTCACCAACATGTGCCTGACTTCCCTATCTCTCAGTTAAATTTAATGATACTCCCCCAATCAAAATTGATTTGTTTGTGATATTATTGATGCTTTTGAAATAAATGAAGCAAGAGACGTAGTGTTATTTTTAAAATATGTGGGGGTCATTTTACATGTATTCTGTATTCTACTTCCACAAAAAATTACTACCTTTGGTGTTAGATTGAAAGTCAATGGCTAGAAATGTGTATTAATACTTCAGTTTCTAAATAATCACTAGTACTTGAATCTTATACCATACTTACAGTTTGTAATCCTTGTGGAAATACAGAAAATAGATGTTCATTTCTAAAGTAGTTTACCCACCACAGAGCTTTAATATCAAAACATCTTTCTACTCTAATTCTGATATTATCATCCAGTAACTTTAACGATTAGAGAGGTGGGATTAGATTCTCTAATTTTTTTAAAGCTTGCAGGATTCTTAATTTGTTAAATGCTTGTGTGTAGTGCTACAAAACATCTGACTTGTCAGAGGCTTTTAAGAAAACAAGTAATTTTATACATAATGTGAGTTTTCAGCTGATTTATTTTTGTCTTATGTATGTTACTGAACAATTGAATCTTTTCAAATGTTTTTCAGAAGGGTCCTGCAGAGGTCTGGAGCAGAATCTCAGTGTGGAATCTCAGTTCTTAGAAAATTAGGTTGGAAAAAAAAAATCAGTTACAAGCTATGTCCACAGAGTGTCAGCCTTGACTCAATATGAAGGTTGCGTGGTCATTGCTGGCTGCAGAGGTTTGCTGAGAGATGACTGGTAGAGCAAGGCTATTAGTATCAGTACTACAGCTAACAGCTTGTTTTAAAACCTCAGGATGTTATATAGGAGTAACAGTGCTATCACTATAGCCACTTTGGTTCAAAAAGAGACCAAAACATGTAATACGGTAGGTGTTTTTATAGTTTTCTTTTTCTTTTGAATGGCCTGTTTGGGCCATTGTGCATTTCTGATCTATGGATCAGAAATGTCAAAATGGGAATACCTGATTTATCCTCCTACCTGGCCTGTAATGTGGTATGGGCTACCAGAGGTGTCCTTGAAGTAGAGCAAAAGGGGAAACAAAAAAGATCTCTTGTATGAATAGCCTCACCTATTGGAAAGACTGAGAGAGAGAGTTTGTTAGGTATCCTTGTCTGCTTAGTATATGGGTGCCCTTTGCATGTTCTTTTTATAAGAACTTAGACCTTTTTAGATTTACTGTCATGTGACAGACCTTTTCTGAAAACCTCTTGAAAATCTTCAGTTTTTCTGCACTGTGGAAAATAAAGTGGGTTTTTGAACAATAGATTTCTACACTCTCTTTACAAAGGTATTTTATAAAGGTATTTTTAACTGAGCTTTGGATACTGCATACACAGTAAATGTCTAAGGCTGTATTGCATTTCATTATGTTAACCATATCTTCACCTGATGGAAAGGGAAAATAAAAACATTACTTAGAGAGCATCAAATAGAAGTAAATTAGTTTTTCTACACTCTGTTAATGACTATTAATATTCTGTAATGTTTTCATGGTTAAAATGAATTCTGTTTTGGAGCATGTCAGTGTACAAAGACCTTCAGAAAAGGGTAATCAAATTCAAAGGAATGTGTAAAGATGTAATGCTAGTTAAACAAAATTCATTTAAGAAGCTTTCCAACACGAGCAAATTACAAGCTCATCTTTTCTGTCTTTTTCTGGATTTCCATTTCTTTAATTAACTGCATTTATTGCTCACATTTTCAGGAAATCTTTTTTTCTCTGATAAAAATGCTTTTCAAGAGTGAGGTGGTAGTGCTGATGAAGGTGTCATAACTGAGAAGGAAAGTTCTTTCTGGTTAAAGTTAAGAAACTTCTTAGTTTTGTATTTGTTATATTCTTGAGATGGTATGTTGAGCTGAGAACTCAAATACATGCTAGATGAATATGAGAACATTAAAACATCTGTTGCCTGTGAGCAGGATTCTGAAGCATCTTCATTGCATTTTTTTTGTTCTAGGCAGTTTTTTATGTGGGCATGTCAACTGAAGACATTTATTTTACATTTTAGTGACTTTTTTGTGGAGTGTCTTTATTTGTTTTACAGTGGTTTGTAGACATTAGAGATGCTGGGAGGACTGTGGACCAGAGCTGCTCAAAATATGGTTCAAATCTCACTTCCATGAGTTATATAACAACAACTACCGCATACCTGGAGAGGTTGCTGAGTCCTGGGATGATGATTCTAAGCTGTAGTGGGGAAATGGGAGATGATGGATGATGCAGTAAGGTTAGCAAACAGCAGTAATTTCTTTTTTCTGCATGCTCATGGAGAAAAAGCATGCATGACCTAGACAAAGCAGCAACCACTTATATGAACAACCTGCCTGTTACTTGCGCTGTGGTGCAAAACAGTAGATCTTAGACCTTTTTGCCTTCTTGGCTTGAGAACCTCTTGAGAACTCTAGCCTGGAGTTGAACTTCTTACCCCCCTGTAAAAGTATGGAGTTATAGTGGAAGGATTTTGAAATAGTTTTTGGGGAAAAAAAAGTGATATTGCCTAAAGTGTAAGAGCTTGCTCCTGATTCTGATTGTTGTATATTATAAAGCATTCAGTGCATGGTTCAGTTACTCTGTCAGATGCAAGCAGGAGGAATTTGCAGTTTACAAGGATTTTGAAGTAGCATTCTTTGAGTATTGTGTTTCTTTGCTACAGTCTTCACTGTGTCAAGTATTTGGTCTGTCTCAGCCCTGTTAGTAATGGTTGTGCTGCTGAATCCAAACAGGATGGGGAGCCAGGACAGATGCTCTGTGAGCTTTTATTATTTTATCAGCCTCATACACAAAGTTGAGATATTAGAGATGATACAAGCTCGTGCTGCACAGGCAACCGAGGACTTCCTGGTTAGAGAGCATTTTTAAAAGTTTTCAACCAATAACAGTTATTCTAAAAGTTACAGACAGCTGTCTTAACCAATCTCCTATATTGCACGTACATTTGTTATAAACAACTTGCTTGTTTCATACCTTATATAACAATGCATAATATTCCATTATTAAGCTTAACCTTATCTATCTTGCTAAGCATATTTTTTGCAATTCTAAAAGCTGTCTCGGCTAGGCCTAGAAACTTTAACCATTGTTTTAATGTCCTTGCTCTGTTGTATAATTGTATCTTCTTTAATATTTTCACAGTCAAAGCTATTCCCTAAAATCTTCTGCTTTATTCTTAAAACTCACTTTTATTTCTCATACTGTAGAAGCTCTTCTACCCTTTTTTGTTTCCCACAGGTTACTGTCAAGAAGAAGATAAAGTCAAGAAAGAAGAAGTTTTTTGTCAAAGAATGAGATGTTAAATGTACTAAATGCATAACTATTTTATTTGCTTTTAAAAGTCACTCATGCCATAGCCCTTCCTGAGTAGCCCATCACAGCTGATGTCTGTTTCCCAGGTCTGTTAAATGTCACCTCAGAGATGAGGAAAAATTTCACCTCCTCCCCTTAAACTCTTTTAACCAGGGGCAGCCCAAGTAAAGATCACTTCAAAGAGAAAACATGGCTTTTATTTATTTTTTTTACACGGCATTGCAGTGGCAGTAGATGGTAGCCTTAATTTTACTGTCACAGTTAAATGTTGTGACTATGCCTGGTTCTCTTCATATTTGTGCATATCGGGAACATCTCCTGTAAAGATGTGCTGGAATTGAAGTAGCTTAAAATTGGTGTTACAGAAATGGGATCATTCCCCATATACAATACAATCTCTAAGGGAGAAAAGGCATGTGACTCGACATCCCTTATCTTCAGCTGCAACTCCTTCCAGGACTGCTTAGATAAGATTAAAAGAACCAGGCTTCCTTCCAACCATCTCCCACTTTTTCACCTGAAGAAATTTTCTGAGAAAAGGAGCAGACTCTAGCTGCAGAATTTGAGTCTGCTTCTAACATGTCACAACACAAATGCAAATTCAAGGAAAATAGGGCTCATTTTGGCAAATGTGTGTGTGAAACTAAGCTCTTTTTTGATGTTGCATTTGAATTGATAGAAAAGACTGTTGATTCCTTTTTGTCATTTATCTTCTGTGGAAAATTGTGTAAATCAAATACTAAAAGAGCTGCAACCCAAAATCTGAGAGGATTCTTCCAGATAGTTTAAATAAACCTAAAATTATTAGACTTGCAAACTTAAGTAGTCTGAAAATGTTAATTATAATGTTCCCTGGAAAACTTTACCTCTGATTCTCCTCACTAATGATGGAGGTGTTTTATTATTTTAGTTTAAGAAAAACAAGTGACAGGAGTTATGATCTCTGCTTTGTTTGGCAGTTAGGGCTATGAGGACATAAAGATCAAAATGGCATTAAAACTAAGAGGGAATATTTTATTATCTTGTAAGGTAAATCCACTAAACCAATATTTAGTGTATTCAAATTGTTTATAGAAATTTGCATTTGTTTTTGGCCTCTGTGTTCTGTGACTGGATTATAAAATGAGCAATGAACAATACAAGAACAATAGTATGTGGTGAAGTCCCTAAAAATATTTTTTGTACAGAAGGCTCAATACCTGCTGTCAACTGATTTTGTGCTTCTGCAAGCATATGTGCCAGCAATTTATCAAAAATCTATCAAATGCATTATTCCTGCAGGTGTTTAAATCAAGGGCAAAACTTCTGTTTGGGAATCTGACGTGGGAGTCTCTATGGTATATATAGCACATTCAGACTGACTGTATCTGGGAGAGTAGCTTGTGTTGGAGACACTGGAAGATGCACCCACATTTTTTTCTTCTTCCTTACTCTTCTCCCCAGACCACTGGATTAGTTCTGTGGTCTTTTCTATAAAATTTACTGGTATAATTGAACTTGTATTCTGAACCAACATCTTATTTGTCTGCTCTTGTTCTTCCCAAGTACATAATGAATCAAATCCAATGAAAATATTTTCAGTTAAACTGCATGAAATACAACTGTGTTCCTGGGTTGTCTGTAGCCATAATGCACATTTTAAGAGCTGCTCAGCAGCTGGGTGGAGAATGTCATGGAAGAGAAGTAGCAAGAGGGCTGACGGAAGGGCTGAAGGGTTTCCAACTCCCATAGTCCCTGTAAATCATACCAATCATCTTGTATCTTGGAACCTAGTTTTCTATTAGTGATTTGATACCAGAATTAAATCTTTGTGTGTGTGAACTGAATTTTCCTACCCTACAAATGCTTATCTAGTTCTTAGACATTGCTGAAAGGTCTTTAAAATGTACTACTGGCTTTTGAAATTTTGAAAGGAGTAGATGGAACTTAGCTAGCTAGCAATTGCTATGATAGCAGAATGGTTTTATCATAAATCTGTGTAAGTAGGTTGCAAGCATCAGTTAATATATTACTGTGTTTCCCACATAGAGAGATAACATTTAAATTTTGTATTTAGAATCTGTGCATGTCCATACATAAAAATCAAATTTTAAATTAATATCTAGGCTACATAAAAATACTGGAATTACTGGATTCCAGTGCAGTTATTATTCAGGCCTTAGTAATAAAAACAATTACAAGAATAACTTTATGTGCTCATTGGATAGTAGCACACAAAAGTTCAATTAGCATGAAGAGTTAATTGGATGGAAAACTCTAAAAATAGGATTAAGCTCCTAGATGGTATGTTTTAATGAAAAACTTTACTTGAAATATCCTTATGCCTTCTGTATTTAGAAATGGTAAAACATGAGCAGGGATGATAGATTCTTTAACATTGTTTTGGGAATGTGACCCAGGAGAAACTACCTTTTACTATGGGGGAAAAAAAAAGGCACCTTCTTCAGCATAGGATTGAGGCCATGGTGTAGAATTGTGTCCCTGTGGAAATCAGTCATTTGTGACAGGTTTTATAATCTCAAAAATAATAATGGTTCTCTTTGGTATTCTAGAATATGGAAAATCCTTTATTCTTTTATTCTAGCCCTTAGCTGAATCCCAGAGAGAATGATATTTTGAACAGCTTTCTTCTAATATAACCTTATACTATTAAAACCTTAAGGTCAAACTAGAATGGAAAACTGCCCACAAATCCCTAGTCTTCCACTGTGTTTAACTCAGGATGAGAATGAGATAATGACAGGTGCCTTTAAAGTACCTTTTGTCCTTTCCTAATCCTGATTTATGGGGATTTAAACATCACAGTCATAGTAAGTAGTCAATGAAATGCTCTATCTCATACACAGTTTCCAGGGATCCCTGTGAAGTAGGAAAATACAGGGGTTATAGTATTGTACCTTCATCTCTTTCTGATATGTACTCTAGTTGTGTGCTGGAGTAAGATTTGCTCTGGTGATCTTAAACCATATTCAGTTTGTATGGTTTTTCTTATACTGGTAAGTTAGTTCAAATCAGCAGTTTCATAGCTGGGAATCTGACCTTGTATCTCCTACTGCAACTTGATCAATATGTCAGGTTACATAAAAAGCAATTGTTTTGCTTGTAAGAGGAGGAGTAAGGACTTCTGCATATATTGATTATATTGGTTTTGCTTGCATTCCCTTTTGCTGTCTCTTGTAACTTAATCTTTAAAGAAGCAGATTAATGCCTGCAATAAAATATTAGGAAGACCAGAATATACTGGGAAGGAAGGAAAAGGAAACAGCAATGTAGAAGAACATGTGATCCATACTGGGATAAGTATAGCAACAGAAATAAAGGGAAGACCATGATGTCCATTAAGAGACCAGTCAATGGTTCTTGGTGCTGTAGTTATAAGAGCAAAATTTGGGTTTAATATTCTCTTCTATCAAAAATACTTTGGTGCAGAAAAGGAAGAGTGCTGACACTAGCACTGTATATTATTTGGATCTCTGCTGATTGTAGTCAGTGCTTCAGTATTTGAAGCAGCTGTAGTCTGATGACATGGAAAAGTTGAATGACAGTAAAACGTGAGAAGAGTTTCACATATTTTGAATGTATTCTGTAAGTTTCATTGAAGCTCACTTATCTGAGTTGATTTAAAATATGAAAAAGCTCATCTAAAGGTAATGTATTATCACACTCATGAGACTTGTCAAGGCCCAAGCAAGAAGGAATCCACAGTAACTACAGGCAATGAGGTTCGTAATGTAACAGTTATGACTAAATCATACTACAAGGATAGTGTGGGATGCCCATGTTGATTACAGAGGGTGTAAATCTTTGTCTGGAATTTTCACTACATTTCTTTGATTGCTGCATATAAAGAGAGAGAGAGAGACATACTTCTGCTGGAAAAGGTAAACATGGATCAGCAAGCTTTCTATTCACTAATCTTTACTTCAGTATTTCTTAATATCTCTATATCACTATCTGCCTGTTGGATGATGACAGATTTTTAGCACCTTTTTTTTTTTTTTTTTTTGAGAACGTCACCATTCATATGTATGTGCCTTTGCACTTCAGGTTGTATCATTTCATTACACTCAGAAGGTATCAAACCTTGAATGCCACTCAAACAACAGCTGATAAAAACTCAGGGGACTGATTATTTGAAAGGTTGACTGGAAGAACTGACTGTTGACTACAATGAGTTCCTGCTTATATCTGGAAGAACTAGAAGCCTAATTTCTAAAGTCAGGCATAGGTTTTTGTCATCTTTTATTTGAAAAATACTCTCTTTTGTTCCTGTAGTAGATCTAGGCATCTTGTGTTTCATTTGAATAGTTATGGGTAGCTATTCACTGACTGCTGATGAATCTTAGCTGTAACTACTGAACTTTGGACTTTTGCCCCCAAAATCTAATGGCACCTGAATTTAACCTAATGTCTATTTTTTTTTTTTTTTTTAATTTAGAAGGAAGGTTTTTAACTGTGACCTGTGGAAAAAATTGGAATGTTTGTGGAACTGAAGACATACTTATTGATATGTGTTTGATTACCCATCAGCTTTTCACAGGGAGATGGCAATAGAAATGTATCAGGACTGCTGGCTCCCTACTCCCGTTTTTTCATCGTGCAATAATTAACCGGGTATCCAGCTTCATAAATCAAAGGTTTAAGGTTTGAGGCTTGTCCTTTCAATTATTTCTGGAGTTTTGACTACAATACTACAATATGAATAAAACATTACTTTCAGGTCAATATGAGCTCAAGCTAATGGCCTTCAAATTAATGAAACAACTTCTTCTACTGTACCTAATCAGCCACAGAGGATTATGGGGACCAAGGGCATTTTCATTAGTATCTCTTAAAGTGTCTGACACAAAGTGACATAGCTCCAGTTTTTCTAGAAGGCTAAGTATTAAAGTCGTTCTTAGGGAACAAAGAAGTTTTAATACTAGGGGATGTGGTATGTTACATCCTGTTTCCTTTTAATAGCTTGTGGCTCTGGCTTACAATGATACTTTAGCACAATTATTTATCTCAAAGGAAAAAAAAAGCAATAAACAACCCTCTGAAGCCTTTTAACACATCAGTAATTGCAGTGAGTATATTGCTTTGCTGTTATCTTACATATTTTTAGAACTCACAAACTACTGTTCCAGTGAAAATTTAGGCAAAAGGAGTCAAGAATGTGTTTCAGTTTCTTGAACACGCTCTTTAGCTTACTGTGTAGCTGCACTAGAAACTCAAATGTTGCGTATCTGAAATTTCTTAAAGTTCCTTTTCTTACTAGAAAAGTAACTTCCATGTGGCTTTTAATTTGAGATCTCATTCTTCATAATGCCAATCACCATGTATTCAAAACAGCAAAGCAACAGGAGGTAGCCTTTACTGTGCTGAGGTCTTTAGATGTATGCTAATTAGGAAAAATCTTAAATTTTGGAACTGGATTATACAATAATAACTTCTGAATGCAAAAATTAATGCTGAGAGGAAGGGGGAATTCAGTTAGCATCTTGCAAGGTACAAATCATACCATCGAGCAATTTTTTGATGGCAAACTTCTACCTTACAATTTTGTATTCTGTGAAGTGGCTATGAAAATAACATTATATCCTCTCTTCATGATAGTTCAGGTGGATGTAGTTTGTCCAGACATGCTATCCTGTTCCTCCTGGCTAGTGAGGCACAATGTGTTGAGATGCTGGCGTGAGGAGTGCAGTGGGTTTGAGGCTGTTGTGTCCCCACTGCCAGTTGTGGCTCTATGGTGTGCTTGTGGGACTGTGCTGTGAAGTGGGCACAGTGACTAGTGCTCTCCTAAGGGCCTGCTGACAGAGGGGACAAAAAGGACTGGCTGTGCTGCAGCTCTGAGGGAAAGTGGATAAAGGGGGAAGGGTGGACTACTCAAGCCAGTCACCACCCTGCTTACCAAAGTTTGTGCTCACTGAACTGTCCTATATCTCATTCCTGTGAACAAGTCCCCCAAGGAGGAGAGAGGTTGGTTTTTTTTAATTGTTGTAATCCTTTTGACCTCATGCATTCATGAGTTTGGTCTCTTCTTGTCAAAGTAGTTTTGCAGGTTGACTGAATCAGGTGCTATTTTCTAACCAAATATTTTGAGTATTGTTCCTTAGCAATCAGTTAAGAATTGCTGTAGTGTGGCTTTTCTTGAGCTATAATTTTTTTCATGTTTTTCCATTTAGTTTAACATAAAAAATCTATTTATACTACAAATATGTCTGTATACAAATCAATGGTTGTCATTCACAGGGTGTTGCAGGGTAGCTATACTTTCACCATGAACTGAGTAACTTTGTTCTTAGACAGATGGTGTTTAACAGCCCTGTTGATGTCTAGTTCTCTGTTTCAGTAAGCATGGAGGCTTGTTCAGTGAATTCAGAGTTAGGCCATATTTTCAACTTTTTGTATTGAGTAAGCAGTGGTTAATCACTGATGTTCTGTAATACATCAAAACTGTGAGAATCTGTCAACTGCAATCCCTATATGGTTAAACCATGTTCTCACTTGTTTACAGTTATTACCCTGGGTTTGGTCTGGAATTCTAATTAATACTACTGAAGTCTTATTATTTATTTTTTCTCAGGTCTTTTGACTGACTGCTCTTGTGATCTCTCAAGCATTGCATCCTAGCTGTTGGAGGAATGAGACCTAACCATTTTTATTATGAGTCCCATTTACGAAGGTGTTTGTCCTGAACAGATCTCATATCTGCTATTAATAGGAAAGTAAACCAATGAAAAGAGTAAAGAGGATTCAGAGTTATTCCAGCCTATCCTATTTTCTTTGTTGATACCCCAAAAACTTTTTAGATCATAAGTAATTTGAAACTGCTTCTTTACCTCCCATTCCATTTCAAGTACAAATTCCATCTGTTGTTTCCTTGCAGGGCAGAATGGCACTGAAAGGCCAGTGAATTGGCGCAAAAATGAGGATGTTTGTTTCTCAGAGATAGAGCAAAAGAAATCTGTTTGCAATAAGGCAGGTAGCAAGATCTTTGGTAGTTAGAGATACAGCTGATGTAGAGCATACTTGCCCTTACTTCGTGACTGTGTCTCCAGGATGGGGCACAAGGACTTCCAGGGACAGTGCTGACCAAAGGACAACTGGAGAGAACAACTGGGATCTGTTTAAACTTTCTCCACTTTTTTCTGCCTTCCAGGTAAATAAACTCTCTCATCTCTACATGGTTACTGTTAAACTCCACCACAGGTCCATTTCTGCAGATGAAATGCACCTGGGGTGTTTTGGAAGCTCCTTTATTGACTCTACTAGTCTCACTTGTTCAGTGGCAGCTACCAAAAAAGCACATGGTTCCCATGTTCCTGCTTCTTGTTCCAGGACACAGTAATATAATTCCAGGTTGAAAGAGAGAAGGTGTAATATGTCACTAACCAGAAGACCTTGAGGAAATTTTTGGCCACAGTGCCAGCTGCACTGTGCAATTCTGACTCTGTGATTTCTGTTCTGGACCAATTCACCTCTCCTCAGCTTAATGTTTCTCACATTCATGTGGTCTGGAGACCCACCTTTGATCCAGTCTTCTGGAAATCTGTGCTTTAGTTATGAATGTGTATTAGATGTTTGGGAATTATATCAACTAAGGCTCTCTTTTCCTTAGTTTGAGATTAGGCATTAGGTGGATTTTTTTTTTTTTTTTTTTTTTTTTTTTTTTTTTTTTTTATTCTTTAAACCCTTGGAAGAAAATACCTCTCTGGCAAATAATTTCTACTGTTTTAGATACTGTGAAATGTAATGTGGCTTATATGAGAAACTTGGTGAACTTGGGGCTATTGTCTTGGTTTTTTTAATATGTTGTAGAGTTGAAATTAATACTGGTTCTTTGTACAAGATGTTATGTTCCCTAAAACGTGACCTTTTAAGGAAACTTCTGCTCACAACATATGTATTTGGAAAAAAAAAAAGTGGAGAAGTCCAAATACACATTGCTACGTGGGTCCCCATGAAAACAGCTAAATCTACTCTGAAGTCTGATGGCTTTGATGCAAACTGAAGTGGGCCTTAGGTGAAGGAAATGTCTCAAAAATAGTATCTCTAAAAAGACCCTCTTGCCATTAATAGCCTGTTAGAAAGGAAGTCTCTAACTAACACCCACACACCCACACACACACACACATTGTTTCTTGCTGTAAAACTAAGGTTCAGTTAAAAAATTGGGACACTTTGGATCATAGAATAGCAAAGATGGATGAAATCTGAAGAGTTAATTGCTGCTGTTGGATACTTATATTATTACTCAGGAGTAATAATATAAGAGAGAGACAGTCTTTAGTTTAGATTTGTATGACTTGTTATTACTTGTTATTTTTTTCTCTCAAAAAATGAACAGTTATGTTCATTTAGTATGTTTAAAATACAGCCTTGCTTTAGTATGATTACATAAAAATAATGAAAAAGCTTGTCATGATACAGACATAGGATTTAATGATTAAACTTTAAATGTGAAATTGGAAACACAGCTTGTAACTTAAAATGTTTTCTATGTGGAAACACCTGGGTTTATCCAAGGACAGATTGACCACAAGATTACTGAATGCCAATGGCAATTACAGCTTTATTGGATAATGCACTGGGCAGATCCTTAGCCTCTGTACACTGTCCTAGCTCCAAGAAGTTCAGAAGAGACAAATTTACAGGTACAGATCTGACCCACATTTTCTTCTAGTGAGTGTATAAATGGTTTTTTACTTTTTTTAATCATCAGCTTTCTGTCTTTATCTAGTCATACATCAACCCTGATATTTCTATCCATCTGTGAAGAACTGCATGAGTTTGGACACTAATTTAGACTGAACCTTGGTCAAAAATGAAGCCTTTTAATTTTTAACTTCCTTGCTTAGCAGGTATCTTTAATATATAAGCAGCATAGTTGTTAGTTCTAAATTACAGCTTTAACTGCTTTTCTGAGTGCTTGCTTACACTAAAAACCAGGCAAGCAAAGATATCCCAAACTGTATTTTGAATTAAAAGTAGAGTTCAATGAGCAATAGCATTGCCTATGTTTTCTCCCTCTAACCTTCTAACAGACGTAGTCTGCATCTTCTTAAACATGCAATAATGAGAAAAAAATCCCTAGGTCTAGTTCAGTCAGAAATAATGAGCTGCCAACAGGAACAGGCAACAGGAAGATGAGAGCAAGAGATGTGTTACACCCACATGGGGGATTTTGGGTATAGTTACGGGAAAGCCTTGAAGAGTTTTGATTCTGATTTTGAAGTCTCTGGTCTCTAAGAAGTCCCATTTAATGGTGTCCAGCAGGACAGATCCCCTGTATTTGGGTGATGAGGTGCCACAGTAAACTGAGAAGAGAAAATTATAGATGAAGTTATCAGGATAGCACTATGCTGGCTCCTTTATTATTATCATTCAGCAGTAAAATATCTGGGCTTATCAGTTCATTTGTCTCTGAATATAGTTTTTGTCTTGTGAGTATAAAGAATAAGGGCATGACCCACCCTCTCAGCTCATGTCAACAGCATCTCCATCATTCCTGTTGGAGAATTCCTCTAGTGTCTCACCTGTGGGAAGTACAGATGGGTAGAAATGGTGATGGTGAATGGGGCAGGAGCTCACCTGGCTGCCAGCTGTGTAGGAGTGAAACAGGTAGGTGCCTCCCAAGGCTTGCATCCAGGTCACTTCACACATACAAGGACAGAAGACTTCACATAGCTCCCAAGCTGGGGTTGCAGCTCCCAAGCACTGTTTGCCCTCTCTGCGTGTTGCTGGGGTGTGAAGTGCTTTAAACAATTCCTCTTCTAATTAAGTACGCTCAGTCTGTGTGTTGCCTTTGCAGGCACCCATCTGTAGAGAGCTGATCTGCTTGCTCCCCTCTGAGGATCCCTGCCTTCCCTCCCCATCGGCCTTGCTGGGAGATTAAAGCAGCAGCGGCCCCATACACAAACGCAGCTGGTTCCGTTTGGTCAGCCTGAGCCTTGCTGTGAAACCACGACAAGAATTCCAGTAAGTTGGCAACACTGAAACACAAAGAAAACAACAATAGGAAAAGACCTTCCGTGCAGAAAGGAATGTTTCAGGCACTATTCCCCTACAGTGAAAGGAGAGAAGGTGGGAGGGAGGAGGGAGATTTGAAGAGGGCATGTCTCCCCCTCCCCCGGCAGCTCTGGATCTTGTGATGGAGAGATCTTATCCTTTCTTTGTGATTCAGAGGTGCCAGGAAGCTAATTGAATATTCTGATCTGCCCCCAGTGTTTCTTGTGGCTTGACCCCGGTGCTGTGTCGTACCACTACACCAAACAGCCCTGAACCTGCATAAATCACAACCTTGCAAAAGCCTATGCTCCACATCTTCTCTCCCCACCCCCCCTCTTTACTATCTTGATAGATAGAAAGCCTTTACGGAAAGGTTTAGAGGGATTAGCGTCCTACAGGACCTGGAGAGAAATCACAGTCTGCTAATAAGCGGCAACATGTTCCTGTGCAACTTCTGCAGGAACAATACAGGCACCTCTACCCCTTTATTGCAATTGCAGTCCATGGCAAAAAGAAGAAGAATTAAGGTTTGAAAGATTGCTTAAGTTCTGTTGCAGCATCAGCAAACAGCCACTGCAATATAATGAGCATGGCATGATGCTAATGCAAAAGATATGTGGTATTTATAAAGGTGGTGTCGTTAAAATCAATCTGACAGAGCCTCTTGGAAGACAAATAGACCTGTCCTTCTCCCATGGTATGTATGCACAGTAGTCAGTGTTGATATGCATGTGTATGTGTGCACACATATGAAGAAACGACAGCTTGGCATAACTAAATTTTCTACATGAAAGACTATTTTTGACTAATATATTTTTGACTAATATAAAACAAAATAATGATTTAACTTCACACATTTTATATATGAAGTTTCTGATCCTGCAAGCAAAGCCTACAAAATGTTTGTCCTTTTTACCAAGGCTGCTTTCCAGCCTTAAGCATTAGGGTATCTTTATCTTTCTCCTGTGATCCTACACATAACCCCTTGTTAGTGGGTATATGGTTCCTGAAATGGCAGCAGTAAAACACAGGGAGATATTTCTTTGTGTGTTGCACAGACTGGTGAGAGTTAAAACTAAAGAAGAGTGTCTCCAGCTGATATATTGAGAATTCACAGCCAAAGCACTTTACCAAACTGATTTTATCTGCTAAGAAAGTGCAAAAGTAATTTTCATCCCTGTAGTTGTCCTTTCATAGGATTTATGTGAGGAGTACTAAGTTCTAAGCTTTACCTCTGCATTGGTGAGTAGATGTTGGATTTTTTTTCAGAGTTATCAAAAATACTTTTTCTTGTTTGGAGCATGCCTTTGGGACACTAAAACCTGTGACATATTTCACTTGCCACCTGCAATTCCGAGAACCACTCAAAATACACGAGCAGATTAAATACAGCACCAGTGGACTCTGATACAAAGTCTGCAAAGTGTAGGGTCTTGGAAGCATCTTGGCTGTCCTGCGAAGTGTGGAGGGAGGGGCAGAGGCAGCCTGTGCCTGCAGGGCCTGGAGCAGTGCCTGATTCCCTCATGCTAGTTCCGGGGCCGCCGGGTATAAAGAGCTTTATGCAATGTCTGGAGGGTGGGAGTTTATAGAAAACGCGATGTCTCAACAGGCGAACACGCCTTTCTTCTGCAACTAGCAGGATAAGAAAAAGACACCAGGCTCCTTGTGCTGCTGCTGTGCAGATCAGCACCCCGGAGTCCAGGAGCCAGCTTCTGAGGAAGCTGGAGCATCCCAGCCCAGATGGGACCTCACCATCGGATGGATGGAAGAGCAGCAACTGCTTGCAAACTGCTCATATTATTCACTGCATGCATAATGCAGGGCAGTTGCCAAGGTAAGCGCTATGCTCCAGCCTCTCCGGAATGGGACTTGCACCGCAAGGAGCACATCCCTACTCCGGGGACTTCTATAAGGAAAATACCAAAGTGTCTGAAAGCAGAGGGTTAATGGGCGCTGATTCAAGGAGGTCTTTCTAAAAGGTAGGGGAGACAGCTGGCTCTTTCCAGGAGTCATTAGATGGAGTCGGTTTCTGTTGTGGAAAAGGAATAGTGCCTTAAAAGCACTGCAAACACCATCGGCTCTTTACCTTCACTTTAGCTTAGTTTTAAATTATCCTAGGATGCTTCCTTTGATTGTTTTTCTGGTTTGTACAATTTCTTTTCCTTCTATTTGTGTAAGACAGCAACACACAAATGTGTCTAAATTCTGAGGGACATCTCAGACTTTGCAACTCCACGGTCTAAATTCACGGTTTTACAGAAATGCAAGCAGGCAGTTTTAGCTGTAAATGAGTCCTGATTACTGATTGTGAATAAGGCAAAAACAACCAAAAAAAAAATAACCCCAGACGTTTTACATTTTTTCCTTGCGATCTTTGTGTCTTTCTTGTTACTAAAATACGGGTGGTTTTGCAGAGCAGAGTTCACCTGCATTCCAAGAGCTGGTTTGGTGACCGCTAAAATTGTACCTAGAGTTGTTTTTGGTGAGGCGTGCACAGGCTGCAGCACTTGCACGTAGACAGGTTGGGCCGGGGGGGGGGGGTTTATGCGTGGACATGCTTGCGTACGTGTGGTATATGCAGTCATTTACAGAAGGCCATAAGAAAGAAACAGATGCTTAGTCTGGAGCACAATAAGCTCCCCTCAGTCGGTCTCAGACGCAGATTTGAAGTTGAGAGAGGGAGAACTTTTTCTCTGGGCTTTACTGTTGCTAGGCGACATCGAGGAGCATGTGACTGGCAGAGCAGGCTGAGTGCCGCTCCTCCGGTACTAATCTGGCTGCTGTGGATGGAGTAGCTGTGTGCCCAAGTCCTCTCCCCAGCCTGGGGCTGCAGCGCCTCTTCCTGTCTTCTCCTTCTTCACGCTGTTTAATTGCCCTGCATTGAAAATCAAGCCTGTCTTGTTGGAGCAAGAGTGGCTGAAGTGCATTTCCTCCACCCCGTGTATTGACCTGCAGTCCTGCTGGTTCTGTGTGTGTCTGTGTATTACGTGTGTGTTCAAATTATTAATCTGCTTTCTTTGCTCAACTCTTAGTTTAAGCTCCTTAGACAGAATCAACTAAGTAATTATACAGCAACTGCTGCTAGCAGCTCCCACTTGTGAACAGGGAAATAAGAGATAGCTAATGTGCAGCAGGAGACCTGCGAAAACTCCAGCCAAGGAGGTCACACTGGGCAGAATTAATCCTATGCACTATTATTTTACATTGGATAGAATAGAAGCTGCACTGCAGATCAAAATTTTGGTTATTTGTTCTACAGTTGCTTGTGATTGTCCAGAAAGTACCTGATAAGTTACATGACAGAATAAGCAGAGAGAAGCTTTGAACTAGTATCCATAGGTAGTGGAAGTACAGAAGTTTTTTTACTTTTTATGGTGTTCCTCCCCCTCTTTTTCCCATTCTCCCCTCCCCCCTGCATCCACAGTAGAATAGCTGTGGAAATCAAGCAGTATAATTTTGATAATGGGTGTCTGATACTAGCAAAATACCTGATTAGCAATCTTGCCTGCACTGTGATTATAATAGTGAAGTATTTGGTAACCTTAAGTTCCAGTTCCTTGAAGGCTGAGATCAGGTCAGACACTTATTTTGAAAAGAAAATTTGGAGAACCATGAAAGCAATCCCAAGCCTTAGAATGAAAATGGTGAAAATCTATTATCTTGCCTAATCCTCAGTATTTTCAAAGGTGCTTCACTGATGTTTTTAGAGTTTTTTGTTGGCAATATCTGAGTGTTCCCAATATAGGATGGATGTTTCTAGAAGTATTTCATCTGAGCACTTGCTCAAATGATAGTGCTCTTCCTTGATTTACCTAATTCTAGTTTTACTGGGAGTAAACATAGTGCTCATAAATGGAATAAAAATGCTGTGTTTTGTAATTGCCAGCAGCACAGGGCCTGTTTCTCCAACCTTTACTCTGTAAGTCTTGTTGCCTCTGGGGTAGTTGTTGTCAGAAAAAAGTGTAACTGGAATCTAGAAAACTAGTTAGATGAAGATAGTGTCAAGCAGGAGCATCACAAGACTATTGCTCGTGTTTGTTTTGAGGAATATCAGTGCTTCACACTCAGTCATAAACTTGAGACAATGGATGGATGCTAATTCACCAAATTTGATTTGTATCCTAAATCTCTGCAATGATAAATCATCAGCTTGATACATCCCAGGCAAATATGGCTACCTTTATGAGGTCTGTATTAGTCTGAGAATGAAGGCTATTCTAAGAATGAATGCATATGGTGTGATAAGACATCTCCCAAAAAAATCACACTGAGCATTAGCATGAAGTGTAGCAGGCCATTAAGAAATAGGTATGGTGAGACCAAGTAGAAAAGAGGTACAGCAGTTCTTTCTAGAAGTCATGGAGAAATGTGCTTTTCCATCAGCCATTGTAGTAGTTCAATCTCCAGATTAATAATTTGGTGTTTTTTAAACATTGTCTTCACTCAGAACTATTCAATTTGTCTGTAGGATGATGTACAGTGACATTGCTACAGGTGACAGCCAGAGTCACTATTCATACTTCCTTGTACAGGACTGTGCACTTTTGAATGACAGAGAAGCCTGGCTGTAAGATTCCCCCCCTGCCAAGGCCTAGTGTTTGAAGACTTGAGTGACTGGGGACTGAGGATTTGGAAGTAACGGGAAGGGAAAAAGGATGGCCAGAAATATGAATATACCAATGCAATCCTGACATACTATTTACTGGGTTTTCTGCATGACCTTTGGGCTTCAGTGTTCATAATCCTGCACTGGTACCATTTTCTTGGTTTCTCTTGGAGAAGTACTCACACAAAATCAAGAGCAAAAATTGCACTGAGTGTCCATCTACCTGGCTTCTAAACTGTTTTACTTGCTGAGGCCTGACAATGTAGAAGTACCTGTCAGTGAAACATGTAATAGTCTTCTCACCTTTTAACGAGTTTTTCCATGCACTAACAGGTGTTTTGGGTTTTTTTCTTTGTTCTTTTTAATGAATAGCCCACTTCTAGTACATCTCTTGAATTTTCTTAATAATTCACTCTTTTTCTGTATTCTGTTCAGTAAAGCATATCAGGTATTTGCAAAGTAATCAGCTAAAGCAAAGAATGGGTCAAACCCCAGAATTTTAGTTAAAAATTGAAAGCAGTAATTGGATGACACCGGGTTAGATTTAGGTTCTATGCCAAATTCTAGAATTACAGTAAATAATTAAGCTACAGGAGTGAAGACAAACAGAGACAGAACATCCAAGGAGATTTCAGCAAAGATAAATGTGTGATGTGTATGATGCTTCTATTTCCCTGTAAGACAAACCAAAACCTTCTTTCATATATTGAGCTGGTTGGAAATTTGAGCAATGAAATCCTACTTTAATCCAGATTTACTTGCCATGTGTTTTGCAGGAAATAGCAAAGATTCATTTGGGGGAAAGGTAGACTGCAATTTCATTACAGCCTTTTAATTATTTTCCTTTTGGGCTTCCTGGATTGACTTGAAATCAGTTGTACTGTTCGGAGCCTTTCCCCTCCATACGCCTTTTTCCATTCTTAACTTCTCATTCTTTAACACTGAAGCTGGCAGTTCTTCCAGCAAGAATTGTTTTAAAATCTGAATACTCTTCTTTTTAACTGAGCAGTAAGCAGGAACACTGTAGGCACAGTTTATTTTATACATGTATATTGGATCCATTCACTCTTCTACAGTACTTACTTTTAGATCTGAGGGGTTGTGATAACTTTTCAGATAGACAAATATGTAACTTGAATAACACTGTGCTATCACTTTTTTAAGCAGAAATTGTACCTCCTCTTCCAGAGCTCTACTTAAAACATAATGGAACCACATAGTACTTTGGATATTTCAAAGGAAGTTATTCTTTCTAGAGTTTGTCATTGTTAAAAAACATTAAATGTTCCTTCTAATTAAGGATCTATTATCTATATAAAGAGAAGTGGATGTTTTTATTCCACTAATTAGGGTGCTAATCATAATTTGTCAGTTTCTTTTTAAGAGCTTACATTGATTGTGGCAGATAAAAGGCAGAGCTGTTTCTAAAATATTTAAAACTGAAGTGCTTCTTTATATAATTTGATTATAATACAAATTCTAAAAAATACCTTGAGCTGTTTCTAGATGAAAGAATAACAAGGTTTCTTCTGAGAAACCCAGTGTGATTCCTTTAATTTCAAAGAAATTACCCTGAGTTGTACTGATCTAAGACAGAAAACATGATTCAGTGAAGAGTAAACATCTCTTTAAATAGCTTTTTGTTGTTTGAGATTAATTTTGAAGTCTATTTTGTTATGATAATGTTAATTTCTTAGCAACTTTTTGTTCCCTCGACTCAGTACACTTATAGAACAGTTTAAAAAAGTGAAATTTAATGAGTAAGCATAGAACTGTTAAATGAAATGGATAGCCTTTAGCGTATTCCTTAAGCTTTTACTGTTGGTTTCAAGGGTTTTAATGTTTTCTTTGTTTTGCAATGCTTAAAGTGGATTAGAGATCTAAGGATCACTGTTAAAAGTTTTGTTTTGGATTAATGGAATGACATATAAAAGTTGACTGAAATGGTTCTACTTCTATGACCTGTTCTATTTTATACTTTTAACATGAGTAAGTTGCCTTTGTTTTACAATCAAAAAGTCAGATCTTCAGCAAAAAGGCTCTATTTAGAGCAGCAGTGTGTCTGCCCAATTATTTTTCTGCACAGGCACATCATAATATTACACCCTGCTGAGTCAAGTCAGAGAATGAGGGGCCGTTCCAACTGGGACTCCCTTTAGCAGGGATTGCAGGGTCATGCTTTGTGGAGCAAGAAGGCCAGGGGTTTAGCTGTGTTCTGTGGCGTCTCTTAAAAAAAAACCAGAAGGTGTAGTCCACAAAATATCCCAGGAACTGATACATTCACCCATGTATTTAGAACCCAGGTAATGCTTTTTATCTTCAGAAACCATGGTGCGCATTATCAACTCATATAAATACACCATAGAAAGTTCAGTTTACTTTGAGGAAGTATGAGGCCTGCAGAACTGGAATACAGACAGGTATCAATAACCCTACCCAGATTTGTCCCAAAGAAGGAAATCTACTATGTAAAGTTCATATCATTCAATACCCATTTTGGTCTGATCAAGCCCTTGTCACACCTTGTCATCTAAGGGTACAGTTTAGTGAAAAGTTATGAGCCATGTGAACAGTTAGTTCACTGCTTCTGGAAACAGGATGCCCCCACTCATCTTCCCTCTCTTTTCCAATGTCCCATGCCCGTGTTGCTGACAACCTTGAGCTGTTGGTACTCGCTTTGTGCCACTGCTCATTGGACCTTCTCTGAGCTCTTTTCACTTAGAAACCTGTGGGAAAAATAAACCAGGCCTATGGAATTACGGCTTAGTGATTTTGAGCAGCATGCAGAAGGGCCTGGTAGTTACTGGAGTTTGGAAAAGAAAGGGAACCTTGGCATCAGGTACAAGTAGAGATGTTTGAAGGCGGGCGAGAAAGACACACTCTGTTTTCCTATGGTAGGTCAGGGCTGGCCATGCAACCACTGTCTAATGCTACTGCTAAGAACCTTACCATGCTGATAACAAGAGCAGTCCTATAAGGGCTAGAGTGAACAGGTGTTAGCGCTGCTGGAAACCCTTTTGTAAAGGTGTCTGGTGTAAACAGATGGCTTGAGGTAAATGAGCCTGCTCACATGTTCACTTTTGAGCAGGGTTGTAGGGCTGTTCTCAACCTGCAGTGTAATAAATGCATTGTATGATAACCAATCACATGGAATGTTGCTGCAGTTCTTGTTGGCCTTCTAGCTGTGTTAATAAAAGTTACGTTTACTATGCAAGGTCTGATGCTTTTTAAAACCATTTCATGTGAAACAAACTCCAGTTTGTCTAAAATGAGTGACAAAGTCTGTGATGTCTACCATAAGAATATTGGAGCGGTGTTTGCTAGCTCTGCAGTTATTCATTTTCTGTATGAAGTCAGACACAGAATGCATTTTAAAGCCTCACTGAAAATGAGTGCAAAACTTTTTAATTCTTGGCCTATGCAACTTTTTCTAATAGGAGTTAAGAATTCTCAGAGACTTAAATCCTGTAAGGCAGTAGAGGAAGGGAGAGCCCAAGTGATCACCCTGTTAAAGGAAAAATCTTGGCTTTAAACAGCCTATGTGGAGATACTGACTCTCTGGACAGCAATATAACAGGTGTGGTTGCAATCGCCTCCTTGCAGACATTGCGAAAGACTGGGAGGAAGGGATTACAGGTTAAAGGTTGCAGGCCTAAAGGCAAATGCCTGCAGTCCTCTGAGCAATGTTTTTTGTATGTTGTGTTACTGCCAGTGTATGCCTTTCATGTCATTTTTTGTGCTTGGTTCTGGATGTAAGGATATTACAGTGTGCAGTACGTGTATGCTTTTGTGTTTCCAAGGATGTAGCGTCCGTGGGCTTATGCACCCATGTAGGCTAGAGAAGTTATTCCTTACTGTTAACTGCTATGTTTGGCATGCTGCTTAGACTAGCTAGCTAGTGTAATTTAAAGAATTACTTTAAATATTATGCCCAGCAGCCACCAATGAAGGGAAGTCACAGCAGAATCAAGTATCCTTAAAATTCAAAGTGGGTGAATAAATCTGAGAGTTATAGAATTTGGATGCTTAGGGAAAATCAAAGTAAAATGATTCCATTGGGGTTGACAGGAAGAGAAATGTTTCAGGAGAAGATTGTATTTCTTGTATTTATCTTCTGATGAATTCACAGACTGTCTTTTTAATATGGCACACTTACTAGTATTACTATTGCATAAAAGGATTTTTAAAATTATTTTTAAAACCAAAAGCTATAAAGAAAATATGCTACACTTAGAAATGAAACAGGCAGAGGATGATTTAATTCTTATTGTTCATTTTCAAGTCCTTTAAGATAAAACTGCATTTTGTGTGAGCACATCGGACTGCATTGTTGCTTCAGTTCAGGTGGTCCTGTCAGGGAGTTTGAAACTACATGATCTTTAAGGTTCCTTCCAACCCAAACTGTTCTATGATTCTATGATCCTTTATTTACTCAGGTCTGCCTTGACATATGGAATTTCCTTTTTGGAAAACTTGATAAGGAATGACCAGCGCCTAGCTGCTAACTGAAGCAGTCACTACTGAATAAGGGAGAAATGTGATGTGTCAATGCATCCAAAGGAATATGTGTAGTTCCCAGTGTCATGGGCAGTAGTTAGCAGCATTAGAATGTCTGTCTAGGCACACTAGATGCTTGTAGCATGTGATCTATCTATTCTGTACTGACCCATCAGTTCTGCTTTTCTGACAGTGTTCCCACAGGTTTGGTTTGCAGTGAGTAGCTATTGCAATTTTTGAAATTTGTGCAAAACGACTAGTGGCCTTTGAAGCTTTGGGTGGATATGGGTTCTGTGGTGGGAAGACAGAAATAGCATTCATTTTTTGTGCTTACCATGTTTATTATCTGTAAGGCAAAGTGGTTTATTTTTTTCATGGCAGGTTTCATTTTTCATTTAACAACTCGTAATATAAAATTATGGTAAGGTTTATAATTTAGCAAAATGTTATATGTTGTATAGCCATTTTCATTCTAGCAATGATACAGAAAAGAAATACAAAAATGACACAATTTCACTGTCACGAACTGTGCAGGAACGCTCTTACTGAGGCCAGTTCCTAGTGCTACAATGACTCATCAGCTTTCAGGAGAGCATGACAGAATTGAATGCAGGTCATCATCTCAGCATGGGGTCTAATTTTAAGAGAAAACAGCACATTGGTTGGAAAATTTACTTTAAAAACTGTACAGCTCTCAAAATGAAAAAATCTTCCTGAGAGGGGTGTTTTATCATCTGCTACTGTATCTGTCTGGCTTTCTCAGTGATATATATACTGTACCTGTTCTTTCTAAGTTGTTTAAGCACTTTTTTTTTTCCACTTTCCACACACCGTGTAGTTGTAAATACTTCCTAGTCTTGAAGATTTCCCTTTTTTGCTCATATTCCCTCCCCATCTTCTGTTACCCAATTGCTATTCTACAGCAGCCTTGGGGCCATTAGCAAGGTTCATTCTTATGAAAATGCTTGGGATGCTTCCTTCTGTGAGTAACTGAGGGTGTCTTTATTTCTACTGTGTTTGCCTGTTCTTCTTCCTCTTTATGTCATATGGTCAATTAGAACAGATTTTTGCATACTTAATGTGCCATTCATGAAAAAGAAGCTACTGAGATTTAGGAGAGCTGGGGTGTGCTTCCCTAGAGATCCACAGTGCTTGCTTCACTTCCCCAGCTAACACAATCACAACTGATTTATGTGGATTAAGACACCTAATGTCAAGACAGCTGGTTGGAGTTATCCAATTTAAGGCAGAACATATTCTTTACATGTGATGTCTGAAACACATTTTTATATTGAGGAAGCTGATCTTTCAGCAGCACTGCAAGTACTCGTTCTCGTGAATTTGGCCATACAGATAATAATTTTACTAAAGTCTCTAAGGAGTACAAATAGTTTTTGTTAGTGTCCTCCTGGAAAATACTTTATATACAGTTTAGATTAAAGAAAGTGTCCAAGAAAAATTAATGGCTGGCCCTCAGTTATCACTGAAGTACAAGAAATGTCGGTGACTTAAATGAAAGAAGGAACCTGGTCTGTTCAATATAAAGAATATTTATTTTATCAGTAGAAAGGAGTATTGCCTTTGGTCTATTAGAACTAGGACTTGCTTAAAAGGATTACTTTTTATTCCTGCATTGTTATAGGACTAAAAAGATAGTAAAAGGAACTTTTACTAAATCCTAAAAGGATTGTAAAAGGACTTAATTTTTATTATTTTGTTTGTAGTACTGTATGATGGAAAAGGTACATGGTATGGATATATACTGTTTATAAGCATGTGTGATAAATAAACTGTCATGGTTTTAAATTTAGAAGGTTGGGTTTTTTACATTTAGGAACAGTGTGAATAATTTTAAAAGACTGAATGTCTTGATTTTATTTTATTTTCCCAGAATAATTGGTTTGAAACTGGTAATGTAGAAACCATTGTTATTTTGTTCTGAATACCAGAACTTTAAGAAAAAAATTAAAACTGAGATTTTTTTTTTTTTTTTTTTTTTTTTTTTCCTGGAAGGTTCATGGGTGGTATATAAAAAAATTAGGAGCTTGTTCTCTCTATTATTGGTTCAGGCTTATACTTGAAAAAAGTAAAAGTGAATAGATTTGTTAAGAACTAATTAATAGACCATTTCTATTTTTATCAGGCTGTTTGCATTTGCTGTTTTTTCAATTAATAAAGCTGAAGTAAGGTAGAGAGGATGAGGATTATAAATGTCTTTAATGTTGCTAGGAAGCATTTTACAGTGTCATTCCTTTGAACTTGTTGTCTGCAGGAGACTTGAACCATTTTTTCTTTGCAGGAAAGCTTTCCTGCTTAGTTTCAGTAAATTAAAATCCTGAATTTCTTTAATTCTTGGATTTGTGTTGAGGCATTAGCAGAAGTTAATCTATAGTTCTTTTATAACTGTATTAACTGAAAACAAATAGTTTAACATTGAATACAATGATCTTAAGTGTTTTTATCAAAGATTTTACATGTGAGCATTATTAAAATGATATTTGATGCTTTCGTTTTAACAATTGCTTTAGTTGACAAGTGTGTGTATGTGCAAGAACATGCAGACACAAAGCACAGAATATAATGTGGATTTTGATGGGTTTTTTCCTGCTTGGCAAGTAAAGACAAACCATAAAAATCTGCTGATGCTGCAGAGAAACATGGTACTTCTAAGTCCATAATGAAAGACAACATTTTCACTTTTGCTCTTGAATTTTAAAGCGCTTTTTAAGAAAAATCCATGGGTAAAAGTTTCAAATGTTGGTATTGGATCTTACCTGTCAGAGTAGAACCCACTTCTTACAGCTTCTGATACCTGTCATTCTGCTGAACACAGAATGTGGTTTACTCAAAAATAAGTCCAGTTAGTACTGGTGAAGAACTGGATCAGTTGCTTTAAGTTCAGTCCTTTATCATTTCCACCACTGCTCCCTGCCTCTCACCCCCAAATAATCTGACATGTGCCTTGTTTCTTGTACTGTCTAATAAACATAGCAGCAAAATAGATCATGCCTCTCATGTATTGTGACTTTGAGTGCTAACAGATTAAAAATAGAATGTGGCTATATGTTGGTGAAGGGAAGAACGGGGTCATTTGGCCTCTTGACATCGGGGCCCCCCTTGAGAGTTCAAGAGCATGTCATCTTTATGCTGCAAACTGCCTAGGGCATGGCCCTTTTTCTTACATGATTGTACAGTACAAGGCACAAGGAGTTCTGGATCAGCTGCTGAGTCTGTAGATGCTATTTTACTTATAATAATCTTGTTATATGTAATTGGATGACAATTCAGTAAAAGAAATGCTACACTTCCCTATTGGCAATGTATTGCTGTCTCTCTGGCACTTCAGCTTTTCTGCTTCAGATCGTCCCTTGACTAGTCCTCTGTTTGCCTACCAATCTGTCTACAAAGATCTTGCAGTCATGTGAAGTGGATGCAGATGCACATTTGTACTGTCTTTTTGTTGATATTGTCAGTAAAAATTATTTCTTTAAACTAATTTAGAGACACATAGGTACAAAAGATGTTTTGTGTTTCAAGCAAGGGCTTGAAAACTGCAGGTAAATCTTTTACTGCTTTGTGTAATATTTTGGAACAGTAATACCTATAAATGTTTGTGTGGTCTGTGTTTTGTTTTTTTTTATCTCAATAGTTTGTATTAAATATAATGAAGTTTAAAGAGTGTGGATAGACTGAAGGTTAAATATCATCTTAAGGTATATGGAAGTTAGCATAATTTCATCAGATTCTGTTTTTCTTATATATTAAATAATATTTGTTCATTCTCATGTTATAATTGCTAGCTGACAACTGCTCCTCAGTGTCATAGGGCATTATTTGAAAATAAGCTAAGGTTTTTCCTAAACTTTGGATTTCACTTCTTTCTACATTACTGAGGGGGAACAGAGCTGGAATTTCCAGAGATTCAACCTTCCCTCCTTGAGCATTCCAAAACCTCAGGCTGTTTGACATGCAATTAAGCTAGGCAAAAATCTGACATCAAAGTGTATGGAAGGTGATTCTCCAGGATTCTTTTACCTTCAAGGCCCCTAGAATGGGCTGCTCTGTTTGGGGGCCAAATGGGAAAGAAAGTACCCTTTTTTTGGAGAGAGAAAAGAGAGCTTGTCACTTATTTTTCTATTTGTAAATTTTATGTGGAAGAGGTTTGTAATGCTCAGTGTGTTTGCATTTACTTCTTGAAAGCCTGGAGATGTATTACAAGTGGAACTGTTCAGTTGAAAAAATATTGCCCTGAAGAACATTACTCTTTTAAATGCAAATAAATCTGTTGAGGGAGTTGATTCCTGAAGTGTAAAGTAATTGCAGCAGTATAAGTTTGATTTTTGAGTGGAGAGTTTGAGAGTAGTACAATCTGCCCTGGGCTTAATATATTCCTCATTACTTTAAATTCTTCATTCAGGCTTAACTGCTAAAGAAGTGTTAGCAGCTCTCAAAGGTATTGTGAGTACAAGGAAGGGAGAATGAATTTTGGCCTATTCTGTATAGTCAGAATGAACAGTCATGGTCCTTAATCTGTGGATGACAATATAATTCAGAAGATTTGTAGTCAGAGTTAAATGTGTGAGGGACTTCAAGGTTAAATGAGCAGGTAGAAAATGTATGAAAAGAATACAAAAGACTAGAACTGTTCAGGGAGGAACTGCAAGGAGCCAAAAGTAACACAAGGGGGTGGAGAGTAGGGCTGGTTTGGTTCTATTATAAGCCAAACATAACATTCTGGTTTTAATACAAAAGGTTTGAATTTTAGCTTTAATTCTGAAACTCAATGTTCCTACACAAACCTTGGGACAAGTGAACCCCAGTGGAAGTTGAGAGGGTGTAATGGACTGCCTTCCTGTTGAAGACTATAGCCCTGTGGATTAAAGCACTGTGCTGTGAAATGCATGATGCTATTAACCTCTCCCTCTTCTGCTGAAATTCCCTGTCACTTAATGTGACATTGAGTAACATTCATTAGTGATGTGAAGGTTGAGACCATCCTCTAGTGGCAGTGGGGTTTGGCTTTGGCAGTGCTTTACCATAGGGTACTTCATTCATATGCAGGCAACAATTGATGTAGAAAATAAGGTGAGTAGTGCTAGAAGATGCACTTATTTTGAATAAATTAAAAGTGAAAAAAGATATTTTGTTTAGTTAGTAATTTGCTCAATCTTTACTCTGATAAAATCACTATGATGTTGTTCTATTCCAGTGGAAAATGACTATCTGATATAATCTCTCTGCAGGTAGCTTTCCCAGAGTTAGTAATATAAGCCTTCTTGTTTTACCTGGGCAAATTCTGAATCTTAAACATCCACTGAGAGTCTCTTACAAGAGAATCCCAGACCCAGGGAACAATAGAAAGTCCAGTGACAAAGTTAGCATGAAGCCCCAAAATAGTAAGTATAACAAGAAGTTTAGAAATAGCACTTTGGTCTACATTTTTCCAGTGATACTTCTGATCTTTGCTTTGCATTCAGTATTAGACTGGTTTATATTAAAGACAATATCATACATTTGTTATGTCTTTGGTGTTTTCCTGAACATCAAGCATTAGAAACAGATTTTACCTTTCAAAATTATTTTTGTTAATGCCCAGAGATTTGTCTCTATAATATATGTGTTCTGGTGTGATTCCTAAGCTCTGCCATGCATTTTTTTAACCCATACATTAGTAGTACTTTAATCACAGTCAGAAGACTAGAACTGAATTATAGTAATAGTGGAGCAACACCAAAAATTTAAGCATTTCTCAAAACTGAACTTTCAAAAGTCACCCCAATTCTGTTCTATTAACAAATTTTAAGCATGAAGTTAAGCCTGATCATTTTATTGTTTGTTTTTAAACTCAGTGGTTATTTCCTTCAGAAATCTTGCTGATAGGATTCTGTTTACCTGTAAAAGGTATCTGGTTTTATCAGTATTTGTCAGAGTAAATCTGAATTTCTATGGAAATTAGCTCATTAGTATTAATTTTTTGAAATAACTGACTGATTAATGAGCCACCTTACCATTTAAAAAAAACCACAAGAATTTATTGAAAGGAAAACCTTTCATAAAATTACTAATGACTAATTCTTCAGTGAATTGAGGCTTCAAATAATATCAATAAACAAGCTTATACCCATTGTTTTCTGACAGTGCCCGCTCTTGCTGAAACCCAGGTGCTGCAAGCTCACATTTCATAGAATATACCAAATCTGGTTATTGCTGCCATGGTTATTTTTCTTTCATTCTGGATACTTCTTCTGGCTATTTGTAGCAGTAACTTTGTGATCATGCATTTTTCCCCTGATTACTTTCTCCTTTATCAAAGTTAGAATTGTTTTTGCTCACAGATGAAACATAAGCTTCTTAGAGCTTTTGTGAGAAGTGCCCTTGATACTGCAGATCACTTTTACTTCTTTCATATTACTGATTTTCAAAGATTGTTTTTTAAATTAATTTACATAACTATCAGCTAGGTGATTTTCTTTCTTCTAAAGAAAATATAAATCACTGATAATTGAAGTATTAGTCTTTCATAGTTTTTGTAGGTGTTTCAGAGCTCTTTGCCTTCAGTTGTAAGCACAGCAGATAACATTGTAAAGCTTAATGCCATAATTAAATTAATGCTAACAGGTCTGCTGAAGAATTGTATAAATGGACATTGATACAGTGCTTGCTGTGTGTAGGTGTGAGCATCTTAAATTATAATTCTGAGAAGTATTATAAAGTGTAGCAGAACAGCGTGACTTGCAGGTTTTCTGTTAACATTCAGTTACCTTTTCTGATACTGTACAAAGACTGCTGTGTTTATACTGCTTTTAAAAAAGTTAATCTGTGTTATCACCTCATTTTAATCACTATAAGGGTATGTTTAACTATAAGAACTTAATAGAAGATAGCCAAAATAAATTGTTGTACATAGTGCTTGAAATTTTTTTAGATAGTTATTATTTAGAAATAATATACAGATTGCTCATATTGCCTGTTTATAAGCATGTTTCATTAAAAATCCTAATCATGTGGATGCAGATTTAATTCTATACTGTAACTTCTTTTTTAAAGTAAGTGACTATCAATGTTTTTGAATAGCAATAATATACTAAATACACAGGAAGATTCAGTGTTTGTTTTGCATAGTAATTGCAACTGATAAATGGTGGGTTACATGTTAGAGCTTTAACTGCTAATCTCATATGAAAATGTTGCTTTGTAGGGCAAAATTCAGGGAGAGGGCCTGGGATTCCAGAGTGAACTTGTACATTCCTTCAGGGCATTTTTGCAAGGGAGGTTGTTGTGTTTTAAAGGTAGTTGATAAGAGACCTGCACCACCAACCCCAGACCTGCACCACCAACCACCATCATGCATTAGTCTATAGAAGGTATTTGGGTGAACATACTCCTGTACCACTCCGTACCACCATTTATCCAAGTGAAATTTTTGACCATTTGCAGGATACATTATAAATCAGGGTGTCACTACCAGACAATCAGATTTGAACATTCCTTGCATAAAGTAGCTTGCCTATATCCCTAAGGAATACATCACTTAACTGTGTTTATGTGACAGTGTTGATATGCCTGGTTTTACGTGAATGTTAGGTAGCATGTTATTTATGTCATCATGAATTCTGGTGGTTGTGCTTTATGTATACTGAGGTTATCTGCTCTGGACAAATCGCTCAGAATAATTGAAAGATGTAATTTTATCATATGGTTATTAATTAATTCAAGAAACAGGATTTTTTTCCTTCAGAGTTGGACTTTGCTACTACCTCAGGCTTTTTCAGTGTTTCCCTCTCTGAGGTGCTGACAACAGATTAACATGAAACAGAGCTCTGTTGAAGCTAATTATGTTGTAGCTCATTGTTTTGAGGATCTATAAAACTGTTCACTCCCTTTTTATGAGGCTGTAGACACAACGAAAGGCCATAAACAGGGCCTTTTCTCTTTCCTACAGAATACAAATTTCATTAGTTGACTCTAATAAAGGCCTGATCCAGCTGCATTTACACCTGGGAATGAATGCTTCTTTATCAGGTCTTAATCCTTAGTAGATCAAGCAGGAGAGAATGACAGCAGGATAGCTTTTGATCAGCCATAAATGTCTGAAAGCTTAATTTCTTTTAAAATTATTTGCTATTCAAATCTTCACTCAAGACATGCTTTCCTGTACTTCAGAGGAAATATTTTAGGTATGAGGGCATTATTAAAAAACAAAACAAAACTGAGATCTTTCTATACTTTCAAGCAGTTACCACTGAAACAAGATTTCCACATCAGCTAAGGGGATTATTATTGTATGTTTTTAAATCCTCAGAGACTTTGGAAAGCACTAATATTTAGCATGTTAAGCCCCTAGAAATAATGTGGAAAGTGATGCCCTACCTTTCTTTAAAGTCTATATATACTGCTTGGGAATTTAAAATTGATACATTCCTGCTAAATAGGTTTCTGTAGTGCATGTACTCTAGATTTGTTTGGGTTATTTTTCCTTTTTTGTAACTCTTTTTGTTTTGTTTGTATAATATACAAATGCTAAAATTATTGGAATTTTCTAGCAATTCAGTTGGAAATGTCCAGTAATATTTGAAGATGGTTCTTTGCTTTTAAAAAAATTTGTTTATCTGGGTATATAGAGCTCTTTTTTATATATATATATAGTTTTTAATATTTTTTTTGTATTATCATTTGTATTATTTTGTGTATTATCATTTTCTCTTCATGCTGCAAGGTGATGGATAAACTAGAGTCATTGATGAATTTCACTGTCTGTTTTTATGTGCTTGCTCTGCTAAGCTGCTTGTTCCTGTGTTTTACCACAGGATGTGAGCGGGGGCAGTTTCGCTGTGGCAATGGTCGCTGCATTCCTGCAGACTGGAGGTGTGATGGGGCGAGAGACTGCTCGGATGACACAGATGAAGCTGGCTGCCGTAAGTGAAACAAATACTGAGCAACTCCTTTGTAAGGAGGGAATCAGGAGATTCCAATATAAACAACTGTACCTATGGTGCAAGAATGAATATTGAACTGGGAGAAAACTGCTAGTAGTCATGACATACTGCAGAATCTATTTGAGTCACTCTTCCATGAGCTTATTTGCTTTGGTAGATGGAAAATCAAGTAGAGCTCAGCTTCTAACATGACTTTAACATTTTCTTAAAGATCTGACTGTCCAATAATGCAGTTTCATATTATGACTAATGTTCTAAGTAGATATAGAAAAGTATTCCATTACTGCAGTAATCCTGAATATTGGATGTATATAAAGCTGCCACTAGCATCACTTGTGCCCCAAATCTTTGGATTTTTCAGACTCTGGACAACTAACTGTGCCTACTGTGCCCAAAGTAGAGTCATGCTTGTCTACAGTTAATTGTGCTGTGTCAGCAGCTCAGGGACAACAATTTTATTCATATGGACTGTAATATCCATGCACAAAGATTGTCTCAAGCTGAACGGAAAAGCTGTGAAAATGAAGAATTTCTCTCCACAGTCTGTTTTCAGGAACTTGCCTGAATTTTTCCTTCTCAATTCTAGTGTTCTTTGAGGTCTTGGGGGTTGGTGCAATTATCAGCCCATTTACAGGCTAGGCCAATTTTTGCCCCTCAGCTGATAGGGAGTGAGTAAGACTAATTTATATACCTTTTTTTTCACACTGTAATATTTCTTTGCTGCTTGACCCATGTAATAATTGGAGGCCATTGACATAGCTTGGCAGTCTGATTTGTTGCTAGGCACTTTAGTTAGCTTCAAAAACTAGTGTAGTCCTTGGTGAAGAATGTCTTTAAACTGTCAAAACAAAATGGTGCTGTCCCATAGCAATAATGAAAATTAAGCTTAATTTTTTTGAATTAATTGTCCTTTAAAAACAACATGTTAATGTGCTGTAGGTACTGCAGCACATCAGTGTCCAGCAAGATAATTTTAAACTGTATAAAACTGGTCTGAGGTTAAAATCATGCTTAAAGATTATTCTTTGGTTCTTGAAGCAGGACTTAAAAGACTATGCATGAAGTACGTCTGTAGTATGTGATCAATTTTATCCCTGTGTTTAGTTTAGTACTGATATTATTTTCTACTTTTCAACTCTAAATCTACAAATTGTTTTAATTTTCTTCCTCAATGCTTTGGTTACATTGGTGGTTGTGCTTGCATATCATCCCATGAGCACAAAGTGTTTCAAGTGAATCTTGTGTGTCTGCAAAAACATAATCCCGAGAGCAGAGATGGTCAAGACCAGGGTCCTGTTTACTGGACTGTGTTGTACTAGTGATTCTTCCAGGAGTGGAAGAGCTGGATGGAGCAAGCTGTGACACAGTTTCAGACAATTATTTTGATCTTTCTCTTTGACGGTTCCCTGTTGTTTGTCCATTTGAAGAGTACAGAGTGGATCTGGAACAACATTCAAATTGTTCTGATCTGATCCTCAATTTGCCTCATGAATTCACAGGGGAAAATCATGAGCTTGTTTTGGGATACCATGTTCTTATGAGGGATAAAGCACCTGAGGTGGAGTGGGGGCAATTGAACAGACCCGCTGTGAGACTAGGGAAGCTAGTGTGACTCTATACATAAGTGAAAAAAGGGGCTCTGCCAGAGGGCAGTTCAGAACTTGAAAATTTTTAGGGTCTGCCTTCTAGAGGAACTTTTATCTCCAGGAGAGGATATAAAGCTGAAGAATCTATGCAGGAGTTTACTAAGCTGAATTTTGCCTTTGAGCATCCTTTTGCTGGTCTACTTTCCCCTCTCTGGTCTGTCTGTATTCTTTGATCTGTTAAATGCTTCATGTGCTTCATGGAAGTTGCAATTCATTGACACGTGAACCTTAGACTTTCTTTTCTCTTATGCTATTATTTTCTTTGAAAGTGCTTTTCCAGACATCTGTGGAATGACAATATTTTTTCATTGCTTACACTAGCACAACCTACGTGTGAGGGAAATCAGTTTCAGTGTCAGACTGATGGTGAATGCATTCCACAGTCATGGGTTTGTGATGATGAGGAGGACTGTGAAGATGGGTCAGATGAACATCAACAGTGTCGTAAGTATTTTACCTTGCAGTGTTATACCAGCTTTTTGAAATAATGTAATTTACATAACAGCACATTGAGAACATACAGAAACAAGCCCTCTGTAAGTACTGAAGTCTCTCTAAAATGTTTCTAGAAATCTGAAGTCTGAAGTTGATAAAACACAGAAAATATGTCTCAAAAGATATCTCCAGGTCTTGAAATTTGAAAATTATTCATGTTTCCTTTAATTAAAAAGAGAAAAATGTAAAGTGTGTACTAGTTTTATACTTGATACAAAATTTAGTAATTTCAAAAATGGTGAAATTGACATAATACAGTATCTGCTATATTAATTGACTAGCAAAATTCACAGTGGCATCTCAGAACCATATAAAAAAATTAATTCTTTCTAGATAACTTGGAAATTTATTTGTATATAAAACAGGAGTGGTTATCAATAATCAGCAGCCATTGATAAATATTCTTGTATGATTTTCAGCAATGCTATTTAGTAACATTATTATTTAGAATTACCAGAGCTGTTCTTTCTCACATTCAGAGAGGAAAATACCTATGGTATCGGTATATGGTGAGAGTCTAGTCTTTAATTATCATTTGGACAGCTTGAATTTAGAATGTAATTCTGATCAGTATTTCACATTAAACATGCTAAACATTGTATTATTCAGGTTTGAATTGCTGTTTTCAAATAAAGTGTTTTGTATTCTCTACAGTTTAGATCAAGAAAGTAATTTAACAGCCTAAATGCTACAGCCATAGGATTTGCTCTTTTTTTACTATTGATAGACAAAATATGTTACTCTGGCTTAGAATTTCATGACTAAGCATTTGAAGGGCTACAAGTACATGCCAAAGTGTTGAACAGTGAACTGAATGATTACTGCACCAAATTACATTCTCTGCATTTTGCATAAGACAAGAGAACACCTCTAGTGCTCGGAAGGATGTTTTTTCTGCCATTTCTAGTATTAGAAGTTACTTTAAGTGATGAAGATAAGATTAATCTATTTTCTTGTTGATTGTGTGTATAATTTTTTGATAACTTCTTTAAACTGAACAGCTCTGGAGCTACTCACCAACCCCTGGGGAGGTTAAAATATTTATTTTGGAAAGATTTTGCTCACAGACTTGTTTTTTGCTTGTGTATCTTGATTCCATCCTCATCCACTGAGTATGGAAACTTGAACGAAGTTAATTGCCTTTTGCTCCCCTCTTCCTCTGAGAAGGTGTCAGCACAACTGCTGGTTACATTTTAACTAAGGAATCTGTGAATACAAAATGCAAAATGAGCAACAGCTCTGAGTTTGACTTTTGAACTGGGTCACTGTAACATTGTTCACCATGTACTGGTTAATTATGAGTGTCAGTATCTACACAGTGGCACTGTGCTGCTGCCGTTTTTGAGTCATTTCCTGGTATTTGTCCTTGTTCTTCTAAAAGGACTTTTTATCTCAGTGTTTGGGAAAACAAGAGATTTTCCTCCTTGAAACGTTAAAAATTTTTCTTGGGAGAACTGGCTGACAGCTCTGGAGGTCATACATGCAAGAGGTTGTTTTACTTTACTGTCTTACTCTCGTTTTTCTTCATGACACTAGTATCCCAGTAGCTGATCTTATTTTGGGAACACTGCTGACAGAAGGCGGCATAGAGAGCCCCTGTAGAGCAGCAGATGACAAGATGCCAATGTATAGACTGGGATGATGTTGAGCTATAACATGCATTTGAAAGAAACAAATGTGCAGGTGGCAGAGGGAAGGAAAAGTTAGTAGTAAGCTTGCCTTTCAGCCATATCTTCACAGATTCATATTAGTTTGCCTAAGAACTTAAAGTGTGATGTAGCTGTAGTGGAATCAAAGTGGAATTGAACAGTGGAATTTATGTGGTTGCTTTTTACTGACAGCTGTCAACAGAAGAGACATAATCATTCTCAATCCTCCATTAGTTATATATGCAAACTATTCCTGGCTGTTGAGGCTCTGGCTGTATTACCTCTGAATCTGCTGTGTTAACATTGTGACATTCCGGTTGACTGAATAACTTAGTTACTGGCAGATTTTGACCCAGTAAATAAAATAACAGAGAAAACTTTAAATCTGTGAGAATTGGTGATTTAATGTTTTAGGCAGAATAATTATAGGGAGGTAATGTTTAACCTAGAGGTCAATTCTTCTGGGGAGAAAAGCAGTGACCTTGCAGGCCCCAGGAGCCCTCACAGAGCTATGCTGTCTGCCATTTGCTTGTCAAGTGTTCTTTAACCCCCTTGAGTACACCAAGATACAGGGTGAGAAAGTATTATACTGATATTTATGAGAAAGATGAAGTATTTAAAGAGGAAGGAAAATATTTTTCCTCATAAAAAGTCTTGGTTGGTAGGAAAGACTGATTGTGTGCCTGTTTGTTGCAGCGGGAAGGACGTGCTCAAGCCAGCAGTTCACGTGTTCCAATGGACAGTGCATCCCAAGTGCGTACTGGTGCGATCGAGTGGAGGACTGCACTGATGGAACAGATGAAAGAGTCTGCCGTGAGTCTGAACTCCTAGCACAAGATCTGGTTTCATCTCATCTCTCTGTGGCATTTTAATACATTTGTAAGATTAAAGGGCCTGTTGATAGACAGGATGACCACAATATGCTTTTTGTTGCAAGAGTTTCATTTCAGATTTTTCTGTGTATTAGAGCTGACGTTCTGATACAGATCTGTTATCACAGCACTCAAGTGCAAACTGCCACCACAGGATTAGGTCATATTGTTTCTCATTGTCTGAAGGATAATTAATATTGCACTGTAAAAAAGCAACCATGTTTAATTGGCTTATAGCTTTGGGACATGTGGAGCTAATTTTGCCAATATTTTTCATATTGTTTTTGCATGCTCCATATGAAATCAGTAGTAATTATAGCCTGTACAGAAAAGCAAAATTTGACTCCAGGTAACTTATTTGAGAAGAGTTGATCCTTTCAAAAGCATTTGTATTCTAGACTGCAGCTTCCTGTGGAGATTATTTTGTCATATTGTATTCAGACAAGTTGTTTGTATTGTGCCAAAAAAGTGCAGATGGACAAATAGTTTTTTTCCCTCTAACTTCCCCAGAGGTGAGGCTGCCTGTCTGGTGACAGTGTTCCCAGATTCTGGCCTAGGTTGAAAACTGATGGAAAGTTGGCCACAGATTACAGGCCATATTTTTCAGAAACATTTTTGACTAATACCTACACAACAGTGTGTAACAGGCATGTCTGTCCACTGTTAGCCTTAAGGAAAAGCTTCACGCATCCTGAGCGACATCTAACATATAAACTGTTATTCCAGCTGTTAAAACACAGTGTGCCTTTGGGAAAAAGACATAACTGCAAACTTCACTTAGAACCAGACCCAGGGTGGGAGGTGGGGGAAGAGGCTAGGATGGTAATGGATGGACAAAGAAGCAAGAAATAAAATATTGATAATGGCTGCCCTTAGGGGAAAAAAGGGCATATGCTGTGTAAAGGAAGACTACATGGTCATCTGGGAGTGGAGTCCTAAGGATGATACTTAAAGCTCTTTTTTCAAGCTAGAAGCTGTTGTGATGTTTGAAAATTGAAGTAAACATTTTATTTCATGTTTAACATTTTCGGCTAGGTAAATTAAACAGGCAGCTAGGAAGGGGCTCTCTAGATTTGTTAACAGTAGCACTGTACTGCTGTGGGGGAAACCAAATCATGGATACATCAGCAAATAGGCCCCATGGCTGTTGTGGGGGCAGCATATTTAGCCCCAAGGAGAGGGACTGCCTCCTATCATTCAACAGCCTCTACTCTGGTTTATTAGAATAAGTGTTGACAGTCCCTCTAAGACAGAAGAATGACTGTGACTTGAAGACTTGAAAGTAGGTTGGACTAGTTTAAAGAAATGTGACGGTGCCGAAGACAAGAGGATCCAAGAAAAATGTAATAACAAGACTCTTGAGGAAGGCTGGTTAGTTTTATTGCCTTTTTGTCTCTGCAAGGCCTGGAACTTGCAACAGAAGCCATAAAGTAAAATTTTATATTTAACAGTTTAGTACAGATTAGTGTAGGTGGTTTTTTTAGCAGATTCTAAGACTTGCTTTGAATGTTTGTTTTTTCCCATGGTTTAGTGTATTTCCTTTTCCACATTGTCTGATACAAACAAATGTAAGAGGAATAGTACTATTTTGGCCTTTTTCTTTGTCACTGTTTCCCTTATTTAATTTGAACTAAGTTTCCATAAATAAAAATGAAACATCCATGAACGACCAAAGATTAGCTATTTATAATTTTATATTTATAATATAATAGCTGTAATTGATTCTGGTGCTTCACAGAGCATAACAAAATGCAAACTTTACTTATGCCTTGCGCTCATTCATCATCATCTTTCTGGAAATAGATGTAGATCATAAAGACAATGAAGTTTTATTTCTGAATAAGTTACATTATTTAAGAGAGTAGTCAAATGCAAAATATCACCAATATAAAGTAACTCTGCAATTAAACATGTAAAAAGCCAGAACAAAGGAATTCAGAGTCTTAGTCAATTTTATTGCTAATGGGATTAAAAGCAAGGGAAAGCTACCCATGCAGAGGCTAAGATAAACATCAGAACAATGTTTCAGCTACAGTTTATACAATTAGTGCACTGAAGCTGTTTTGATTTCATAAAATTGTGGCTCTTAATTTTCTTTAAATATACATATTGTGCTGTTTTCTAGCTTTTTTTGAATAGTCAGCAGCTAGCAAATACTTTAAGTTTAAAACTTTAGAAATACCGAATGAAATGCCAGACTATTTGGGGTAGCAAATGTTTTTTGGGAGTAGACAACCAACATTGGTGTAATTTTTCTGTGTTACATACTTTATTTCTTTCAGTTAGAATTCTCTCTCCTGCCTCAGCTTCATAGTTGAAAAATGAAAATCCCAGCCATGTCCATTTTGCTTTGCTGTGACAGAATAACCTTTCTGGATATTGCTCTGGCAGCTCAGTGCTACGCTCAGGCTGTGAGGGAGAAAGGGCCAGTGCTTTAAAGTAATGTTTGAAGCTAGTGAGCTGAGTGTGGGCCAAGAGACACTGTATTTTTCATTCTAATTTTGGTGTTGAGTTGCTGCCATAGGTCAACTGCCTAACCTGTGAATTCCTGCTTCTGGTTTGCTATGCTAAATAGCTGTTGTGGTCAGGAAGTGGGCAGCCAGCTCTGGGATTGATTTGCAGAGACCAGGGTGAAAGTGAACAGAGATCAAGAACTGAAGAGATCATAAGGGACATAGTCCAAGAAAGAAGAAAAAGGCCATACTCAGAGACTAATATTCTGGATATTGGACAAATGATATGTAGCAGCTATAGGACAAGGGAGAAGTTCAGGCTGAAGGAAATGTCTCCACCAGGAAGAGTTTGGGACAGGGAAGTAGCAAAACTGGAGCACTCTAAGGCAGGCAGCCAAAGATTAGAGTCTCAGGGATAAAAATCAGGAATTAAGGCCAGGAATGAGGGTCTGGTCTGTCTGCCAGCTCTGAAAGCATCTCTGCTATGAACACTGCCTGGTATTATGTAGCTCAGAGAACTCTTGGGCTTGGAGTAAGTCTCCCTCCTGGTGTCTCTGGTAGGATATGAGCTGTCTGGGCAATGATTTGACCACTGTGAGGTGGTGACTCATGGCAGTAAGTCAAACACTTTTAATTAACTTTATTTTGTAAAATATTTTCAAATGTTGCAATAAAAGACACTTGTTAGTAGGAAATTGCCTTTTTTCTTTTTCTTTTTTTTATTTCTCCTTCTTGTAACATGGGTGAGGGTTATGGAAGGTTACGCTGCTGACTGTGTGACAGAAATCAGTTTGTGCTAAATCAAACAGTAGTTGCAACTTTTTCCTGTTGCTGTTTTTGTATGGATTTATTTCTAGCTTGCAGAACAGAAGTGTTAGGCAGAGTGCAAAATAATGTCAGTTTAGCAATTTCTATGACATAGATTTTAAGCATCTTCCTCATGTCCATTGAAAAATGCCATTTAAATATCTTTGCAACTGTTGCCCCGAACACTTACAAGGAGCAAGGTGCTTCATCTCTCATTTATGCTGGCATTTGCCAGTTATTTATATTTTGCAACTGAGGTGTTGGCATGCATCAGGGAGACAGACTGTGTAAAAGTATTTTGGCTAAGAAAATGCCTGAGGGGAGGAGAGAGAAAGAAGAGCTCTTTTTATTCCTGAGCGTTGGAATGAACATATGTGAAAAACATTCCCCCTGTTTTCACAAAGCTCATATTATCTTATAGGAATTGTCATGACTACGGAAAAATTTCTTCTTTTTCGTCTTCTGTAAAATTAGCCACAGGTTCTTGGGAGGAAAAGGTAAAGGAAACAGTATTTATGTTGGAGGCTATTGACCATTTAAAACAAGGTGAAAGAAAATAGTGTTTATATTTTTTTCTGTCTCTTCACTTTTCCCTTAATGCTGTGTTCATCTTGTCTTCTTTCACTCTCTCTTGTACAGCTACAGCTGTATTCCCAGACCTCCTTAGGTGCAAACTACCTACCTTGTTGACCTTTTAACTCAGAACCTTATCCTTCCTTTTTTGCTCTTTCTAGTCCATTTATCACCAACCTAGAAAGAAAAAAAGTTCCATTGCCTGGAAAAGAACCCCTGCAAGTCATTCACAGAGCAGTGACACCTTTTCCATATACCCCCTACAACAGAGACAGTACAATCAATTTCTCTGATTGCTATCAGTTCTTGCACAGCTATGGGGTTCTATACGCGAATGCACTCATCTTGGATCTGGTGTGTACAGAGAAATCTTAGTTTAAATAAAAATTCAAATAAAACCTAGGAAATGTTTATTTTTCAAGCCCCAAATACAGTGACTGTTGTAAGACCTTCCCATTTATATTTAAAAAGTTTTGTTACTCACTTTGCAACTTCTTTCGCTGAAGAGCTTTTCATTAAGCTGGATTGTACAGGTCTTTCAGTTTTGTGAGTTCATTCCCATTCCTACCCTCTCACTGCCAAGGTTCAGATTCTTCTTTTCCCTTTAAGAACTCCCCATTTGGTGATAGGAGTAGAAGAACTAAGCTCATGGCTAATGTTTTCTAAATTTTGGAGGGAAAGAAAGAGAGTTTAGGTCCTGGGGTTTTTGCAATTGCAAGGTCAGGCATTCCTTTGTTTTCAGATGTCCTAGTATTGTTATGAAGTTCTGTTTTGGCTTCCTTCATTCTCTTAGCATTGAGCTTTCACAGAAGCCAACATTCCTTGCTTGATTCTTTTACCTTTTCTATTTCTCCTCACATAAAACTAACCCAGCTACTGTGGAACTGTCCTGATGGCACAGATACACCTGAACTATGCGGTGCATTGACTACAGCCTTTGGTATAGCTTGCAGCTTTGCCATTTTTCATGAGGCTCAGTTCTTAATGCCCCAAATAATGAAAACAAATTTATTAAAATAATATGCTGTATGGTGCAAAGAGTACCATGTGTAGTGCATAATGCAGTGAAAAATATCTTTCAGATCAGTGAGCAGGCTGTGATCAGAACTATAATTTACTAACCCTGGTCTTTCTTTAAGGGATTGGAAATGAGATTACCTGTACAGAGTTAAAAAATTAAATTAATCTCCATCAGGCTTTTCAAAGAATGTTCTTACTTCTGCAAGTACAATTAAAATAAAGAATCTGTATACCAGTTTTGAAAACATTCTAGTAAAACACCAATTTAATCAGAATGTATATTTTGAAGTATCTTCAAAACATCTTTACTTATGGCTCTTCTTGGTATTTTCTTATAGTGATTTGTATTTATACAACACACTAGACTTTATAAGATAATAAAGATTTTGCTAGGCTGAGGACATTTCCAGGCCTGCTGCTGGAGAGAAAACTTTGACAAAGTTTTCCTTTTTGTAAAGGGTGTTTTAATATAAGCTTGAGGAAATCGTATTACTGGCTAGATCCTTAGTCTGGCTGGGCATTCTTGAAAAAACAGTCAGTGCAAGGCAAAGGGTTCAATTGTTCATTTGTTTGACATCAGTCCACTGGAAACAGTTTGGAACATCAGTGGAGGTATTTCTGTGGGATATAAAGAAAAGTGAGGAAAATTACAAAACTATCCATTATAATCCCATGAAAGCTTTTCTACTTCAGTGCATTTACAAGCACGTATCTTGTATTCTTCTTTTTCTTCCATCTGCCCTATAATACTCTCGGTATTCTTGTGCTGCCGTAGCTGTTTCTGCTGGACCATACAACTCCTGATGGTTCCTCCCTGTGATGCCTTCTCTGCTTTCAGACAGGGAAGAAGCATTAATTCCACAGTGAACATCAAACATGGCCCCAGGTCAGGCCTTTCTTTAGTCCTTTCTGTAGGCAGAGCTAACACTTTAGAAGCCATGTTGTTTCCAAAGCATTATGAATCTTCTCTAAGCCTAACTGAAGCAAGAAAAGGATGAGAAGCCAGCATTAGAAAGGTGTTTGTCTTGTTGAGAAGTGGGGCCAATGCTTAGGGCACATGTTGGCATTGTCAGACTTTTGGAATGGAAGATGGGAAACTATCACTAAAAGCCACAAGTAGTAATGGTGTAGCTGGAGCCCTGCTCATCTGCAACTACTGTTCTTTGATTAAGCATCCTGGCACGTGCAGGTTGCCACATTCTATTAACTGCAGTGAAAACAAATGAAATGTAAATGAATCAGCTGGGGGGACAGTCTGGCTAGACTTGTGGTGGACATGAGCACAGCTGCTTATCTTCTCATATTAACGATTTAACAGTTAAAATCATCTAAGCCTATTCCATAGATAATTGAAGTTTCATGAGAATGTGATAATACACAGAATAGTAGAAGCAAGCAAAACAGTTTGCCACTGTCTGGGAAAATTGCAGGTTTCTGAGGTCTACTTGAAGCAATTTTATAACCAATATTTTGAATTCCAAGAGTGTGAATAAAATTGTGCCTGAGAACTTTCTCTATCTGTTTCATTGACTCCTAGAGAAGTAAAATGGGACAAGAATTCAAACTGAAAATCTAAAAGGTGCAAAATGTAACCTGGCTCTCCTGTGTCTTGAGTTCATTTATTTTCTACATATAGACAAAGTTTCAATAAATCTCATTTCTAAAATAACAACTGTTTGCTTTCTTGCCATTTGACTGAAAAGTGTAATTTTTGTCTACATGCCAATGAACTAAAATAAGAGCTCATGTTCTCCTACTCAATTCTAGCATGTGTGTATGCTTAATTTGTTGGATACTTCCACTGAACTCACTAACTGCTTGTATGCATAAGTATTCTCAGAATTCATTTTAAGTTGTTTGAAATAATCCCTTGTATTTACCTATAGGTCATCTATATATGTAGAATATCCAAAACCTGAAAAATCATTATTTCTGGAGAATCTGTTTTCTTTCGGGAAGGGGGAGCAAGTATTAAAAATCAGAGGTTCTAACGTTGTTCATGGAACCTGGAAGTTTAATATCCTTGGTTTAATTGGAACAAAAACATAAAAGCCTGAAGTCTCTGAGTTTGAGAAGTCATAGCATTTTAAGAGGACCTCAGAGCAGTAAATTTTGGGAACTCCTTTGCTAACTAAACCTTTTTAAAAGATCAGCATAGTTTAAAACTGAGGTACAAATAAATAAAACAAATACCCACTGCTTGCTCTCTTTCTGTGTTCCATTTTTTCTATCATATTGTAAGCTGTTTGGGTTGCAAATCTTTTTGGGGTGTGGGAAGGCATTTAATTTTTCTTTTGTTGCTTGCAAAGTTTTGTAGCATCCATCTAGAGAATTTTCTTGAATATTTGTTGAAGAATACAGTATACTGTATAAATGGATTACTAGTATAGGACTACTAGTAATGGAGTTTTTCCCTTTTTCCTTTAAATCAAGATAATCTGTTGACACTAGATGGATATGACTCACTATAGTCTAACATTTATGCTAATATAAGGGATTTTTTATTTCAGACTACCCAAGATGTGAACAGTTATCATGTGCAAATGGAGCATGTTTTAATGCCAGTCAGCGATGTGATGGCAAAGTTGATTGCAGAGATTCTTCTGATGAAGCTAACTGCAGTAAGTCCCATGTGTGGAGTGATCCCAAACAAATTTGCTTTATAAACCCTCTTTTGGAGTAAAACACTGTAGTTTCCTGACAGATTTTCTGTATGTGTTTCTGTGCTACAATCTCTTTCAGCACATGGATGTACCAGTACGCAGTTTCAGTGTGCTAATGGAGAGTGCATCCCACGAGCCTTTATCTGTGACCATGATGATGACTGTGGAGATAGGAGTGACGAAAACTCTTGCAGTATGATGTTTCTCTATTTTCCCCACTTTCTTTAACTGTTTTACTTAAGACTTGGCTTAAGGAAGCAGATTGCTTAGCTATACAGACATCAAAAGCTAATCATTGTTCTACAAGTACTCTTCTCTATAGAAAGATGAAAATTGCTGTGCTACTTTGATAGACTTTGTCTTTGCTGCTAAGTTCCTGGGTATGTGGTTGCTATTTGAATTTGCTGGATTGAGTGACAGTTTGCTTCTTAATACTTATAGGTACACTTGCTTTGTCATCATCTTAATTTCAGCATGAATCAAAGATAATTCATATCTAAATGAGAAGAAACCAGCAGTGTTTGCAATATATTCAAGACATGGAACTGCCTCAGTTTTTTAGGAGATGTAATAAATTATCGTCTCTGAGACAATATTGCTATTTTTAACCTTTTAGCTGCTTAGAGCAGTTAGATGTTCTCATGTTTCTTTCTGTAGCTTATGCAACTTGCAGAGGCAACTTCTTCACTTGCCCGAGTGGCCGTTGCATTCATCAGAGCTGGATTTGTGATGGAGACGATGATTGCGAAGACAATGAAGATGAAAAAGGATGTGGTAAATGCTATTGCTAACTTCCAATAGTATTTTCAGAGGAAGATGACAATAAGCTATGTCTATGAAATTTAGACCAGTCAAGATATTCTGAATACATTTCATTTCTTTTAAAACCTTAAATTCCACCTTCATTTTTATTTATTTTTTAACTTAGGCAGTATTTTCCTGTTGTGTATGTGAGAATTATTGTGATACTGAGTATGATACAAACTAAGTTTAGCATATAGCAATATCTTTTTTTTTTTTAATGTTCTCTTTTATATTTTGTTTTGGTTCTTCTGCCTGTGGAGATTTTTCAGGTCATCTGTTAAGAGACATGAGGCTTCTAATAACCAAAACCCATTGATTTAAAATGAAAATAACTCAAATCCTGCCAAGATTTGTCATGTGAGAAACAGAAGCTTTAATGAATGAAAGTGTGAATGAGAGTTCTTTTTCATTGGCCTTTTCTATGACGAACATTATTCTTTTTATCCAGACAGCATTTTAGTGTTTTGAAACCACAAAACTATAGTTCCATTTCTGGTGCACCTGTTAGCTTAAAGCTAAATGGTGTTACTGTTTTTAACAAAACAGAAAACTAAAGGGATTCACGTGTTGTGTACTTGAATATCACTGGCATTGTAGTTTGAACATAAAAGGAAGCATGACAAGTAAATATAGATAATATTTCTTCATAGTCTTTTCCACCTGTGTGCAAGAAACAGAAACTGAATAATGAAGGATAGAGATGCTTTGGGAAGCTGTTAGAGTAGAAATTTTAAGTAATATTTGAAACATACTCTTCATTATTCTTGTTTTCCTTTTCCATAGAAAGTGGTCACCGTGAATGCTACCCAGGAGAGTGGGCTTGCCCTGGATCAGGGCACTGCATTCCAATTGGGAAAGTGTGTGATGGAGCTGCAGACTGCCCTGAAGGAGAAGATGAAACTAACATCACTGCAGGCAGACAGTGCAGTATGTATTAGAATGAAAAACATACACTGAATAGCAGAAATATCAGCATTGATATCTTTTTACATTTGCCTTTTGTCTCCTAAACAATACTGAAATTTTGGAAGCTCACTATTTTCATTGGCACTGTTTTGACTGGATGATCTGAAAGGGGCATATATGCTGCAAAGAGACCATTTCTTTTGTAAAAATTTTACATGAAATTTCACAAATAAGGACTTTAACTTGCTGTCCATACCATATAAGATGTTCACAAAGGCAGGGAAAGGTGTGCTATATCCCTTCTGTATTTAAATATCTATTTGTCCCTTTGCGTAAGTAAGAAGTTATGTTTTGTACTGATCAGAACACAGCATTGCATTTGTATATCCTTAGCTTTGACTAATTCACTTCAAAGACTAGAATTTCAAAAAATATCTTTTTACATGGGATGTCTGTTTACCCAGTTAGTGGTACCCTGTTTTTTTCTTTTGGAGGCAAATGAGCACGCATAGTTCCTGGTAATTTCACTCTAATCCTACAAATATCGAATTTCTCTGAGGACAAGGACTGATGTATTTTAATTTATGGGAAGACAAAAGTTCCTATGAACAAAATCATGCCTTTTTGGAATAGGAGGGCAGAAAAAATAAGAGGAAATGAAATATTATTGTAAAAAAGCACCTCTTGCTTTGTTGAGTGGTTTGGTCATTACAGAAGAAATGAACTGCAAAGCAAGGCATTTAATAGAAGAAATTGAGGAAAAAGAAAATGCTGACTTCCACCTCTTTCTTTGTCAAGTGTTTTACAGTCATAAATTATTTGCCTATCACTGAATTGTTTATTAAATAGTAGTATGAGGAGAAGGAGAAGTAGTAAAGGAAAAAGAGAGAGAAAAAGGAGAAAAAGAAAGAGAGATTGAAGGAAAGTATAAAGAAGTGTTTTTCCATGAACACAATGCAAACAGCATATTTTAATATATTGGAGTAATATACATTTTCTTCTTAATATAACATAGTAGGGGTTTTACACATAGAAGAATAAATGATGAGGCTACATGCCAATAGATGGAGCTCAAGGATATGTTGCTCACAAATAGGTCTTGTCAGTTCTGGTGCATTGCAGATGGCTTCCTCTGTTCACCTTTTTACACAGCACTTACCATTGGTGGTTCATATAAGATCGATGCTTATCCTTTAACTCTGTTCTAAAATCTTATCCTTTAACTCTGTTCTAAAATTTTATTGAAAACAGTGCCTTATCTTCTGTGTTCCAGGAATGCCCTTGCTTGCATGTATGTAAACGTGTGTGATTTTGTGGAATTTTCCACATCATTTTCTCTGTAGATTAGTTTTAAGAGGCTGTACTTGAAATCGAAGGTTCATCATAGAACAGACTTCAGCTTTGTAACTCTTACTAAGGCAGAAAGATGGTCTACTAATAATAGGTGTGTTTCTGAAGTATTTTATTTCACTTTCAGATGTGTCCCGCTGCGCTGCGCTGAGTTGCCAGTATCGTTGTCATTCCTCTCCATCAGGAGGGATGTGCTATTGCCCTGCAGGATATACAATAAGTAGCAATGACAGTCGCACTTGTATTGGTGAGTAAAGTCCAGTGATTACAGATATCTAATACCTTCTCACAACTCTTTGGGAAAGTTTGAATTCCAGGAAGGAGGGTAAGTTCTAATTGGGTGGATGTACTGCCAAATAGAAAATCTCAAGAGTCAGCAAATGTATGAAAATTTTTAGTAACACAATGGCAGCATGGTGACACAGAAACAAACCACAGAGATATCATAAAGACCTCTTTCACTTAGATCTGAAGACACAGTGACAGCATGATTAGGTTTAAAAATATGTACTATTGGATGGCTGATTTATTATCAATATTTTTTCTGGTCTTTAAGTGTTTACATAGAGAGAGTTCGTTTCTGCCTCAGTGATGTAGTGAACTGGAAAAACAGTTAAGGGTGTTGAATTGTTTGGTACTTTTGGGAAGTGGCTTTATATGAAGACAGCAGAACATTAGACTTGAAAATAAAAAGGGTGCTTTGTATTTGCACTATGGAAAGGCTGTGTCTTCTGTGGGATTTCAGTATATACATAATTTACATGAAAAAGAAGTATATTTTCAAGAATGTAAAGGTAATTGTAAAGCTGCTTGGTGGCTCAAATGATTTATCTCAGTTGCTGGAAATAGAGTAACTTCAGAATCATGAAAGCTAGCACTGCCTGATAAAATAAACAGGGTAAATATCTGTTATGAGTTTTCAACCCCAGCTATGGTGTTTGTGCTATTAAAATTATTTCAGATGCTCAGTCTTTAATGAGATTTTTATTTTTGAGAATACTGGGTGTCCTAAGGCTGTATAAGCTGCAATGGTAGAATGGTTGCTCTTTGTAGAGACAAAGAAATAAAGCACAAAATTTCCTCCATTTTTGCACACTTTTATGGAAAATACATGAAGGACACATTCCCAAACCTGGTGCAGTCTCAGTGAGTATTCTGTTGTTTTTTGACTGCCCTGTAAACCTAGATATCATATTCTGGCTGGTAAATCTGAGCCAGCGTATTCTGGTTTGCTGAAATCTAGGCATATATTTGTCATCGGAACAAAACTTGTCATGAAGGAATAGCTGAAAGTCAGTGCAGTCTAATTCCAGATCTTAGTACTCTACATATATGGTGTTTTGCATGCTGAAAGGAACTTTTGCTTGCTGGTTCTGGTGCACAGACAGCTTTTAATTGTAAATCAGATACCTGTTAGCATGGTACTAAACCTGAGATAATAAGCACTGCCTTCTAGTAGGACTTAAAGGCTTGAGCTCTGCACTAACATAAAGATGGGGCACACCTTCAAAGTGGGCTTAAATCCAGCCAAGTCTTTGCGAGTGCCAAGTGTAGAACTGTGTTGCAGGAAAAATACTGCATATACATATTCTGTATTGTGGAAAGTAGACAATTTCATCTCTTGAAACACATTTTCTATTTCTCTTGACAGGTGTGGTTTAGATTTTTTGGGGTTGGTTGGTTGGTTAGTTTTTTTTTTTTGAGGCGGGGGGAGGCAGAAGTGCTGGTAGGTCCTTGGGCAGGGCTTTTGTCATCCAGAAATACAAAACTGAAATATTGTGGGAAAACATGCAAACCCTCTCTCTTCATGCTATAGTTTGCAAGTAGATATAAAGCAAGCAGAGAGGACAAACTTGGAGCTTCTTAATTATGACATTACTTTTATACACAAAATTTTTTATAAATATGCCTTATTCACTTGGCAGATTTTGATGACTGTCAGATGTGGGGTGTCTGTGACCAGCTGTGTGAAGATCGTGTGGGACATCACCAGTGCCACTGTGTAGAAGGTTATTTCCTAGAGCATCACCGACATTGTCGGGCCAACACTTCAGGTTAGTGCACTTCAAGCATCTTGCTGAGCAAATAGATAGAGCTAGGTGAAATGGGGTAGTTTTCATTTCTGTGCCATACAGCTCTCTTTGATTTTAACTCTGCCCTTAAGGACTTTTGATCAGGACAGCTTTCAGAATATCAGCAAATATCAGAACTCTCATCTGCTGGCATGTGTAGGTTGGTGTTGATTGCCTCATCAGGGCTGCTTCTCCTCTAATCAACAAATGTCTTCTAGGCTCCATTGCTTTTTCAGCACTCCTGACTTCTGCAGAGTTGGGAGGTTATTGCCACAGCACTCTGAAATAAAAAAAATTTCTTGTTTCTGTGGGACGCAGTTTTCTGTCATGTTCTCTATGGAACACAGTATAATCAAGAAATCTGGAAACCTCTTTTTTTCGAGAACTGTGCCATAAGATGATTTTGCTGAACAGTGAGATCAAACACTTGCCTGTGAGAGAAGCCATGTCTTGGCTTCGAGTGTCCCAGAGTCTGAACTCTGCAAGAGTACTTGCCTCTCTAGAGTGTAGTTCCTCATAGCTGTAGGCTGCTGCTCCTGACTTCCTGGTCTGTTCTGAAAGCAGGCCCTGGGAAGCTCTTCTTTGTGGAGATGCAATGTCCTAACAGGCTTTTGTGTAAGGCCGGTGTCCCTGCCTGCAGAAAATCAGTGGGAATGGGAGTTCCTGCTTGCATAGCTGATTAGCAGTCTTGTTTCTTAGAAAAGCAAGAAAATGCTCAGTTCCCTCACCCTTCATTTTTTCTTCAGCCTCATCTGCGGACCAGTTTTCATCTCACAATTATCTAAGTATTTCTCTCTTATAAATGGGAGAATTTAGTACCTGCTATAAGTCAGTTTCACTGGGCTTGCTTTAGCTTTAATGGCAATAGTCTTTGGGTGTTTAGATGCACAGGGGTTTTATCAAAGTTTTACCTGGTGGGACTTTAAATAGCTGTTCCTGCCTGATTTGCTCTGAGTGTACAAACCAAAGGCAAATCACAGCAAGTTAGTAGTCACATAGAAACATTTATACAGATAGTAGTCTGAGCATCTATTTATAACTTGGTGTCCAGTGTGTATGAACCAGTATGTATGTATTGCAATGCCCCTTTGCAAAATATCTTGCCTGCAGAGTAATCGTATCTTTGCCACCCCTGCTTTCAGCTGGTGTTGCATCGATTATTTTTTCCAATGGCCGTGATTTACTGATTGGAGATCTTTATGGAAGAAATTTTCGTACTTTGGTGCAGTCACAGAATCGTGGGATTGCAGTTGGAGTGGACTTTCACTTTTACCTGCACAGAATATTTTGGACTGATACGGTGCAAGATAAGGTTGGTAGAAATTTCAAGAATACATTTCTGTGTATCTGGAAGTAGAGAACTGCAAGAGGCAGAATGTGTTGATAGGTCCTCATTTTTGAGAGCCAAAGCTGGCTGTGTTTTTGTTTTCTAACAAAAAAGCTCCTTGAAATGTTTTATGTTAATGACTGCATTTTTTCAACTATACTATTACATGTGACATATTAAACAAAGAATCCTATTATATGGGAATGTCTTGAGCAACTTTTAATTTTACTTGAGACTCAGTCCAAAAAACTAATTAAGAGAAATAGTAGACATTCTTTCAAAACTGAGCAAATTTTTCTTGGTAATTTTTGAAACATGATCATTTAAAATGTAAAAGCTGTGTGCCTTCCAAGATGATAAAAATCAGATTTCTTCATATACTTCAAATGGCACTGTAATTGAGCTTGAATAACAAATATTGACAGTATTTTGTGTAATGAGCCAATATTGTGTTACTTTTTTCTTCTTTTTTTTTTTAAGAGAAATTATTTTAGCTTCAAGATGCAGTAAAGCAGAGTAATTTAAAAAAACAGTCTGGAGACACTCGTGGAAGTTGGATGGCACCCTTTTTATTTCTCTCTGTGCATAACTTATGGAAACAAAAACAGTCTTAGGTCAAATGCTGAAACTCCACATTGTTTGTCCTCACGTTGATTGTCATGCAGAGTGAAGGAGAATCTGTGACCTGGCTCTTGCTGACACTACTAATAGATCAATTTGGTCTCATTGTCATTATTCTGAATCTACACATAAGACATGTAATAAAAAATATAGTTCTCACTACAGTTCCATGCTAGTTCTGTGGCAAAGAATATTCACTGCATGGCTGTCAAGTAGGACAAGATTTTTATGCACAATTTTTGACTTGTTCACAATTCTGTCATTTTTATTGAGGCTGTAGTTGGCAATGGCTCCCATTGCTTCCCATTGTCAATGGCTGAATTTAGTCAGAGTCAGATCTGCACTTTTATGAGACAGGAGATTTATTCTGTCTTTATAATAGGTATAAATAAAAGATAATATGGGGTTTTTCACTGCACATCCCAGGTGGCCACGACTGCCACCAATCTGCCCCAATATAGTTTAATCCTAATTAATTAATTAAGATTAATTAATCTAATTAAGTCCTAGCTAGAATATCCAGATGAAGACAATCACATTTAGAATTTCCTTAAATGAGGAATATTTCCACCTGATGTCTTATTACTAGGCATTTTTTGTCTTTTTTTTTCCTAAGCTTAAGATGCAAACTAAACCAGAAAATTGTGGGGTTGTGTTTTGCATCATCTTTATCTCATTTAGTGTACTGCACGATAACCTAATGCCCATAAGCTCTTTTATCAACAGGGTTTCCAAAGGACAGAGTAGACAGTTAAGTGGTTATCTTGATTATTGTTACCTGGAACTGAAGCATCTTTGAAATGCTACAACTCTTTCGGCTCTTATTTTTCTTGTGTATATTTGCTTGGTAATCTGTATTTTCATTTAAATGCATTTCAAATCTCATGCTGTTGTTTAAAAAAAAAAAAAATTCTGCCTTTTCATATTACCCAGTGTTATAATCACACGATTACTGTATATGTAAAATTATCATGTTTGGACTGTTTGCTTCATGTAGCTCTGAGCTTCCTTGTAAAATAACACCACCATTCCTCTGAGCAGGATGCTCATGGCTAATATTTTCTAAATTTTGTAGAGAAAGAAAGGGAGTTTAGGTCCTGGGGTTTTTGCAACTGCAAGGACAGGTATTCCTTTGTTTTCAGATGAGATAAAGGAGACCACAAGTTGAGATCTCCTTTCTGTGAGGATGGAGAGCTTTCCCTTTCTTTCTTCATTTTGCCATTTCCCCTAAGTGGTTGCTGTAGTAAGAGCTCCCCCTCTTGTTTCTGGCCACTGTTGAGAGCTTTACCAAAGCACGTTCATTTGTTTTCAGTCATTGAAAATACTGGGTTTTGCTTGATTCCTGGAAAGCAAATGCACTTTCCTCATTTTTTTTTTAACCAGCAATTATTCGTGTTTGCTTAAGAACAAGGCTGTTTTAGTCTGTTATCTTGTCCATTTTGCAGAAATGCTAGTTGAAGGCAAGCTTCCTGCAATTCTTGCATTGGTTTCCAGATTTTTGCAAAAATTCCTAACCTGAGGAGTAACTTAGAGGGTAACTTGGTTGTATCTGGTGGCAGATTGTGGATTTGCCAGTGTGATGATAAAATAATTGCTCAGTGTGATGATAAAAGACAAATACCATGTGTCTTGTGATTACCAAAACATCATGTGGGCACTGACAGTATTTGTATTGTTTTCAGGTTTTTTCTATTAATATTGATGGCTCTGATTTCCAAGAAGTTTTAAATGTTTCAGTTGACACACCTGAAAATCTAGCAGTGGATTGGGTTAACAATAAACTGTATGTGGTTGAGACCAGTGTGAACAGAATAGATATGGTTAACTTGGATGGAACAAACCGTGTGACTCTTATTGCTGAAAATCTTGGAAATCCTAGAGGAATAGCACTTGATCCAACTGTTGGGTAAGTGATACTTACCAGATAACGGTAAAAGATGTCAGAAATTCCTTTATCCCCATGTAAAAGGAAGACAAGTAAGAAACAGCAAGAGTAATCATTTTAGAATCAGATATAAAATATTTTAAACATTTACATTCTATCCTAACCCATTCTGTACCTTAAATTATGAGAGACCTCTACAATGCCTTTATTGCTAATGTGTGGAATCTGTTTCATGGCTGGAGTTGTGTGTGCATGAGCAGCACTGAAAATGGGACCTGTGGAATTGCCCTGCAGAGGAGTGTTATCCTTAAAGATTCCAGTTGTGATACCATCCACAGATGTCCTACTATCTGAAATAAAGAGATGGAATGAAGCCAGGAAAGTTAGTGTCTTCTAACCCATATGCTTCAGAAGTATATGTGAGCCATGAAAACATTGATCTTCAGAGAACAGGAAGAGGAATTTCATGCAACTTGTATTCATGGCTGCTGCTTCCATGATGCAACTATTTGCCACTGGCTTATTTCTGGCAGTAAACTTAAGTCTATGATTTAATAAGGAAAATCAGTATTAATGAGGTCTTTTGGGTGAAAGCATGCTTCTTTATGGATTTATTCTATAAAAGAAAATGCAAATTACTTCTTTAGTAGAAAATATAAAGTAAATTTTCATAGAGTGCCAGCTGAGAAACAAACTCTGTTCTGAAAGGGTGCTGGTTTTGAATTCCATGTCAAACACTGGGCTTTCTTATAAAATCTCAAGGAAACGTGACCTTTTTTCTTTTTTATCTCTTTATAGTTATTTGTTTTTCTCAGACTGGGACAGTCTGTCTGGTGACCCTAAAGTGGAAAGGGCCTTCATGGATGGCACAAATCGTCAGGATCTGATAAAAACGAAATTAGGCTGGCCTGCTGGAATAACTCTGGATATTGTGTCAAAGAGACTTTACTGGGTTGACAGCCGGTTTGATTACATTGAGACTGTAACTTATGATGGACTTCAAAGGTAAGTGAAACATTATTCCTTGGAGGCTACAGATACACTGACTATTTTGTATCTAGTTCAGAAAAAGATTTGATTAACAAAACGAGCTACACAAAGGATGAAAATTAAAACATAATGAATGTGATGCACTTACGTCTCTATGGTGTCATGCTACTTCTAGACAGTCTTTAATTCATCATTCTTTGCTATTTTTTGACCTTGGATACCTCTTGCCCTTATTATATAATGTACATTTTATAGTCCACCAGTACAGGACATATTTTTAAAGCATTTGCTTTTTATTATTTTTCAATTATATTCACTATCTTCCATCCTAATATCTGCATTTTTTTCATGAATGAATTTATATGAAATATTCCACTTCAAAACATAAATTTGTGTGATAGGTAATAAATGCTCTTCTTGCTTTTTATAAATCTTTGCTGTCAGAAATTAAGTCATCACTCACCCTGTTATGATGCTGGGGAGACTAAATGACAGCATGCAAGACGGGAGTCCTTGAGATTTTGTGGGACTGTGTCTTACAGCATAGTGTTGTTTAGAAGCGTGCTTGTCTCTGCATCTGGGATTAGTATCACGCAAACACAAGGAAAAACAAGTCCCCTTTAGCATACCTTCTATGTGTTGATTTGAAAAAGTCTTCTGCTCATTTGGCAGGTTTATTGTTCAAGGTATTTTTTCACTTATTCAATTATAATATTAATGTTGGTATCTTTTCTGCTCTCATCCTCACACACTGTGGAGGAATTTGCTAAACCTTTTGCTCTATTTTTACTGCTGCATCCCTTAGGTTGATGAACCATGTATGTTTAGCTTTATCTCTTCAGTTCATTTGGTCTTTTTCATTTGTACTTCAGTAGCTTCTCTGTTTCAGCAAAAGCCAGTGAATGAATTAGAAATACTGTATCTTTCTTCTGTTAATAATTTTATTTTCTAGGTAATATTTGATAAACAATTTTAAATCATCTTTATAACAGGAGAACAGTAGCTCATGGAGGCTCACTGATCCCTCATCCATATGGAATCACTTTGTTTGAACACAATGTTTTTTTCACTGATTGGACCAAAATGGCAGTGGTGAAAGCTAACAAATTTTCAGAGTCTAACCCTCAAGTCATCTACCAGTCTTCACTGAGACCTTATGGAGTGACAGTTTACCATGCTGCCAGGCAGCCATTTGGTAAGACCATAAGTAAGATTATGAAGGGGGGTTTAGGAACTATGTTACCAAAAGTTGGTAGGAATTATGAGACTTTTACTTTGCTGTAAGGAACTGTAATTACAATATATAAATTTGTATTGTAAAACTGGGCTGATTTTTATCACACAGTTGTTTCATCCAACTCCTGTAGCTAATGAACAGTCAAATGCAACATTTAAAAGTAGGGGGAGGTTTATAAATAGACTGATACTTGGTGGAGTCAAACCTGTGGGTTTGAGCAGTGTTAGTGTTTGGGAATTTTTCCCTCAACACTGCAATGAATGCAGTGAAAATGCTGCCAGTATTCAATGAATTCTGTGAGATATAATTCTGAAGTAGGTTTTTATGCAAAAGACTATAGCCCAAATGATGGCCCTAATGCTGTGTGCTGAGTGTCTCTGTGTGGAGCTGAGTTCCTTGAATCATGGTTACCTCTGACATGATTTCAGTGCATTTCAGGGTAGAACTGGTGGGGTATGTTTTCCATGTGATGTAACTCTCACACAATCCACATGATTTATTGTGGATGTTGAAAAAATCCTGAAAAATCAAGATAATGATGCCATTAGGTTAATAGAGGAAGTTTGAACTCTATCTGTATTATTTTCCAGTAAGAAATCCTTGTGGAAGTAATAATGGGGGATGTGAACAGATCTGCGTTCTCAGCCACAAAACAGATAATGATGGCCTAGGTTATCGCTGTAGGTGTATTCTGGGCTTTGACCTACATATGGATGGACGACATTGTGTTGGTGAGAAAATGCCTTACAGTTGATGGAAATAATGCTACTCCATTAGCTCTAGTGTTACTTCCAAAACATCCTTCCTCTCTTCAATAGCTTCAATATATTGAGGACTTCATGTCTTTTCACAACTCTTTTTGACAGCTTTAAATGTAGTAATTTCTGCACAACTTAAACTCACCTCCTTTAATGAGGATTTTAAGAGAGTTAGATGTGGAATATGTGTAGACAGCTGTATGATTGAGCTCTTAATCCTGAAATCAAGCTTGAATGCTTGCTAATATGCAGATTTTGTGTTATTTTGAACACATAAGCCTGCTTTCCTGTGCAGTAATATGCAGATTAGGTTGGTCTTCTCCCTTTGAACACATATGGCAAGAATATGAGATTCAGTTTTGGAGCTGTAGGTTTCCATCAGCAATCTTCTGCTTCCTATTTGAGTGCAGAATTGTCGCTGATGTAGGTCTACTATGACTGTACTGGCAAATTATGTCATGTATGTTGTCTCTAATTTTACTATTTGGCCATGTATTTATCTGGCTAGCCTCGTTTTATGGCGGCTCCAGGAGTCTGTGAGTTATTTTTTTTATAGAAGATTGTAAGGAGGGAAGTACAGAAGATGGTTTCTGCTTCCATAGGGATAATGCTTGCTTTAAAAGTGTATTAGTACCACAGTATCAATTAAAGAGGAATAGCTGACCACATCACCTAATATTCTGGATTGGATTTTGTTTTTATTCTCCAGATTTTAGGTCTGTGAGTATTTAAATCCCTATTTTCTCATTCTTCTTTTTTTCTACTTCCAGGCTATTAGTATTGTCAAAATAAAACAAAATTTTTCTTAATGCTCAGGTGTCTCCCCTTGTGAATAAGTAAAGTCTGTGTCTGATTTTCCCTTTCACAGCTGTGCGGCAGTTTCTGCTGTTTTCATCCCAGATGGCAGTGCGGGGAATCCCATTCAATCTCTCCACCCAGGAAGATGTGATCATCCCTGTAACAGGGAGCCCTTCATACTTTGTTGGAATTGACTTCTCTGCTCAGGATGACACAATTTTTTTTTCAGACACAAGTAGAGACATGATCTATAAACAGAAAATTGATGGTTCAGGTGAGAATCATGCTTGGGAATTGCAGAGTAATTACAGTAAGGAGACTGTAATGTATATTTTTCTAAAAAAAAAAAAAAGTGAAAAGTCACATAGTGAGATACACAGATAAATCTCCGTGTAACCCCAGTAACGTGGACAATGTTTCTCAAAAATGTTTGTTCAACTAATATTAAACTTGTTGAAATCTCTTGTTGTTTGACAAACTTTCTGAATGTATTTGGGAATGAACTATTTGTAGTACTTCTCACAACTACTGTTTGCCTTCACCAGTCTGTTTATGCAGACATGTATGCTTTTCAGTAGTAGGAAACTATGTTTCTATTTTAATTACCCTATCTGGAGAGCAGGATGTTTGCTATGATACTGTAATACAGAAAAAGTTTGTGAAATTTGTGGAGATCCTACTCATGCTCACGTACAGAATGTTTCTCTCCAATTTATGATGATGATCAAATGTCAGCATATAATCTTCTGCACTTGCTTGCTGCCTTGGGTCAGGTTAATGGTGGACTGCAGCTGACCATTACTGTGCAAAGAACAAAGTCTGGCTGTTGAGCAAGATGTCCTTACTGCACTGGCCTTACTGACCTTCATTTGTAAAACTCTCTGTGAACTTAGTGACAGATTTTTCTCTGACCTTTGGCTAGTCTTTATTTCTCCTCTTTTGCAGTTGAGCTCCTGGACATGCACCTTCTTTGTCTAGAGCAAAGGGCACCCCTCCTTCCCCTTGGTTACTGGTCTTTATATAAAGTAGCACAGAGGTAGCATTTTTACCGAGGGGAGCAACAAGTTTTGTCAATAGAATACTGCACGCATGTTATTTCCCCCATTCCTAAACCTTTACAATCATTATGTGTGTTATAAATTCTAGGGAGAGAGATCTTGACTGCTAATAGAGTGGAAAGCGTTGAAGATTTGGCCTTTGACTGGATCTCAAAGAACCTATACTGGACAGATCCTCGGTACAGGAGCATTAGTGTGATGAGGCTGGCAGATAAATCCAGGAGAGCAATTGTTCAGAATTTAAATAATCCTCGCTCAATAGTGGTTCATCCTGTTATTGGGTAAGTTTAGATTCTCATTTTAAACTATATGTACAGATTTATGGTTTAAACAGAACTGGTGAGATTAGACTTATATCTGATTCTGGATTTCTGTTCTTTTCAGAGTACCATCCCTTTTCAGTTGTCTTGTCTTTATTTTATTTGTTTTATTCCAGCCTAGGATTCAGTAACCAAAGGAAAGGGCAAGGTGAGAGAGATTCCATGTGACATAAGCACTTGAAAGAATTATCTTTAAAAGTACCATGTTTTTTTCCTTTTACTTCTGTTCGTTGATAAAAAGGCAAAAGAACTTGGTTTCTTTGTATCACTCAGATTAGAAAGCTGTTTCTCATAGTTGAAAGATGAAGTTTGCTAAATTGTTTTTCATATACTTTCGATTCCCAGACTGCTGACATTGGTTCCATAATTTTATCTCTCTGAATTTCTTTATTTGAACCGTACTGGATACTACTGTCTTTATTTGATAAAGACTTTGCAATATGTGACTCCATACATAAACTAAAGCCCCGCTTTTCATTGATGGAAGTGCTTACTTTCAAGTTCCATACTCTGTGTTCTGGGCCAATGCCAAAACAGTGCTTCTTTCACAGCATAGTTTGGCTTCATAATGTCGTACTACTGAATATTGATTTTTCATTAGTAATTTTGTTTTGAAAGTAATCTCATAAGAGTAATGTTGAACCTGGATCCTTGGATATCCCAACATTTTTTGTTTGTTGCTTCATAAAATTATTTAACATTAACTTCAACTCTTTGCCTGTAAGCATAAGTCAAATGAATCAGGAGAAAATTCTTTTTAATATTCATGCTTGCTTGTAAGTTTTACCTGGAAGATGCATTTTTGATTGATTCTATTTATCTATCAGTAATTACATGAGAACCTTAACAATTTTAACCAAGTTATGGATATTTTGTATCGAAAGGGCCAATACACTTCAAAAGTTTCTGAAAGTGTGTACAGGATAAATATTAATTGTTGGTACCCCTGCCAATTGAGGACAGGGACAACATGAAACTTTATTTTTTAAAGTTATGTGAAGGATGTGATACAAAGAAAAATGTTAATGCTCTGTTTAATTGCATTATATCATTTAGTTTATGTGTCTTCTGACACGTGTCCTTTCAGGTACATATTCTGGACAGATTGGTTCCGTCCGGCAAAAGTCATGAGGGCCTGGAGCGATGGATCCCATGCCTTGCCAATTGTCAATACAACACTGGGCTGGCCTAATGGCCTCGCCATTGACTGGAGGTAAGGGCAATGCCAGAGACAGAGAAGCTTTTTTTGAGCGAACATGTTTCTTCCTTTAAACTGTTAGGGATTAAAAACAAAGGAATTATGTCAGATTGCTTGCACTGGCACTCCTGTTGAAGATCTTATCTTCCAATTGGTTGAAAAGCCTTAAAACACAAGGTTTTCTCAGAATCCCTCCCCATGCACCCCAATAGCTTCTTGGAGGTTTAAGATTATTATTTAAGAAAATGCTAGTGCTTCCTAATGGACATAATGTCACTTAAAGTGATACAACATTTTCCTTATTTCTAGTTCTCTGAGGTTGTACTGGGTGGATGCTTTTTTTGATAAAATTGAGCACAGCACCTTTGATGGGTTGGACAGACGGACTCTTGAACATATTACTCAGATGACTCACCCATTTGGTCTTACTATTTTTGGAGGTAAGTCTGGCATTGAAAAATACAATCTATCATTATCACAAATTTTTCTTTTCATATGGTGATCTATGAGTTTGTGACATAAAATGACAGAGGTTTTGTAATACTGGTTTTCCCAAAAAAGCACTGGTGAAAATTCCTGCTGAAAATATGTATATAGTTCTTCTTGCTTGTTTCTATGTATATTTAGTTCTAATCAATTTTAGACAGGTAGTTCATGTAATTCAACAAGTCAGATATGCTGTACTAATTATAGCTTTCAAGGTGGGCTATTCATACTGAACAGACAAAGTGAATCACCACTCCAGGGATGGTCAGCATTTCAGGATTTTAGTAATTATATGTTTTTTAATAATTATTTATAGATTTTATTACTGGATTTATATTGTGTGTGAAGAAAGATGTCAGTATATGAGCCCTTTTTATTTTTATTTTTATAAAAATATCTTCAAAAATACTCTAAAATTTTCTGGAAAGTAATCTTTATGAATGACTTAAAATTGCCTTGGAATTTGAAATGCTAGTTGGGCTTGTTACTTGTCAATTTCAGTAAAAATCTGAGAAGGCTTTCCTAAGTTATGTCTGCCTGTGACTGAAGCACTTTGACAGCATTGTGAGTGGTGAAGGTTCTTTTGTCTTTTTCATGAAACTATTATGAAAAATGGTTAAATTTACTTGAAAAGTCTTCTAGGGATTTTTTATGATGCTTAATCTTTTATGTCATATTGCTCTATAACATGTTAAATATTTTTCAAAATAGGTTATGCCTATTTCTCTGATTGGAGACTTGGTGCAATAGTTCGAGTGAGGAAGTCTGATGGAGGAGAAATGACTATCATTAGGAGGGGCATTAGTAACATAATGCATGTTAAAGCATACGACGCTCACTCCCAAATAGGTGAGCCCTTTTCTTGTATGGAGGAAAGTTGTGAAATTGGGAATAAGACACAAAATGTCAGGACAGCAGATTTCCAGTTTCAATTCTATGAATGGCTTCACTAAATCGTAACTGATATGCCAGAGAGGCAGCACAGGCACTTGCAATCACATGTTGTATCTTTCATTGCTTTGTGACTGGATGCAATTTCCCTCTACCCTTTCTTTTACTGTACTTAATAACTGAGAAAAATGGGCTTATGTTTCCATTGTGTTTTGTGTAATTCTATCAGCAACTACAACTTTGTATTTCTCCTTTTCTGGTAGAAGTTTTAGTTAAACTAAACTATTTATTTTGATGAATTGGGTAAATGTTTATTAATCAAATTACTATTCTTCAAGTAATTAGTCTGTAAAAACTGCTAATTTTTCTTATTTTCCTATTTTCTTGAATTCTGTGCAATTCTGTGATCTAAGCCAAGGATTTAGTATTGTAGTTAACTTAGTGAAACACCCAATGCCCTCATCAAACTTATGATTGAACCTAAGGCTCACTGGCTGCTTGGTATCCACAGATTGGATCGGGTCTCCCAGCCTTGGTTAGACAGAGGTTCTCATTTGTGGTAGTATACTTGTTTCCAGATAGTTGCTGAAAATTGTCAGAAAATTGGATGAAATTTAATAGTATGTTTTTGGCTTCCATGAACATTTGCGTCAAGGAAGAGTATATGGAATGTGACAATTCTTATATGTTGCTGCTACTATTGCTGTCGATGAACTTGACCTTGTTTTGCAGTGTATGCAAAACCAGGACTTGCTACAGCACCTTTTTTTATACTTATTATGTACTTCTAATAGTTCCCAAGATGTCATCAGTACTGTGTATGTTGATCTTTTCTATCACTTTTTAAGGCTCTAACTACTGTAATAGAGGAACAAATCCGAATGGAGACTGCAGCCATTTCTGCTTTCCAGTACCAAACTTTCAGAGAGTTTGTGGGTGTCCCTATGGCATGAAGCTGGCTCCAAATCAACTGACATGTGTTGAAGATCCATCCAATGAGCCACCCACTTTGCAGTGTGGCTCCTACTCATTTTCCTGTGGTAATGGAAGATGTGTGCCTCGACACTATCAGTGTGATGGTGTTGATGATTGCCATGATAACAGTGACGAACAAAGCTGTGGTTATTTAAGTAAGTGATCCCTGTAATCTGCAGTTAGTATTTCTTGTTTGCAGTTCAGGACATTTAATGAGTCAGTATGGCTTCACTGGAATAAACTCCAGTGAATTTTTTAGTGTTGCATCTGTGAATAAATCATGAAATCTTCCTAGGAGATTAGTTAATTTGGAAATTACTTGGAATAATTAGTTACTTCAGAAATTATGTCATAGTAATACAGGATTCAGTATCAGCCACCGAAACAATACATGAAAATATTCATATCCCACTACTCTCAAAATTCAATTTACAGAGTAACAAAAATTATTCTTCTAAAGAAGAATGTTGTCTTTATTCTTCAATTTTGTAAATTTTGAAAGATATTGGAATATCAGTAGCTTGCCTAATTTGGATGCAGGGAGAGGAACCAAGCCATCTTTTTAAAGACAAAGACACTTAAAAAATAGCGCTATAAGAAAAAAAACAGGACCAAATACATTGCCTAACCCTTCTCTAAGATTAAAGGGGCACCTTTGATTTGACTTAACTTCAGAGTAAAAAATTTGGTTTTGATAATATTTGGGCAATGCTGATCAATTTGGTACATCTGAATTTTAACAGTGAAGTAAATTAAAAGCACATTGGTTCATTTCCTGGTTTTGCAGTAAAATGTCTCACACAAAATATTTTGTTGTTCAAGTAAATTGAGAGAACAGTGGGATAACCATGGCTGATAAGGCATTGAAGAGAGGATAAGATACTGAAGATATCAAAGAGGCTTTTATGACATATCTGGTGTTTCTTCAGAGTTAATTCTTTCAAATCACAAACAAGAAAATAGGACACAGTAATAAAATATGTTCCCTAATGCATAGGACTAACTGGTATGACCAAGTTATAAACTGTTTCTTATTAATGGGCTATTTTGGAATAACTAGGATGGATATCTTTTGGGGAAAAGTATAAAGCAAATGGTTACTAGAAGGAGTTACTTTTCTTGTTCTTTAGCTAGTTTTGGAGTGGTTAACTGTTTAATTTTTTATTGCTTCCTGCAGTTTAAAAAAAGTTCGTAAGTATACTGTTCAGTTCTGCAGCGTGTTGCATAACAGACATTTTAATTCTAAGCAATGTGCATTTTAGAATTTGATTCATATTTTAGGCATCTGTAAGCATAATGACTGTACAGATTAATACTGCAGGAAAGGCAAGTTTTGGAGATATTTATAAAGTTTTTTTTTTTTTTTTTTTTAATTCAGACAATACTTGTGCTTCTTCAGCTTTTACCTGTGCCAGTGGACAGTGTATTCCCGGTCGCTGGCATTGTGATAAACATAATGACTGTTTTGATGGCAGTGATGAATTGCATTGTCCCACACAAGGACCCTCTTCATGCCCTGCAACCCAGTTCACCTGTGACAATAGAAGATGTATTCCAAGAATTTGGCTATGTGATACTGATAATGACTGTGGTGATGGCTCAGATGAAAAAAACTGCAGTGAGTATCATGACTGCCTGTTGTTTTCATAATCAACTGTGCATATCTACATAGATGTATATGTTGGTATAAGGATGATAAGTGAAATAGGGAAAAAAGGACTGGTATCTAAGTCAGACGGATATTTTGTCATCCTTAAGATGTGGAAAACTCATCTAATTTGAAGTTCTAGGGCCAAGTAGAATGCAGAGAAATAATTAAAAAAAAAAAAGAGGAGCAAATGTGATAATCGTAATGATGATGCTGCATAATGTCATCCACTGTAATTAGCAAAAGGCAGTTAGAGCTGAGGTGTCCTAAACACTTAGTTCACAAGTGATCTCAGTGATGGCTAATGGTGTAGTCAGCTAATCTAGGCTGGAATTTTTTACCAGAAGTAAGATAGTATCTTTTTCATATACTTTCTTTAGAGTTATTTACCACTATGGAATTGTCTGTTTATTTTCCATGAGCCCAAGCCTACATATAAAGGAAAAATTACTGGATATTGATTTATAGTGCTTGTAATTTTTAAGATTGCTAGTTGCTGCATCATATGCTGCAAGTTAGGGATAATATTTTCCTACTTTCTCAGCAATGTGCTGATTTCAAAACAGAGGAAAGTAACACATTTGCATTTATTGTCATTCTTAATAGCTTTCACAGGTACTTGTGAACCCAGGCAATTTCAGTGTCCAGACCATCGCTGTATTGACCCATTCTATGTCTGCGATGGAGACAAAGACTGTTTAGATGGTGCTGATGAGCATGACTGCAGTAAGTGTAACTTTCTTTATTCAATGCCTCTTTGTTGTTTCCTCACACTTGCCCCCATAGCAGTCTTTGGTGATCTCATATTACCAGCTTCAAGACAGCAGAATGCATAATAAACCTTTCCATAAATTAACCCTATTTGTGATGCTTTTGATCTCAAGGCTGCTTGTGGAGGGCTGAAATCTGTTTCCTCTGTTTTCTGTGAATTCCAAAGTCACTGCATTTTCTGTGTCTCAGAGAAATTATGGTCTTCAGTGGAATTGATACCATATCAGACTTAAGCACCTGTAGGGTAAATTTCATGCAGTCTAGCTCTGTAAAATAAATAAATAACATTCAATATTTTTTAATTTTGTAGTATATAACTGCAGTGCCACAGAGTTTAAATGTCTAAGTGGAGACCAGTGTATCAGCACCTACTACCAGTGTGATGGTGTTTTTGACTGTAACGATCACTCAGATGAGGCTGATTGCCGTAAGTATACTGATGCTGAAAGAAAGACTTCCATTATTAAGTGATGCTTCTGGAATTTTCCTTTATCTGCTATGTCAAATACTGTCTTTAAAACCTTTATATTCTTTTCAGAGAAACTTGTCTTTACATCGTTTTCCTGAGCAGGAATTTCAAACACAGGTCCCAGCTCAATAGTATCATAGATTAATAGAATGGCTTGGGTTGAAAGGGACCTTAAAGATCATCCAGTTTTAACCCCTCTGCCATAAGCAAGGACACATTTCACTAGACCAGGCTGCTCAAAGCCCCATCCCACCTGGCCTTGAAAACTTCCAGGGATAGGGCATCCACAAGTTCTGTGGAAAACCTGTTCCAGTGCCTCACCATCCTCACAGTAAAGAATTTATTCCTAATATCTAATCTAAAGCTACTTTTTTTTTCCGTTTGAAGCCATTCCTTTTTGTCCTGTAACTACATGCCTGTGTAAAAAGTCTCTCCCCGTCTTTCAGTACCTGAAGGAAGCCTATAAGAAAGGCCAAAATTAGGTCACCCATAAGCTTACTCTTTTCCAGGCTGAAAAATCTCAGTTCTTTTAGTCTTTTCTTGTAGGAGAGGTTCTCCATGCCTCTAATCACCTTGGAGTGGACTAAGCAGATTGTGCTGGCAAGGCCAGATTGTTCAAGCAAAGAGGAGAGTCTGCATTTCTTTTGGCTATAACTTTTTTTTTATTTGACATTTCAGTCTCAGGATTTTAAATTAAAATTGGGTTTATTAATCTAGAAAACAGAAAACCTGGTATATATGAGAGTTAGATTTAAACTTTTTTTTTTTGAGTAATTTTTTACACTTAAATTACTTAAAATGTTACGACACAGGTGGTGGAAATTTTAGACCCGATTTCCTGTAGCTTTGGACAGGTACATAGCTATCAATATGTGGTTGCTCAAAGCATAACAAGAGTTGAATTGCCTTGTTGATCACGTTATAAAGTAGGAGCTAAATTGGTCACATTTTGAAATGTCATGTAGATCAATTGACTGACTCTGATTCTATGGCCTGATCTAAAACCAACACGGTTCTTAATAGCACTGTAACTAGTTATTATAATGTTAAGAGATGAACTGAACATTGTGGTTTTGCTTCTCAGTTTAAAATTGAAACAGCTTCTGAACTGTTGAATGTCACTGTTCCAGCTACAAGACCACCAGGGATGTGCCACCAGAATGAATTCCAATGTCAATCAGATGGCAATTGTGTTCCTGATAACTGGGAATGTGATGGCCATCTTGATTGTGCAGATGGCTCAGATGAACATCACAGATGTCCTGCCAGAACGTGTCCTCCATCGCTTTTCCGCTGTGATAATGGCAACTGTGTGTATCGAGCATGGATCTGTGATGGTGATAATGACTGCAGGGATATGAGCGATGAGAGAGATTGTCCAACTCAACCTTTCCGGTGCCCCAGCTGGCAGTGGCAGTGTCCAGGTCACAGTATCTGTGTGAATCTCAGCAAAGTATGTGATAATTCTGCTGATTGTCCTAATGGAGCTGATGAATCCCCATTGTGCAGTAAGTTACTGTTCATGCATCTACTATAGACTGTGTGTTACGTCTGCAGGAAGAAATGGAATATTCAGCATGTTCTATGTAGTGTGACAATGTTTCTAGCAGATATGTAAGCACAGTGAATTAGAGCTCAAATTTGTAAGTGGAATTTGCTTGCAGTGAAAAGAGACTACAGTGATGACTGAGGAATTCATTAGCTATGTCCTATCTTGTGCTCTGAATTCCAATATGACTTCCACTGACTTTAAATATAGACTTTTATACAACTACATGGGAACGAACTTTGTGTTCCTGAACACATTCACTGAAGCATACTATGCTTTAAATTCAGATGAAATGTGATTCAGTCCTTAATATTCTATTTTAAATTTCTAACTTTAAGAATCATGATTAAAATCAATACGTTCATGTGCAACCAGAATTTTTATTTATGTTGATTATTAATTGATTTAAACATAATCTTTTTCTTTCCTTCTTTCCTCCTTCTTCTCTTTAATCAATGCACATTCTCAGATGAACCCCAGCCAGGTATGATTATAAACAATTTTAAATTATTATTTATACAGTTTTAGGTTTGGAGTGGTAAATTTTTGTTTATTTCTAGCTATTTTTGAAAAAGACAGCCTTCTGTTTGGCATTCATTGATGGGACTCAGTACATGCAATGTTGTTACCTGTCTTTATGTGCACTGTGTATGTTATATTTTGCATAAGGACCATAGTCCAGTCTCACACTGCATAACTGATGATGCTGCAGTCATTTTAGCAGCAGTCTTAGGCTAAGAATGCAGTTGTAAAGACTTAAAGTTATCATAGGAAGCCTTTGGTGACTATTTGCTTATTTCTTTCCCCAACCCAACTTCAGATCAGGAGAGCTGCTCTGACAATAATGCTGGCTGCACTCATGAGTGTATTCAAGGACCTTTTGGAGCTCAGTGTACCTGTCCTATTGGATTCCAGCTTGCAAATGACTCCAAGACCTGTGAAGACATTAATGAATGTGACCCTCCAGGCTTTTGTAGTCAGCACTGTTACAATGAGAGAGGGTCTTTTAGGTGTTATTGTGATGAAGGATACATTCTAGAAGCCAATGGGAGGACTTGCAAAGCAGCAGGTGAGAAACATTGATGTCAGTAAAGAATGACAACAGTGTCTAAAAACTGTCCAGCTTTGTGTCTCGGTTTGAAAGAGAGGTGTCTGCCAAGGAAGGCAGGAACATCCCTTGGAGTGGAAAATATGACCCACTTCCCTCCAAATTATTATAACTTTGAAATTAAGGGGCTTTCATGCAGAGATATGGGAAAAGGATAAACATTTCTTTATTTAGATGTATAAACATGTAAATGTATAACAAGGCAAACAAACAACATCAACGGCAGCAAGAACAAGCAGAGCCTCGAACCCAGCGCCAGCCTCTCTGGGCCGCAGGCGCTTTCCCCTCGGTGCAGTTCCGCTCACGGCCGCCAGGGGCGCTGGTGGCTCCCGGCCGGGCAGGCCGGCTGCGATGGTTCCCCGCGCCTGCAGGGGGCGCTGTGGCGCGAGCTCAGCCGCCTCTCCCTCACGCGGTAATGGCGGGCGGGCCGGGGGCTGAAATGGGCTGAGGGGCTGGAATGGCCGGGACAAACAGACCCCAGAGCAGCAAATAAAATGTATCAGAAACTCTGCAGCTGTAGCAGGAGCTGCGGGGGCGGCAGGCAGGGGGTGCCGGGTTAGAGTGTAGCAAAAACCCCAGAGCAGTGGCAGAAAACAGCAGGGCTGAGCAGTGGCAGCCCTCCTCCCGAATGCAGCCAGGAGAAGCTCCCTTGGAGGTGCCTCAGGGGACTCTGGGTCACAGGTTTTTCCATGAGGCACCCGAGCAGATGGTGAGGGTCCCTTCTAGTGAGGTAGGGTGTTATGAAGTCCCAGTCCAATGTCTGCTCTTACAAGCAGAGATTCACCCACAGTAATGAAGAAGAAGTGGCTGGGCTGGGCTCTGGCAGTGGCAGTGAATTCACCTTGCAGTAAGCAACAGCTCGACTGTTCTTCGATGCCAACAGCGAGAGAAAGAAGAACCAAGTCCTCACCCCCAGCCAAAATCTTGTGGTATCTCTGCCCTTCCCAAGAGAATGTCCCTCAGCTACAATAGTGCAGCCAGCTGCACTCATCCCCTGTCTCCTTGGCTATACCCTTTGTCTTTCTTAAGTACCAGTCATTATTGTCTCTTAGCAACAAATGGGAGAAAATTCCCTGAGAGAAAGAAACAAAAGGAAAAAGCCTAACCCTTTGCCGTTTTAATATTGTTCTCTTTTAAAAGAGCTGACGTAAACAGCCACTCAGAGTTGTTCATGGCAGATGACCTTGAGAATTAAAATTGTCTGCTGAGGGGTTAATTAGAAACCAATATTTCATTTAAATGAACACTTATTTTTAGCCTTGGAATGGTCAAAAATAATGTTTTGAAGAAAACAAATGTCAGAGACTTGTAAGCCATAGGCCAAAATTAACTGTTCATAAAGTTCAATGCTCACAAAGTATTTAAATCCCAGCCTTTCATAAGATTTACCTACTGCCTATGCTGTACTTGGCTGATTTTTAAGGAGCAAACATCACTGATACAGCCCAGCTGCCAGTTGTTCTCTATCTCTTATGTAGTACACTGTCAGTGTGGAGGAGCCATACACCCAGTGGAATTTGTCTCTCCAGGTTTCCTGGTTTAGGGATATACTCAGGTTGTGGAAGACACTTGCATTTTACCTGCACATAGGTTTGACCCTTACTAATAGGGAGTTTCTTGTACTTTGCTATCTTAATGGTTGCTACTCTTCAGTTGTTTTTCAGCATCTTATCTGTGCAACCTAATTACAGCAATCTATGGCTTCCCTGTAATCTGTTACTTCTCCATTGTTCCCACATAGTCTAAAGGGGGAAAAAAGAGAAGGTGGATTACAAAGGAGGAAGGCCAGGCTGAGTAGTTTAATTGGAGGTACCAAAAACTTTGCAGGGTGAATCAGAAGTGGGAGATGAGGGAGGTTTATGGAGGAATGAGTGTTGGATGTCAGCAATGATCTAACCATTGTTGGTTGGACAGTGGGGAAGAGGACCTAAGGTCTAGGTAGGAGCCTGGAAGAGAAGTCTGTAGAAAGAGTGATGGAGAAAAGCCAAGGTAAATTTAAAAGTCAAGATGGACAGACTGGATATGGTAATATATCTTGGCCTGAGAAGTGATTTGAATTTGTCAGTATCTATATTTAGATACAACAGCTTTGATGCTATAAAGTCACATTAGATTACTCAGTGTTTCTTTTTCTCCCAGTTACTATTGAACTGTTCATGGGTTTATTTTAATTTCTATTCCTCTGACAGAATCTGGGAGTCTTCTTTTGCTGGTGGCAAGTCGTAACCAAATCATTGTGGATAACATCACTTCTCAGTCACACAGTATTTATTCTCTCATTCGGGATGGGAGAAATATTGTGGCTATTGATTTTGATTCAATCACAGATCGTATCTTTTGGTCTGATACAACACAGGATAAAATTTGGAGTGCTTATCAAAATGGGACTGACCAAAAAATAGTAAGTTTTGCTGAGTAAGTTTTTCTTGTCTTTTGTCAAAAGAAAATGAAGACACTGTATCTTCGATTAGCAAAGGGGAAGAGGGAAATCCAAATATAGTGAGAAGAGAGATAACAGGGACAAAGTGAAACAACTTTGTAGGTGCTAAGCTAACATTTCATATAGCTGTTTGAAAAAGAAAACCAAATGCTTTCAAGCATTTTCAAGCATTTCATTTTAAAATATCAAACTGTAAGCTGGTTTTCCTGTAAGAAAGTTCTAACTTCTTCAATAGACCTACTGAAGTTAGTAGGATTGTTTGGGTTTGTGCTTTGCCATCACTTTGAATATGTGTTCCTTCCGCATAATATATCTAGAAGATTTTGAAAACTTGGTTCGCCATTTTCCATATCTGTAGAAATGCAAAGGGTAAAATTTGATATAAACTTTTTTCCCTTCCCCCCCCCCCCCCTTTTTTTTTGTTATTTAACAGGTGTTTGACAGTGGTGTCACCGTGACTGAAAGCATAGCAGTAGATTGGGTGGGTCGTAACCTTTACTGGACAGACTTTGTTCTGGAAACGATTGAGGTCTCTAAAATGGATGGGAGCCACAGGACTGTGCTGATTAGTGAAAATATAACAAACCCAAGAGGACTAGTGTTAGATCCCAGAAATGAGTAAGATTCTTAATTTTTTTTTTTAACGTGCCTATTTTACAATGTAACTATTAGAATTTGAGACATGCCCAAATTGTATTGAAATTATAAATGACAAAATTTAGTGTGTTTGCAGAGTTGATTAATATTTAAAGTAATGAGGTAATTACTGGTGATCTGTTGCTCTGTTTCAGTGTAACAAGACGACTTTTTGTCTATAAAAATTTTTTATATATTTGCTTCCTAGTTAAGAAATATTGACTCAAAATGATGATATATCACTTCAGTTGGTGATATACCACAAACTTGTATGTGATTTAATGTGATATACCTACCTTCATAGCCCCATGTCTAAAGTAATTATTTCAATTGTATTCTTATCACAAAAGTACCTTCCCATTTCAGATAGCAAATGGCATAGAGTAAATGAAATGTGATGATTTGAATTGTTCAAACTTTTACTTGTTTTTGAACTCTTCAGTGCCTTGAACTTTGTTTACTGCTAGTTTTGGTGCTGTTAACATTATCAATGCATACCTGTAAAAGTATAAACTTGCATTAAATTATTGTATAACAACTGGAGAATCAGATTATAATCAACATTAAAAACCAGTGACACCAGTAGCTTCTAGATGCTGCTATTATCAACAAATAGAAACAGCAGTAGAAGTACTAAAAGAATTTTTGTAACAGAAATTGCTATAATATCTTTTGCAAGCATATTGCTAAAATAAATAATTTCAGTATCATTGTGTAGGACTGTTCTTTGAAAGATTGCTTCTATTTTTTGGCTTTTGAGTCTTCGTGTAATGTTTCTCAATAGACAGCTAGGTTTTTTTCCCAGATTGGTAACCACAAGTTACTTTTTTTAGTGCTCATGTAATGTTCTGGACTGACTGGGGGCAAAACCCTCGAATTGAAAAAGCCAGCATGGATGGAAAAATGCGCACAGTGATTATTAATAATAAAATCTACTGGCCCAATGGACTTTCCATTGATTATCCAAATAAACTTCTCTATTTTGCTGATGCTTATCTTGATTATATCGATTTCTGTGATTACAATGGAAACAACAGACGACAGGTGGTTGCAAGTGATCTGGTAAGAAGTTAATGAGGAACTGTTGTTTTTCCATGTCCCTGCTCATAGTATGTAAAAATATATTTTCATTGTCATAGACCGGGTGTATTTTTCTTTTTTTCAAAAAAAATTTGAGTGAAGTAGATGTGAAGTATTTTTGCTGCTTCTTGCTGCTGGAAAAAGAGGAATTGAATATCCTATTCAGTCTCTTAGGAGATCTTCAGCAGAACCTGGAGCTGCATGTAGACTTAGTGCTTTAGATCATTCTCATCTGTTCTGTCTGCATGTATGAAATCTGAAGGTGACATCTGACATTGCTGCTATTAGGTGGTGCATTTTCTGTAGGCAGATAAAGTACGAAAAGCCTGGAGAAACTTTTTCTGGTCTTTTGTGAGTGATTTTTGCTGCTGCTGATGACAGCAGTGAAGGGTTTTGTGCTAATGGGAGTTGGTGTGTGCAGCAACTCCATTAGGACTATCCCTCTTACAGGCTATCTCCCAGGGAAGTGCTGCTGGCAGCTTATAGCACTGTCCTTGTACCAACACAATAGTTCAGATGTTCACTTGGTACACAGAAACTGGTATCAGTAACCACATGAATGTTTTCAAGAATTGACTCTTGGGGCTTTTACTTTTGGCTGGAGAGACAATTAGCGTGAAATAAGAGCCAAGGCAATCTTTCCACTCCTGGTTTTCCGAAATCTAGATAAGCTACATTCTTTGATCCCTGGTTAATTTTAGGGGAGCTTATCAGGGATGCAAGTTTTTGACAGGTCTGTAATTCTCACTGGACCTTTTCTCTTGTGCTCTTGAAAATATCCTGTTGGGTCTTTATCTGTCGGTTCTGCCCTGTAGTTAGACTGCTTTGTTACTTCCTCATTTTCTTCATCTCACAGAGTCTATATAGCATTTTTGTTTTAAAAAAAATATATTTTCCTCACAAATTATGTCTTGTTTTTAGACAATAGATGATATTTCTTTTCTTTTTTCTGAAAAATATCTTTTGAGACACGGTTGCTTCATTATTTATTTATCTAAAAATTATGCTCAGCTCTGTTACTTCATTGCAAGCTTTACATATGCAAATCTCCAGAACTAAATGGATACTCAACCTTACCTTTTTAGATACTGCAGCATCCACATGCTCTAACCATCTTTGAAGATTTCGTGTACTGGAGTGACCGCTATACTAATCGAGTAATTCGGGCCAATAAATGGCATGGAGGAAACCAGACAGTTATGATTTATAACATTCACCAGCCTTTGGGTCTTGTGGCAGTCCATCCTGTAAAGCAGCCTAATGGTAAGTTCATCAAAACAACTTTGGTAATTGCAAAAATAAGCATGCAGTAATGTCATGCATTGGAACACCAGGAATCAGTCTTTTCAGCAAATGGACTGGGTTCAAACAAGCAAATAATTCATACTATAGACTTAGAACTATTCAATCTGGTGTTAGGGAAAGTAACCATCAGCAGCTTTTCAGGATAATAACTAACCAAAAAGAATAATAAGGAGGTAATATGTGCCGTTTTCTTGCGCTTTGTTCTGAATGTTTTTGTAAGATAATTGAAACATTTTTGGAAAGCATTTTAGTTTAAAAAATTTCTCTCTGTGGTATACCAGATTCATTTTCTTGTGCATTAATAATTCTTTTTGAAAAGATTACTGTCATCAGCCTTCTCTGAAAGTACTTTTACATTATATTAGCCAATGAAACAATAATGGTAAATAAACCCCTTCATTGCATTAAATATTCTCTCTGAGATCTTCTGCAGGTGATCTCTTGCAGCTGAAAGACTGTAAAAAGAATTCTTTCTGTTAGGTAGATGTCTTTCATATCAGACTTTTTGTTATTTCATGGCATGACTTGAAGAGTGGGAATTATATTGATATGAATATGATCTTTCAGCTTTAGTTTTATTTCTTGTTTATAGAGTGTTTCCAAGTAATAAATATTAAAATGACCTTTATTTTTTGTTCCTTGAAAGAGCCCCATGCCAGGGAGGGTGGAGACTTGCATCTGAGTTAGGCACTAGTACTTTCATGCTGCATTTGTTTTGGAACAAAGCCTTCCTCAGTCATGCTCAGAAGTAAGCTCACCTAGCATTCTCACAGCAAACTGGTCAGTTATCAGAGTGTAGCATCAATTTGTGCATCATAGTTATGGTTGGAGAAGTTTTATTTTACAACCCAAGGTTTGAAAAACTTTATATCACCGGTTGAGAATTTTTTTTCTTTTTCTTCATTGTTTTTAATAATACATTTGTAATTTTTCATTTTCAATTATTCTATTCTACCTTATGTGGCCAGAGAGAAAAGGAGGAATAGAACACTAACAGAATAGCAAAGCATAGTGATGTTGACTAATGAAGAAATAAATACTTGCTGATTGAAATTCCAGAGGCAGTCATCCACTGTCATTCACTCTCCTTTTTTGGTAAATCATTAGATCTTACACTAATCAGAGTTTAGATTCTTTATACTGATGACATGAAAAATTATTTTACAGTTTGAATTCTGAGTTTGTGCCATTATTGTATTATTATGTTAATTTGTTTTCAGTTCTTGTTCGTTTTTATCTTAGTAACAATTGTGTAAATTCCTGGAACTTCCAAGCTTTTTAGAATAAGGTCTTCTGCAATTGCTAAGGATATACTCAAAATCTGATTTTTGTTTTCTATGAAGATTACTCATTCTGAAAAATGTTTACCAGCAAGTTTGTGGAAGTGATCTAGGTAGAATTTTAGTTTATAGTAATAATAGCAGTCAGGAGAGACCTTCAATGTCTGGGTTTTTACATTTTACAACCTTAGATTGACAGTTTCAAAGTGATCTAAGAAATTTGGCATTGAACTCCCACTCTTTGAAAAAGACATTGCAATTTTTTTCTCTTTAGTTTCTCCAAGAAGTTTCAGCAAATAATTTAAATCCCCCATCTTGAAGGGTTATTACAATCAGGGACTGCAAATCCTGCATGTTTCCTCATATACTTAAGAAAAGTGTGAAATGGAGTTTGAAAGATTTTGTTACGATGCATAAAAGTTGAAAAGATCACTAAGATAATGGTACTGGGTTTGCATGGAAAATTGTATCCTGGTTACAAGTATATTGTATTGCTTGTGGTTCTTAGAAATAATTTCATTATTTTGATTTTAAAGAAATAGCAAAGCTGTCCTGGTTCTGGGTTGATGTTATCAGTAGCAATGAGACAGAATATTCTCTCTAGTTGCTCATATTGTTATAGTTGCTAATAGTTCCCTTTTATTTTCAGATATTAACTCCTGTGCATCATCCCCCTGTAGCCATCTCTGCTTACTTTCTTCATCTGGGCCACTTTTTTTTTCCTGTGCTTGCCCTTCAGGATGGATCCTCTCTCCTGATAACAGGAACTGCATGAGAGGTAGGATAGTAATAATGCGGTGATAAAAAGACCTGATACTGTCAAATCCATCCCTCTCCCAGGCAAAAAGCATACTTCTCTGGACTGCTGCTCATGTTTGGGCCACTCCAGACAGACTTCATTTAGGACACGTGGAATATACTTGGCCTAATGGTTTGGAGACAGGTTTGGGAAAGAACTGAATCAGAGATTCAGGTGCTTCATTTGGAGAAAATGGGTGAAATCAATTTCCTTACAAGCATTTTAAAGAAGCCACATTTTAAAATTTCTCACCACATGGAATGTTTGGCTGTTGAAATACATATGGAAGGAGCTTAGTATCGGTTAAAAATGAAAACATACTCTGGCAGATTCTTGTGTTCATTTTAAGTATTCAGCTTGGAAACAGGGATTCTAATTGTAAGAGTGCCAGGATGCAGGACTGGAAGGGACTTCATTGGTCATTGAAGTTTGTTTCTTTGTTGCCCTTGACTGCACATCATATGTTGCCTTTCACCAGTTTTAGATTAATCTGGGTTCTTGCCCCTAAAATTCACCAAACCTCACGATTTTGATGTTTGAAACCTGATTTTCTGTTCAGATATAGTCTTTCCCCATTTTATGCCCATTTCTGATGACATTTTTTTCCTTCAGGATAAATAGCATCAGTAGTTCTCCTTTAGCACTGGTATGTTTTGTTTTATATATATTTGAGGTGACTGTCACACTCTTTCTCAGCCTGTGTTTTGCTAAAAAGCAATTAATCGTCTTTTGGTTTCCTCAAATCAGGCAAGATGTTCTTCCTCTTACTTATCACTCTCTTAAGCCCGTCAGGATTAATGCATTTTAGAATTCAGATAAAAATTTCTCATCTTCAGCTTTTCCCCTCCCCAGTGTAAGAAAGCACAAGGTGCCAAATGCAGAAGGTCTGGAAACATGGCCTAAAATTACATGTGTTTATATGTGATGCAGCTGTAACAGAATTAACCTTAGTACACAACTTTATATCAAAAAATACCACTGAATTTTCTTTGGATAGTCCACAGATCCCAATGGTTTGTAAAAGTCATTTAGCCAGTTCATTTAAAAAGAAGTCACAAAAATTCAAATTAGTGGTAGGCAATTTGTGAGTAGAAATCTGGCCACATTGCTTTTGTCAGATGAAGCATTCATTATTAAGTTTTCCATCAATTGTACAGATATTAAGTGTGCTTTGGTGCCTCCCTATACAGGAAGCTTCAAATCACTGAAATTTAAGTAGAAATTATCTTTGGGATGAGCTAACTCTAGAAATCTGTCATTCAGAAAATCCTTTTCTTTTAAAACTGTCTAAATGTTAATGGCCAGTATCACGTTCTTTTCCTGCTTGATATTTAGCAGTGTGCTCTTTAAAGGGCTGTATTGCATTCACACTTTTCTTAGTCAGAAGCAAGGGAATCAGCAAATTATCTGAATGAGTATCTGTAATCTGAAATGAAGTGTGAATTTGTTTAAGGTATTACAAAAAAGAGGGATTCTTTTAGAAATCTGCACTTGTTTGATTATATGCAGGCTTATAGAGGGATCATGATGAAAGAAATGGAGAATGCCAGTGATGAAACACATGCACGTGTAGAGGTTGACCCAATTCTGCCACTGATTTGGGCTATTGGCATTTCTTATCTTTATGTTTCACATGTTTCAAATTTCCCTGCGTCTGCTTAGGTACAACTGTAACCCTTTTATTGACATAATTGTTCTATAAGAGAGAAATAGAAATATCTTTCTGTAAAGCATAGTTCTTTTAAACTATTCGGGCTTTTTTTTTTTTTTTTCTTCTATTTAGATGCATTTTATACAATTAAAACAGTATGTAGAAAACATGTACAGATTTGGGTAATTTAAAAAGATGTATTGCTGAAGGTCAGCACACCCAAAAAAGTTATAAAAAATATTCTTTTCATTGTAAAATATTTTAATAGTTGCTAATGATTAATGTCCCTGCCAATGGCAGAAAGGTTGGAACTAGGTTGGAGTTGGATCTTTAAGGTCCCTTCCAACCCAGGCCATTTTATGATTCTGTGATTACCCACGAATCGGCATTTGCCATTTCTGTACTAATCTTTACCATTATCCTTATCCTTACTGTCACTGTTTACTTTGACAAGGTAGCACAATCTTTCAGAAGTAAGATTAAACTGAGCTGCATGCATTTGATTGCCCGGTGTCTCTACAAACAATGATATTGCTGGTCTCTGCCTACTTGATTTGCATGTTAAATAATGTAATGTTATTGCATGTTAAATAATGTAATGTCATGAACTGGCTTGGAAACAACAGAATTTGTGTATATTAAAATATTGTATTAATATGGCACATGAGAATATTCAATATAATGATACATTAATTTTATATGGATTGTAATTTATTGTGTAAATTGTATTAAGAATTGCAAAAGTTATATTAATGCCAATCTGATGAACCTACACAGGTTTTTGTATCTCTATAGCCCAGCAAATTTGCTCTGTTTTCCGTCATAAGAATGAGGAATAATCAGGCTGTATAGATTTGCATAGGTGTAAAACTTGAAGCAGTGAGTTAAATTTGACAAATACTTCTAGCAGCCAGAGAGAAGTATGGAGAATAATTTTTGAGAGGTGCAGTGATGCTGTGTTTTGTGGTTTTTTATGTCAAAATTTTTACTGCAAAATTTATATAAATGTATTAAGCAGCCAGTAAAGAAAAGCAAAACTAAACCAACCAACCAAGTCTTTGATCTCTTATAAAAGAGGAAATAGGTTACTGCTACAACAGCCCCGTTCATTGTTCAGTGGTAGCTTGTGCCTATGGAAAGAAGAGGGTAGAATTTGTTCTCCAAAGAGCAAAGCACAAGGAAGAGGGGAATCCCTGTTCAGGAGACTCTCTTCCCCTGCTCCCTAGCAGATGAGAAATGTAGTTGCTGACCCTCACTTTGCATCTCCCTGACGCAATTTCTCAGATCACCTGATAAGCTGCCCTTTGTTAATAAGATTTAAGCATAAGGGTACAAGTTTACCTAAAAGTAAATATACCATAAGTGAGTATGTCTGCTCCCCTAGGGATGAAACAAGAAAACAGTACTGTAGTTATATTTAATAATAATGATCAGCAGTTGCTTCTGTGACATTGTTCTTTGCTTGTGAGTCCCGCTTAACAGGCATTAGAATCATCACAGGCAGGTCCTGCAGAATTCTCAGAGCTTTGTCTGACTCCCCTTCTCAGAGATTTGAAAAAGCAGCTTAGAGCAGCTGCACAAATATCCTTTTTCTCTTGTCTGGCAGTGAGTGACCCTGCCTTATTTACTTCCTTCTGCTTAGAATTTGCATTGTGATTGCACACTGCTGAAACCTAAAATGTTACAACAGTTTCAATAACTGATTACATCGTTCCTAGTGAGGGAAAACACTTCTTTGTAAGTGGTTTCAAAACATCACTGGTAATGTTGAACCATTCTCAGCATCAGGGAACTTTTGGGTGGGAGGGGAAAATATATAATGCCATTTTCTTGACCAGAAGCACTCTGAATTACTTTCTGTTTTCACAGTTGAACTCCCCTTCCTTATTGCTGTAAGAGATAATATAATTTATGGAATTTCTCTGAACCCTGAGGAGAAGACAAATGATGCTATGGTTCCAATAGCAGGAGTTCAAAATGGTGTTGATGTTGACTTCGATGACTCTGAACAGATGATTTATTGGGTTGAAAATCCAGTAAGTTAGTATTTGTGATCAAAATGTGCACTAAATTAAGAAAAAAGTTGTTTTTGGTTTTTTTTTTTTTATTTTTAAAGAGTGTTTAGGACTGAAATATGTTAGAAATAGAGAGGAATGAAATGGTGGGTTTTTTTGTTGTTGGGGTGTGGGTTGGTTTTTTTGGGGGGTTTTTTTTGATTGGTTTTTGTCCTGGGACAAGTAAGGAAGCTTTATCTCTTCTGTAAAGTAGTTCTTATTTTTGTCAGCAGAAACATTTGATTAATGGTTTTTTTGCCTCAGAGACATGAGCAAGAAATACTGGAGAGCACTGACAGACCTATACTCTCAGCCCTGCTGTGCTATACTCTACTCTCTGTCCTCTTTCGACTTAAGACTCAATTCTGCAAACACAGCCAGAACACTTCTCCATGGGAGCAGTACATTGGACACAGTGACACTTAATATTAGAATGAATATATGTGCATCTAGTCTGAGCACTTAATGAAGTAACATCATAGAGAGGCATCTTTTTCTTTAAATAGAAAATGGTTGCAAACTCACAGTAATTTCCAGGTAGTAGATATGACGCTTATAGATTTAAAAACTAATTTGAGCTAATTTTTAATAGTTAATTATAATTGTTTGACTAAGTGCTTTTATTGCTGGTCATGAACTAAGAAATTACATGTGTTCCATAAGGCTGACTTGTTACAAAAATAAAAACAAACAAAAACCAGAAAAATACAACCTAACAAAAAAACCCCATAATTTTTGCAGAATGGACACTTCAAAAGAAAAAATCTATGGTAGTGTTTGAGACAGATGTGATAGGAAACTTCTGATTTTGCAATATGTCTTCACTCTTGGAAACTTAAAAGCAGTTCTTTTTGTCAAGAAAAGCAGTAATTAGTTCTTGGAGAAGTGTGATGTTAGATAAGGACATTCCTGTAATTATGTTTTGACAGAAATAATTCACACAAACTTGTTATGTTTCATCCACACAAGATTTTTTCTTTTTTCCCCAACTTGCTTTCTTTACATTTTGCAGCTTTGAAGTAAATAAAATTTAAAAAATAACTAATTTTAAAGTGTATTCTATGTCACTCATAAAGAAATTACAATTTGTTTCATTATTTGTTCTTTTAAAGATAAAATGTTTAGTTCAATGGAATATTTAAATAGACCTTTTTTAGGTAACCTTTGCCCAAGAAGCTACTTAAGTACTTGGTAATCTGTTTCATCTTCCCTGCAGTCTGAGAAAATATTCTTGACTGATCTGAGCCAGCAGATACAGCTGGCATATACAGTAATGTAGGAGGTCAGGGGCTGATACACCCGTTAACAGCAAGTTAAATCCTGACAAGTGAAATGGCAGGTGCCTTCACAGGTTAATTTAGGTCTTCTTTAGGTGGATCTTGATAAAGCCTGACAAATGTGTGACTATGGGCTGTGCCCCCTAACTGTATCTCTGGCCTACAGGCCTCAGGGTTTGGTTTTTCCCAAACAGAGCTGAGACATGTGTAAGTCATGGATCACTCTCTGAAAAAAAGATACTTCTCTAGTTTCTAATGACAGAAGCATATTTGCCTACTTTCTTAATTTTAGTGCTTGTCCATTACCTCAAGGCCTCTTCCTTAATGCCACATTTTGCATCCATCTATCCATCCTCCTCCATCCTTGCATGTTTGGCTTTTCCTGGGATTTGTCTACACTTTCATAGTTGCTGTAATCTCACTGCCAGTGGTGGCATCATTTGAAGCTGTACAGTTCAAGTGTACATCCATCATCTTGTTTACCCTGTCTGATGCAAAGTTAGGAAACCTCCTATTCTACTTGAAAAACACTTCCAATGTTTTATTATCTTTAACTGTTGTGTTCCATAGGTTATTAAATGTAAATTTCAATAACGGGCAGGCTTTAAGGTGCCTATATACTAGACACTGTTGTAAACATTAGATGTCCATCAGGCTCTCAAAGTATAAAGAGTACCAAAAATTATCCTGTTTTCCTACTTTTTTTCTGAAGGCCTAGGGATTCAAGGACAAGGTTAATTTGCAAATAGCACCATGTGCTTAGGATTCAACAAGAAGCACTCTACTGCTGTCTAAGAATTTTTAGTTATTTAAAACAGCAGTAAGTTTTGTCTGGAGTTCTTGTTCAGATTTTTGCTGAGATGCTGATTGCTTTTTCAAGCATGATTTTCAATCCTGTACAGAGATATTTAGACATACATACTGATATCATGGTAACAAAGGAATTAAGAATATACATGGAACATATGATCACTGCATCCTTTTCCAAAAGTTGATTTTAACTTGTTCCTTCTCTGAGATGGCAACTGCAACCTGTGCTCCACTTTTTACTCCTGGTTCTGCTCTATCTCTGCCTGTACCTTCTCCCTCCTTGAACTTGGCTAGTGTTAGAAAAAATTGCAGTATAAAAGAAGTGCTCATGTAATAGAAGAGTGGTTTCTGCTCTTGACATTTTTTTCACTTTTGGGTTTGGTTTTTTTTTTTTTCCAAGGGTGAAATTCACAGAGTGAGGTCAGATGGAGCCAACAGGACAGTTTTTGCTCCAGCAGCTGTTATTGGTACTCCTACTGGTCTAGCATTAGACTGGATATCTGCAAACCTATATTACAGCAACCCAGGGACACAATCAATTGAGGTAATTATTTAAGAGGGACAAGTGGAAAATAAGAGCCTAGATTTTTCAATGCTATGTATACAGGTTGAAATTAGTAATATTTATTTAGTGAAAAACTTAGATTTATTTTAAAGTGCAATTTGTCTGTAGAAATACACTTTACAAACTTGAACAGAAACTTTGAACATAGCCAAAAAGATTGAAAGCAATATATTCTGAAAACTTTATTTTTTTATAAATCTCTCTTTTTTTTTCCCCCTAAAACTCATTTGACTTCCAGTATTTAACACACAACATCTCTGATGGCTAGAGTTGCTATTGTTACTATCCTCACTTCAAATCAATGATCCCAATGCAGTGCCTGTGATAATAAAGGAATGTTGCCATTGAACACAGTAAGATCCATTCTCAAATGCTTTGATAACATATTATGTAGCTTTCTGGAGACAAGCTGTCTCATGGTATGTGAAGGATAAAATTGTCATTCATTGTAGGGAAATGGAGGATTAGTAATATATAATACAGTAATGACTGTGAATAAGCCCACTCATTAGTGTTCTTGCTTCAAAATATAAATACCAACTATTAAATTAAAAGGCAGCTAATTTGACCAAATGAAATGGGATCCTTCCGAAATCAGGCTTTCATCAACCCAGTCAGGCCTTGAAGATAATATGGAAACTGAGAGATTAACTATTTTTATACCTAGGATCCTTTATTGTAGGCAGGTTCTGAGCTGCAAGTAGTTACTTCAAGGGATGCCTGTTAGAGAAGGGAGATGGTTAGAATACAGAACAATGCACTTTTTCTTCATGGTATTTGAGAAAGTCTTCTGCAATTTCAACTCCCTGTTGATTTAGGCTTCATTCCTGTAATTTGAAAATGTACCGTAAGTTCTACATTGCATGCTTTGATCAGTTCAGTGTTTGTGTAGGTCCTGAAGCTGCATGGTGATGTAATGTACAGGAAAACACTGATTACCAATGATGGCACCTCTCTGGGAGCTGGCACACCAATTGGTTTGGCAGTTGATCCAGCAAGAGGGTAAGTTTCCAAATATTCTCCAAATTTTTCTTAATTTTTCAGGGTTTTCAGATTTCATCCTGGATTTGACATGGTTTTGTTTGTTTCATATTTGTGCAGAGTTTATTTACTCTTTTTAAGCTGTAAAAAATAATTGCATAGATTCCTAAATGATTGTATAGATATTCATTCTCCTTAATTTACTATATGCTTGTATAGTACCATTTTTTAATCAAAAAGAATATTATGATTGTGAAAAAATATCTGAAAAATGGGAAACCAGAATAAAGAGAACTCCAAAGTCTTTCTGTAAAATATCTCGTGATGTCTGACTTGAGCCTATCTATAGTAGAAAGACATATTACATGGGAAAAGTGTCACATGATAAAAAGAACTAATTATAATTTTGCTGCTTGCTCATAGAAACAGAAATTTGCCTTTTTCTGTGTCATATAGATTTTTTCTGACTTTATAGTTTTAATTGAATATTGAAACCACATTCACTCCGAAATGTTGCAGCCATCTGTGAAACAGAATTATTATTCGCCTCCTTTTTGTTATAGTCATAATACTCTAGTGCTGATGTTACAGTGGGACGATATAGGCAAGGTTATGGGTTTCTAAAAATTGTTTAAGAGGCATTCTTCTCTTGTAAGAGAAGGAGGTGTTTCTCTTTGTTGAGAGAACAAGCATTTTTCTCTTTTTCAAATAAGTTCTTTTTCACTGCAGTTTGATTCAACATGAGCTCTGTTCAGCATGTGCTGAAGTATTTGACTGATGAAGGAATTGGTTTTAAGCATATGCTCAAGTGACTCTGAGCCACCGATATCTCTCACCAGTTTTGCTAACAGATCTGATATCTATTACAGGAAGTTGTACTGGACAGACCAGGGAACTGACAGTGGAGTCCCAGCAAAGATTGCCAGTGCAAACATGGATGGCTCAGGCATACAAACCCTCTTCACTGGCAGCCTGGACCATGTAGAGTTCCTTACCATTGACATTAAGGAACAAAAGTTGTACTGGGCTGTCACAAGCACAGGAATGGTAGGAGACCTATTTTTAATAATTGCTTTTTTACCTGTCTCTGCATCTATGGTTCACATGAGTGATTCATTTACTTCAGTTTTCTCTTATAATTGGGAGTTACAGGACCAAGCAAAATTGGGATAGCTGTTGTTATTAAATACCATCAAAAGTGTAAAATCAGAAATCATACATTGCCTGGCCTTTCCTTTATCTTGTACATAAAGATTTCATGCACAAAAGAGATTTTAGTAGCATAAGTTGCATTTTAGTTTTATATTAAAACGTTGAACTGTTATTATAAGAAATCTAATCTTATTCTTTGAACTGATTTCTTAGATTGAGAGAGGCAATGTGGATGGTACAAATCGTGTGACTCTGGTGGTTCATCTTTCACATCCCTGGGGAGTTGCTGTGTACGGTACATTTCTGTACTACACTGATCGAGATTATGAAGTAATTGAACGGGTTGACAAGGCCACTGGCGCAAACAAAGTAGTACTGAGAGATAATGTCCCAAGACTGAAGAGCCTACGTGTGTATTACAGAGACAGTGAGTATTTGCTAGAGAGGTGTTTCAGGATATTCAACTTGCAAAAACGCCAACTTTCCTTAGAAACAGAGTATATGCTCTTTCATAGGAAATGCTTTGATTTGGCTTTCAGGAAAATGTCAGAGGCATTTTGCCTGGTTTTGGTAAAGAGATGCTTCACCATCTAATTAAGGCATCTATTGGCTCATCTAGTTTTACTAAAGTAGTGTTGACTAAGAAATTTTGTTACTTGAGCTACAAATTTGTTTTATCTGATTCTTGGCCCCATTGATCTTTGATGACAAGAGACCAGCAAACCCATCGCTAACACATCTGTGCTAAAATGTAAAATGATTAGGAATTTTATTTTTGTCAGCTGATTGTTAAGACTATACAAGTGTATGAATTTGGGTATATGTCCATGGGTGTTTATGATGATACGGCTGAGATTTTTGTTTTGCCATGTATGTCTTTTGCAGATTCTGCTGGTTCCTCAAATGGCTGCAGTAATAATATTGGAGTTTGCCAGCAGCTTTGCCTGCCTGTACCTGGTGGATTATTCTCCTGTGCCTGTGCTACTGGCTTTCAGCTAAATCCTGATAACAGAACATGTTCCCCATACAGTTCATTTGTAATTGTTTCTATGCTCTCTGCAATTAAAGGATTTAGTTTAGAGACATCAGATCACTCTGAAGCCATGGTACCACTAGCAGGAAGAGGTAAGTGAATATTATAATAGGAAAAAATCTTATTATGCCTACTATTTTGGCATTCCTTTCTGGCATAGCACAGGTTTTAAATACGCTCTTTATATAAAAAATCATTAATTCATACTTTTCAAAATATTTCAGGACGAAATGCACTTCATGTGGATGTTCACATGCCTTCTGGTTTCATTTACTGGTGTGACTTCAGTAGCACAGTTTCTTCTCAGAATGCAATACGTAAAATTAAACCTGATGGTTCTTATTTTAGAAATGTTGTTAGAAATGGAATAGGACGAAATGGGATTCGTGGCATTGCAATTGACTGGGTAGCAGGTAAGCACAGCTGAATTTAGGAGAATGTTGTTCTTTACATATTATAAAACTTTTAGGCTAACATAAAAAGATTCTAATGGAACTCTTTTGAATGGAAGTACATTGGTTCTAACTTGTGGTTTAATGGACTGATTTTAAAATAAGAGGAAGTAATGAATGGCTCTTACGTTTTATATATACGTGTAAAGATGAAAGTTTATCAGAGTAGATGTATAGAGCCTTTTCTCTCCTGATGCTTTATTATTTGTCTTACACCTCTCTTGTCTGCTCATTTCTAAGTAGCTGTGTACTACCATTGTGAAAACATGAACCAGAGAAGAATGCACAAAACTTGTCTTATGACACTGTAAATAAGAAAATCATCTACCCTCAGATTGCTGTGTACAAATATTATCAGTTACAATGAAAAGTTAAAAAAGCAGAAGAAATATTTTATCTTTGAACTGTAGTTTCCACTTGTGCACTTCATGTTCCTATTTAAACATATTAGAGATTAATTCAAATACAAACTCTTCAGAAAAGATTAATCAACAATTGCCATTAATACTTTAGTTTTGTATATATATATGTGTGTGTGTGTGTGTGTGTGTGTACTGTATATATGTTTTGCAAAAGTTCTTCAGTTGATTGATAGGCTTGTTGGGATGAGTTTTACAATAATCATCTGCTGTAAACATTTAATGTAGTTACTGTATACAGTCCTTAGCCTTAACATGGATTTCATATTTGAGTGTTTTAAAAGGCAACTATACTACTGATAACTGTGATAATCCATGAGGATTTAGAAATTAATTGACTACTGTCAGTTTGGCTGTCTTCTTTCTAATTCATCAGATTGTAGGCAAGTACCTTGTGCTTCCAACTACTAACATATTTATGATGGCTATTCCTTTTGTGGTTTGGTATTTTAGCAGTTTGTGTTTCTCAGATATTGATGCTGATATTAATTTTGTCTTTTGCTTCTCTGATTTGATTTGTTTTGGGTTTTTTTGTATACAGGTAATCTTTATTTTACAAATGCATTCCTGACAGAAACTTTTATAGAAGTTTTGCGTTTAAACACAACTTATCGTCGTGTGCTTCTGAAAACTACCATAGATATGCCAAGGCACATAGTAGTTGACCCAAAAAACAGATACCTCTTTTGGGCAGATTATGGGCAAAATCCAAAGATCGAACGTGCATTTCTTGACTGCACCAACAGAACAGTTCTTGTATCTGAGGGCATTGTCACACCTCGTGGGTTGGCCATAGATCACAGTAATGGCTATGTTTACTGGGTGGATGATTCCTTAGATATGATTGCAAGAATTCAGCCCGATGGTGGTGATGTTGAAATTGTACGTTACGGCAGTCGCTATCCAACTCCATATGGTATCACTATCTTCGGCAATTCCATGATCTGGGTGGATCGAAACCTGAAAAAAGTCTTCCAAGCCAGCAAGCAGCCGGGCAATACTGATCAGCCAACAGTAATAAGAGACAATATCAATTGGCTAAGAGATGTTACAATTTACAACAGTAATTTCCAGTCACGTTCACCCCTTGATGTCAACAACAATCCTTGTTTGGACAACAATGGAGGTTGTTCTCACCTCTGTTTTGCCCTCCCTGATACTCAGACACCAAAATGTGGTTGTGCCTTTGGAACACTAGGCAGTGATGGCAAGAGATGTTCCATTTCAACAGATGATTACCTAATTTTTGCTCTTGAGAATGCCATCAGAAGTATTCATCTTGATCCTGAAAATCACAGTCCTCCCTTCCGCACAGTCAATGTGTTAAGAACTGCTGTGGCCCTGGATTTTGACAGCATAAACAACCGAATATATTTTACACAAAGTTATCCTTCGGGAATTGGAAGAATCAGTTATGTTAGTATTTACTCAGGAACTGGCTCTCCAACTGTAGTTGCATCTGGTAAGTGCACTGAAATATCATACCAAGTAATCAGATATTAACAAAAATGGACTGCAGCACCTAGCACTAGCTCAACAGGGATTTTTATGCTAAAGGTCAAGATCAACCAATAGTTAAGCGGTCTAATAGAATGCTCCTTTTACTTCCTCATTTTTTCCTTTTCTGAGATTCTTATTTCATCTTGATCATAATGAAATGGAAATATAAAACTGGATAGATACTATTCTGTATATAAAATGATACATGATAGATTAAAATTATTTGTAGTAAATTAATATTATGGAGTGAGGGAGGATTCTTGCTACTTGAAGAACAGCAACCAGAGCTTCAGTCTGAGTGAGGAAAAGTTTTTTGTAACACTGTTGTATACCTAGGACTGCCTGAGGCCCAAGTATTACTACTTCAGGTTTTTAAATGGACAGATTTTCATTGATACCAATGGCATTTCAAAGAAGTCTTTGATGTAGCCAAATTATATTGAACAATGCTGCAGTATCTCAGGAAATTGTGCTGAGCTTGTGTATGTTTTCTTGCATGTGTCTAAGACCTGGGGACTCCAGATGGCATAGCCTTTGACTGGATCAACAATAGAGTTTACTACAGTGAGTACCTCAACCAGACCATCAGCTCAATGGCTGTGGATGGCTCAAACCGCACAGTGATCGCCCGGGTGCCACGGCCGAGAGCCATCGTATTAGATCCCTGCAGAGGGTATGTGTTGCACTTTGTTTTGACCGCGGGTGAAACTATGATTTAGGCTTTGACAGAGACTACCAGACACTTCCTATAACCCTAACCCTTTTTTGTTGTATTCCTTGAATGCTTCAGGAGAATCCTTGTTTCAGTATCAAAACACTTCCTGAGAAGATGGGGGCATTACTGTATTGTGCTTTTAATTGCATTACTGGTTATACTGTGTTATAATTAAGAAAGATAAGAAAGAGATTAATTGACTTTACCGGATTCACATAGGAGCTGGAAAAAGTTTTCTGAAGTTCATTTTAGTGAACCTCAGTGATCCCTCTAGAAGATTCCCTTGTCAGTGTGAGCCAAAATAGAGGAAGAACAGATTGTCCTGTAGTTTTGCACTGCACACTTCAGTGAGGGACACTAGGGTGGAAATACCATCAAAAGTAAATAAGAACTTTGTGAGTTATATTTTATGAAAATGTGATCATGTTATTGACAGGTATATGTACTGGACTGACTGGAGTTCAAATGCAAAGATTGAACGAGCTACACTTGGGGGAAACTTCCGAACACCTATTGTAAGCACAAACTTGGTATGGCCAAATGGACTTACCTTGGACTATGAAGAACAGCAGCTGTACTGGGCTGATGCAAATCTGTATGTATAGACAACACACTTGTTTGTTTACATTTAGTTAATATTTTAATAGTTTTATTGTTTATTTTTCCTGATTTCTAAACTGGTTTTCAGCATTTCAGTTGAATTTGGTAATTGGCATTATAGGATGTTAGAGTTGCTTAATAGCAGTGCAAAGTGAAGTTTTAAAATTGATGTGACGCTACTCTGCAATAAGAAGTTGTATTATGTCACAGGGTAGATTTTGTCCTCTGCTTTACGCACTTCTACCCACTGTCAGTTTATTTATCTTACATGCAATTCAGGATTTCTCTATGTGTCTTCTTTAAAAAATACAATCCTGTTACACATTTTACACTATTCATTGCTCATGGTTAATGCCTGCTACCTGTGAAATTTGGCCTGATATTCTTCCAGTGTCCTACCAGACAGAGCTCTACCCTTGAATTTATGCCACAGTATTTCTTCCATCAGCAGGAAAGTTTTAAAAAACAGTTTAATTTTCTAAACATTCAGATTCACCCACGGACTCAGAGAACCACTGCAACAATCAGACCTTTAGCTTCTGGTTCCTTAAGCATGGAAGTTCTTTTTCAGACTTCTTTGCTATATCAGAAGAGTGTTGTCTGTAATGTAATAAATCCTATGGCCTGTGTCTGTATGGAATCTTCTGGGAAGAAGTTGCTTTTCAGGATTTATCTGCATGCAGAAGGGCAAGACACTTGTAATGGGATGTCTATTTTAAGAGGAATTCGGGATGTCAAATGAAACATACACTTTTCTGTTTCAAACTCTAGTTAATGGAGGTGGGGGAGCATAGCAGCATCCTAGATATTTCAGCAGTGAACACTGCTGAAATGCTGGATGTCAGTTGCCAGACTAATTAGTGCATGGTTTTATACGTAAGTTAAAAGACTTCTCTCTTCTAAGATGTAATAATTTCTTTATTATTGTAGGCAGAAGATTGAGAGATGCACTCTCTCTGGTACAAATCGTGAGGTAATTGTTAGCACTGCTCTGCATCCATTTGCAGTGACACTGTTTGATCAGCACATATATTGGACAGACTGGAACACACGAAGCGTTTATAGAGCTAATAAGTATGATGGTTCAGATCAGATTGTAATGATCATGAATCTTCCACAAAGACCAATGGATATCCATGTCTGGGCAAAAAGTAAGCAACAGCAGTGTATCAACCCTTGCAACCAGTTCAATGGTGGCTGCAGTCACATCTGTGCACCAGGTAAGCTGTTATGCTTGATGACTTTATGCTATTTCTGTTGCCTGTATTAGAGTTTAGACTATAACAATTCTAGTCACATGGAGACAGCTGAATTTTTTCTTAGCGTTCCCAGATTTTTAGTATCTATTTTATTTATAAATGCAATCAAAGTGATTGCCATTTAAGATCATGATATTTCACCAACACATCTAGGGGTGTGAATCCTCACAAATAAAAATTACGAGTTTCTGTAACTTAAACCAAAGCATTGTTTTCTGGGGTTTAAACTTTTCTTGGATAAGACATGAAGTGAATGCTGCAGGTTATGCTTCCCTTAGGAGTATATACTCTTTCTGTATCAAATGTTTCCTACAACGTATTTTAAAAATCTGTATGGTTGCTATTTATTTATTACATAAATGTTACAGAGCTGTTTCATGTGGTACAGATTTTTGGGAGTTATGATCCTTGACTTTGGAAAACTCATTCAGTGCCTGTTTTCATTTGTAGCATTAAATACCATTAAAAATCTGTCTTGCCTGAAAACAACTCAAACTTCTCATTAATTTTGAGAAGAGCAGTTTGTCAATTGAAAGAAATTTTGAACACCTGTTTTGATTTTGAGGAATAAAATCTCAATGGGTATAGCTGTGATATTTGAAAGTATCATATGCCATCTTGCTTCCACTAAAAAGCTGTTTGGACAACAAGCAAGTACTAAGATACTCCAAATTCTGACCTCAGTTCCTCTAAGGAACTCTGAAATAACTTTTCTGTGTTTTAATGGGTTTGCATATTCTTAACTGAGGTAAAAGTCTGGCTGAGTCACCATACTTCTATCTAAGTAAATAGATCGTATAGGAATTACGAATCTTTTTTTGCCTTTTCCAGTATTACAGCTATGAACGCTTTCATGGAACCCTACATAAAATACAACTATTAAATTTGTTTTCTTTTCTTTGTGTCTTTTTTTTATTTTTTTAAACTGTCAAACATAAATTTAGGTCCAGCTGGTGCAGAATGTCAATGCCCTTCTGAAGGACACTGGTATTTAGCCAATAACAACAAGCACTGTATTGTGGATAATGGTACCAGGTGTGATACTGGTTTCTTCACATGCCTTAATGGGCACTGTATCTCTGAGCAGTGGAAATGCGACAATGACGATGATTGTGGTGATGGCAGTGATGAATTAGAAAGTGTGTGTGGTAAGCATTTAAAGTAACTGCTTTAGAAAGTATACTGTCTTGCCTGTTCTGTATTCTCTGTCACTTTTATGCTTTTATGATCATGGATCTTATGGCTGTAGATTGGAAACAATCCCTTGCTTGCTCACAGATTTGAGATCTGAATCAGTAGTGGCTTGCTTTAGCATCCAGAAGCACTATAGTATTGAATTTTTGTCATGTATAGCCAATTTCTAATTTTTTAATTCAAATATGTATTTTACTTTTCATGCAGTCCGTTTTGCAGCTGTGTTTGCCCTGGCAGGTAAAAATATTGTGATTTTACTTGTTACTCTGTCAGAAAACTTTGATTATATTTTATCCACATTTTTTTTCTTTTTAATTTTCTGCAGCTTTCCATACTTGTCAGCCAACAGCTTTCACCTGTGGCAATGGGCGATGCGTACCCTATCATTACCGCTGTGATCACTACAACGACTGTGGGGATAACAGTGACGAGCTTGGCTGCTTGTTCCGAACCTGTGACTCCCACACAGAATTTACTTGCAATAATGGAAGATGTATAGCCCTTCAGTATGTCTGCAATGGAGTAAACAACTGTTACGATAATGGTACATCAGACGAGAGGAATTGTCGTAAGTTGAACCTTAGTACCTAGTGCCTTTTTGAGTCTGACTCTCTAGGTAAAGGAGGAGGGAACTGTGGTTTTGTGTGAAGAAATCTGACAAAATCAGCAAAAAGGACAAAAGTTTTTTTAAGTTACATTACAGGTGCTGTTTAGTGTTATTTGAAGCAAATAAAATTACTAAATCATGTTCTGGAGCATCCTAAGATATTACATAATAAATATTGCTTTAATTAGTCTGCCTTGATGCAGCAAATGCTCATGGAGTATGCAATGTTAATTCTTGTGAGTAAACCTATGGATTTCAAAAACATTATTTCAGATAAATTGGACGCAGGGTTTATATTTTTGCAGGATTAGCTTAGGAATTTGGAAATGGCTTTTTACTTTGTGTCATGCTATATTAATTATACTAGATTTAATCCTCAGGAGTGTATATTGTGATCCTATAATGGCAAAGTTTAAAATTATATGCCTTATAAAAATATCAGTTGTGTTTGTTTTCTTTAAGATGTAAACTGTGATTAGTTCAATATTGACTGCTTATGCAGCTCATGAAAATAATAATGGCTATGCACTAAGATTAAAATCTTCAGTGAAAATCTGTATCTGGAGCTTAACACATTGATAAAATTTTATTTAGATTTTTTCCCATTTTGTATGCCCACTGAATTTTTTTAAAACATTGTTTGAAACATATTAATTTTTTTTATTCTCAGAGAAATCTATTTGAAATTCATTGTCTATTAGCCATTTGTATTTGGTCTGATGATCATGCCATACCAGCTGGTTGCAAATGTAGGCATTACAGTGTGAATACATGTCAATTTTCATTCCTTCATCTTCAAGTATTGGCACGTGGGTGTTTTGATCATGTTTTTGTCAAGACTGCTGTCAATAAAAGCAGTGGTTTAACTGCTCCCATATAGCATGAGCAGTATGAGTGAATCACATTAGTAAGTGAGTGACATGGGACTCTTTTCAACAATGTTAAGTATCAAATAGCTCTAAAGCACTTTTGCTTTTTTTTCTCCCTCCTTAAAGCGGAGCGTACGTGCCAGTCTGGTTTTACAAAATGTCAAAGCACAAATATTTGCATTCCTCGAACGTATTTGTGTGATGGTGATAATGACTGTGGAGATATGAGTGATGAGAGTCCTACTCACTGTGGTAAGTTAATAGGGCCCTTGTTACTTCTCTGATACTTCTGCAATTTGTTCCACTGCTCTTAACTCTTAATATCCAACTGTTCTCAAAACATCTACTTTTGTAATACTGAAGTTATATGTGCATGGTACTATTAGGTCCTAATTAGCTAAATAATTCTTTTATCTTATACAAAGGATGATAATTTTTTGCAGCCTTTTAATACAGCATTTGGGGATTGTTCCTTTTGCTTATTCTGGTCTGTGTTTCTTACTGTTTTACAAGGTGTTTTGCACTTAAATATTATAGAGAGCTGTCTTTTTCCATAACTTTAACATTACAATATTTTTCCTTCTAAACGAATGAAATAGTATATGGTCTCAAAGGTCTTTCATGTGGTTATGTATGCTTTAGCATACATAGATTTGTTGTTCACTGTAGCTTCCAGTTAGGATATTGAAGTGGCTGATTTTCAATCAGCCTTAGTTACAAACCAGATTAACTTTTCTCAGACATTTTTATTAGGTAGGAGTTAGGTAGTACTTTTTCCATCTAAAATATTACGGATCAGTTTATAAAACATAATGGATGTTTTCAGGATGTTTTCAGATTTGGTTTTAGTATTGCCTGAGTGGATTATTTTTGCTTTCACTGTTTTTCCTAAAGGTACATGCTTTTAGGAAACTAATTATGCCACAGTTTTTCTAAAATATAAGTTCAATTTTTGTAGCCAGAATGTGGCCACTTTTATTTATGGACACCAATGTGTTTAGAATATGGGGCTATAGTGAGCCTTGTTCTGTTTGTGAAAGGTGTGCTTTGTCCCTTCTACTGTTTATATCCCTGCTGAATTACTTAAATTGAGAAGTGGTGAAGGGCAAGGAAGAGGGAGAGAAAAAGAGAATGAGAGATGAAAGAAACCCCAAGACATTCATGAGCAGTAGTTAACTTTGATTTCCATCATTAAAGGCACAGGAAGAGCAAGTTAAAAGGCCAGACTTAATCCTTCTGGTATTTTGAAACCATCAGAGGGTACAGCAAAATATTGGTAATTACTGAAGAAATTGTCAAAACCTACTATACATGCCAGGATCGAGGGGCTCAGCTGAAGTGCGGAGAGTACTTGCATCATGCTGAGCTGGAACTATTCAGTGTTATGGTTTGTTCTTCACTGCCATTAAGAAAAGATTCCTACCAGCAAATGAAGAAAAAATTGGTATGAGGAAAACTATCTACCATGAGATAATACTTCCTTACTGCACATTTTGATTTCCTGTTAAGCACTGAGTCTGCTATGCCTGCTTTGGACACTGGAGAAATGCGTATATTGGACTGTGGTAATTTTCCTGTGCACACATCTCAAGTATAAATGTAGAACGTATGTACAGTTGCTGCATGCAATCCTATTTCCAGAGCAAATTCTGTCTACTTAGTAGCTGAGACATATGCCCTGGGTGAAAATTAGGCCCATTTCTTTGCATACAAATATCAAACTAGTTTGTACAATGAACACTTTCAGAGAGGCTGAGAAAAGACATCCTTCCTATCATAATTTTTTCTTTCTTTTTTGGGGACTGTAATATTTTTTTGCATAACATGGACTCAAAAGCAACTTAAAACAAGTTGGGAAGGTAGCAGTAAAAAAGGAAGTAATGCATGGGCTTTTTCTTCCAGTCTCTCTGACTTGCACAAATAGTGAATTTCGTTGTACATCAGGACGTTGTATTCCTGCTCATTGGTACTGTGATCAAGGAATAGACTGTGCTGATGGCTCTGATGAACCTGCCTCTTGTGGTAAGTCTGCACTCAGAAGATACAGCATGGTGGGTTATGGCAAATCAGTAGTTCGTCTTGTAGGCAGAAGCTTAAATCCAGACAAGGTGGAAAATAAGTATCTTTAGGGTGTTATTCAGTGTCTCTAATCTGAGTCACTGAGTAATTTGAGTCTTAAAGCTGTGTATGGAATATGAAGGCTTTAATTGCAACAACCGATTGCTTGTAATGGGATTACTCTTAATGTATAACCTCCTATCTCTGTAAGACTGTGATAGTAGTGAATCAAATGGCCAAAAATAGAAAGTATTTTAATATTGCTTTGGATGTAAAAGGAGTTGTCATGCTGTACAGAAAGTGTGCATTCAGTATTACATTTGGGGAAAAAGGGAATGTGGGATGCAGAGGGGAACAGTGTTGACACAGTATATGAGTATCATAGCATTACAGTAAACAAATCCTGTATGTACAATAGAAACTGATGGGAATAAGCAGAGGAGTAGGGTAGGAGGTGAAATAAGGGACAGTGATCTCCAGGGAAGCAGAGAAGGAGCTAACTGAAGTCACTGACAATTGACATTATAACACAGTTATTATTCTCACTGGTTTAAGCAGGGCTGGTAGCTCACTTTGCATATTATTGGAGTTACACCTTTAGCCTAAGAAAATTTTTTGCAGCTTATATATTAACTATTTTACACTTAAGCTTCAAGTTTACCTTTTACTCTCATAAGCTTCTCCCTGAAATACAGTCCTCAGCAAATTTCATGGCAGTGCAGGTTACTTTAACAAGCAAAGTGATTGTGTTCATTTTTAAGTGCCCCAAATGCAGACTTGTTCAAGTGACCAGTTCAGATGTGATGATGGCAGATGTATCCCAGCAACATGGATCTGTGATGGTGATAATGACTGTGGGGATATGAGTGATGAGGATCAAAGACATAATTGTGGTAGGTGCTTAATGCAAATAGATACTGCACTTTGTTTGTCCTGCGGGTATTTTTTAGAAAACAACCAACCCCCAAACTCTCACCCACTGCCAATTTTTCTACCCCATAAAGGTGCACATTGAGGTAAAATCCTTCTGTACCTTAATTTTCATGACATTGAATCAAAATTGAATATTTTATTGGTAAAAAACACCAACAAACCATTGCTCTAATTTTGCAATTACTCTTCTTTGAATTGTTGAGTTGAAATGGAGATATAATTAACCTGGATTGTGTGCATGATCTGAGCAGCTAGAGTAGCTTCAGTGGAGATACTCCCTGGTGATCATGCACTGCATTAACATGTGGCATATTAATAACCACATGTTTGTGGCTTAATATCTGAACAAAATAAGCATATCTGTTCAGAGAGTGAACAAAGGGAAGGAGGTTCACCAAACCTAGTCCTGCTTCTTGTTTTTTTTGAGACCAGCTGATTATACTTGTAGTCCTTGCCCTTACTAACTATAATGGTGCTACTTCTGTTTGCTCCCTGGAGCACAGAACACCTTGAACAAAATAGGGAATCGAGACTGTTCAGCTCCCAGAAAATCTGGCTGAAAAAGTTTCTGTTGAGAATCCAGTGAGATGTAAATTTCTGCATGTCATCATTACCTAAGGAATGCTTTGGCTCCCAGTCAGCCCCCATGAAGAGTAATGTGCAGTTTTTTCCATGAGAAGGTACAGTGGTATCTATCTCTGCATGTGCATCAGGGCATGGCTCTATTGTGGATTAGGATATCCAGGTTGTTGGTGTGTGTGGTGGAGGAGGGTGTCACATACACAGAGTATAACTTGGTCAGTGAACTTGCTTTTCCTTCAGCAAACCGCAACTGCACAGCAGCAGAGTTCGTGTGTGCCAACAATCAACCCCCACTCAGGAGGTGCATTCCTCAGGCATGGGTCTGTGATGGTGATGCTGACTGCAGTGATGCTCTTGATGAACACCAGAACTGCACACGAAGATCTTGCACAGAAAATGAGTTTACCTGTAGTAATGGCTTGTGCATTCGTAACACATACAGGTTTGTGACTACCAAAACAGCTGTAGAAATTCTCAGAATTGCTTGTTGTGAAGGAGCTAGTTCAACCTTTTTTCCTCACCACTTAGTTGTAAATAGATCTACATATTGTAATGAAACTACTTATCTGCTCTGCATTTGTGCATTAGCTTTGACTCAAAAATGCTGTAGAATTTTCTATGTTAATATCCCCATTGCTCACCATTAGCATTTAATCCTCCTTATAGTCATTAGTAATCTCTCCTGGGGTGATTCTGTCCAGCCTGTAATGCACATGGGGAATATTAGCAGGACTCACAGGATCAGACTATATAATGTAACCCCAGTTTCTGAAAGTCTCTTTTATTGGAGCCAAAAATACCGGCCTTCTTTGGAAATTGGGAGACTGTTTCTATCCATCTGCCCTGGAGACAGTGATTGCCTTCTTATATTTGAAGACAGTGTTCATTCTTCTTCAGGTGTGATAGGCGGAATGATTGTGGTGACAGCAGTGATGAAAGAGGATGCATCTATGAACCGTGTCAACAGCACCAGTTTACTTGTCAGAATGGGCGCTGCATTTCCAAAGCCTACATCTGTGATGGGGATAATGACTGTGGTGATGAATCTGATGAGCTGGAACATCTGTGTAGTACACCAGAAGCGACCTGCTCTCCTCATCATTTTAAATGTGACAATGGAAACTGCATTGAGCTGGTTAAAGTCTGCAATCGGTTGGATGATTGCTTAGATAACAGTGATGAAAAAGGATGTGGTATGTATAGATTTATTTGTACTATCTAATTAAAAAAGCTTAGGCATTTTTTAAAATAGAAACTCTTAAGACAATTCCTTAATTCCAATCATATCTATTTCATAACTGTTTCTCAGAAATCAAAATTTTAAGAAATGTATATTTTAAATTTTTTTGCTGTAATTAAATTATACTTACTTTGTGCTGTTTTAACTGACTGTGATAATGAGCTGATGTTATAAACAAAATATTTTTCATACACTGTTATGTATTGCCCTTGCATTTTATAAAATATGTCATAGTCCATACTTTGCACTTAGGGTGTTTTGTGAGAGACTTCAGAGGTGGTAGAATAATTTAATATTGGATTAGCTTGTTTTCTTTTTTCCTTTATTACAGCAGCCCACATTCAGCGTTTTCAGAGGGTAGCAGGGAGAGAAAGTGCATTGGAAAGGGACTGCCCTATTACTCTGCTAGCTGGTTCCTTGAATAGAACTCCTTTCCTTCCCCAGGTGTAAATGAATGCAGTGACCCTTCAATCAGTGGATGTGATCATGACTGTACAGACACACAGACAAGTTTCTACTGTTCTTGTCATCCCGGATACAAACTTATGTCTGATAAACGGACTTGTGATGATATTGATGAGTGCAATGAAACTCCATCAGTATGTAGCCAGATTTGTGAGAACACAGCTGGCTCCTACATCTGTAAGTGTGCCCCAGGCTATATCCGGGAGCCTGATGGAAAAAGTTGCCGGCAAAATAGTAATATCTCCCCATACCTTATTTTTAGCAACCGTTACTATCTGAGAAATCTCACAGCAGATGGCCAGTCTTACTCTCTCATTTTGCAAGGACTGACAAATGTGGTGGCACTGGACTTTGACAGGGTGGAAAAGAGGTTGTACTGGATTGATGTGGGGAGGAATGTCATTGAACGAATGTTCCTAAATGGAACAAATAAGGAGGCAGTGATAAGTGATGATGTGCCCAGCGGGGAAGGTATCGCTGTTGACTGGGTTGGCAGGTAAGAAAATACATTTTTTGTCTTTCTGGGCTACTGAAGAAATGACGTGTGAAGGAGTCTATGTGAGGGGTTTTTCTCCACTTCATATGAAATTCCTGATGAGTAATGAAATAGTCTGGATTGTGGGTGCAGTGTTATACAACTGCTCTGAAACTATTTATCAGCATCTAATACTTAAGACTGTTCTTTAATTACTCTTATATATACTATACTGAGGTTGTGTCGGACTTGCTCTCTCATCAATCAATCATTTGCCAGCAGTTGTTGGGATTGGGATGCAGGCTTCACTGCATAAACAAAATATTGTAACAGGTAACTAGATTCCAGAGAAGTAAGTAATAGTAAGCCTTAATGAAGTGCAGCTCCTCTACCAATATGAAGAGCATGTGTTTTTTGCTCTTGAAAAATGCACCTGACATACTCAAACAACATGATCCACATAATTTTCTGCCAGGAGGCCAGCATATGAGTGACGTAATTGGAAAGCACATCTCATTATGGTAAATTTTTAATTGCCTCCTATGTTTCAAAAAGTAGTCTGATTCACTACCACAGAACCTCTCTCCTTATGTGGTGGCCACTCTGACAGTGGTCTTGCTTTTGCTCTTGCTTTCCAAGTGCAGTAATAGAAATATGAAAAGTTTAATAACATGGATCAGACTGTAAACTAGGAAGACTTATTCAAAAAGTCACTTTTGGGACTTATATGAGAGTGTTCATATGAATATATCCATATAAAATTTCATTTTTAAACCACTTTGTCTCTAAACCTAATGATAATTAATATTGCAGCAACCCCAAATGCTTTATGATTTTTGGAGAGGTGAGGAAGTAAAAGACAAATTTTAGCTGAAATGGTCCTACTGCTTCATTTCTAATACAGTTTCTAAATTATTTCAGCTACCATTAGTCATGTCTTCTTTCAGTTCTTGTTTAGGTGTTTCAGGCAGGCTGAAAGGATTGTGCAATGGTTGAACTTATCTGCTTGTTTTCAGTGCAGGGAGAGGATTAGAGGATGCTGCAAGGTGCAGGTTGGAGAAGACTACCTTCTCCTCCTCCATGGTGGGAATGGTACTGCTTAGGGTGGTGTAGGCAGAAATTTTATCTGTCAGGCCCTTTCTGGAATGACACTGTGAATGCTGGAGCTGACCAGCTCTGCAGAGAATTTCAAAGTACCCTGCTGTAGTTCTAATTGAATTTAATGCTTTGTTTTGATGCGGGCTTTTGAAAAGTCATCCCTACTGCTTGTATGATTTCTTTGCTTACAGCTGTGTGTAATTCTCAGGGAAAGTAATAGACATGTTAGAAAATTCTAGGTGAAGTTTAAATTAGGGTGTTTTACTTAGGACTTTTCTACCTGTTTGATGAGAGCAGAGATGGCAGCATGGAACAGTTCATGATTCTCTACAGTATCTTACAGCCCTGGTCACAGTCCATTGCACTGCATGTTTGTTTTCCTGCTCCTGGCCATTGTTGGTAGGACAGGAAGGGAAGAGGGATTTAGGAATTTGTAGGCATATTAGTACTCAACTGGTCACCTGCAAGTTTGAATTTGGCACCACTGATCAGGATTACAGGAACAATAGGAGTGAAAAGGACAGCCTGGAGCATGGTGTAGAAGACATGTCAAGGAAGCATGTGTTCCTTTATAGTGGATACATTGCTTCTGAGAGAAAAAAATTAAAGATGCTGTGAAGCAAAATAAGGGAAAAATTAAATAATGTTAAATAAATTAACTCTGAAATATTTCAGAAAATTGTACTGGGTGGATGCCTACCGAGATTGTCTCTATGTCTCTGAACTTGATGGAAGATTCCGGAAAAAACTGGTGGATCGGTGTGTGGATGTCAACAATACTTTCTGCTTTCAGTATCCCAGAGCAATTGTTGTTCATCCAAAATACGGGTATGATGTTTCAAGAGTCCTTTTCCTTTCTTTTGCAAATAATATTGCACTATTCTGAAAATCTGAAGTAAATTTTGGCTGCTTACATTTAGATTTCTGTGGTGTTAGTTGCAGCTTAGGAAAAATAGTAGCTTGCCAGTTGTAGGTGTTTATGCATGGCTGTTAGCTACCATTGAAAGTGGAATTTGGTTTCACATGGACTCGGAAGTTCTGATTGTAAGGCTAAAAAGGTTGATAGAAATGAATGTAGTTTGGTAGATGTTGGGGCTGACTCTGAAGGCAATTGTGACTGCACAATTGTCTGCTGTAGCAGTTAAACTAAGAAATATATTATCTTTCTTCTTCCTCAATCTCTGCTGTAGTTCTGTGGCAGAAAATACTGTATTTGAGGCATGGCTTCTAATATTTATTTCAACAATCCTAACTATAAGTATTCATTTGAACAGACACATTTACTGGACAGACTGGGCAGATCGAGCCTATATTGGACGAGCAGGCATGGATGGCAAGGAGAAGACTGTGATCATCTCTACAAAGTTAGAGTGGCCCAATGGACTTACCATAGATTACACCAATGACAAGCTCTACTGGACAGATGCCCATCTAAATTATATTGAGTATGTACAAAGAAAATATTAAAACAACTGTATAATTGCTCATGTCAGATTGTGGTGAGAGAATTGATGGGTGCTGTAAAAGTAATGCATATTTCTGCCTGCTGACCCTATAGAAAACTGGAGTCAAAACGTCTGGACTAGTAGATGATATGGATCATTAGATTACACAGTAACTGAGTTGCTACATTCACGATCTAGGTTCCACTGAAAATTGCCCAAAAATTACAGTGAAAAGGTTCATACACTGTACTAAAATTTGCAACTTCTCTATATCTAGTTATACAACTTGAACTGAAGCAAAATTGGCTATAAAATTCCCATTTTTTGATCCTCTTGTTTCTGTTTATAGATAAGAATTGAGCTGTAACTAAACTCGTTATGTGCTAGTAAGTTGTATACATACCATTAGAAGATGTCTGAGTGTCTGTAAATATGATACATAATTTCCTGTTGGCAAATGGGATTGTTTTGTCAATCAAGAAAAATCTATTAATTGCTTCTAGCACTAGAAAATTTCCACCTAAATAGTAGTACAAATGAGTAAGAGTATTCTGACGATTTCAATGATTTTGAAATACATGATACTGAAATACTTTGAAAGCAATAATTTGTATTTATGTTAGTGTTCATATTTGTATTCATATTTATATCCACATTTAAATTTAAATTTGTATTTACTTCTATTCTTCTCAACATTATTTTTCTGCCAGTCTTTTCTATGATAAAGTGTTAAAAATGTCTTTTAAAAAATTTGTATTAATTATATGTAAGTTTCTTCTTTCTTGTATTTCATATTTTCCCCATATAGCAAGGTGATAGTAAAAATGTAAAATCTTGTCAAAGATAGCTCACCAGAGGAAGCTCTAAATCAGAAAGACTTGTAAAATTTAGGAATATAGGAAAGGTTATTATTGTCGTAAGTGTTCCATTATTGGCAGTCTGAATCATCTAGGCAAGCTAATCTCTTTTGTGATAAAAATAACTTGCTGTTATTTTTGCAATAAATATGCAAATTTTTCACTGTTCTAGCTAAAGTGCTTCTGTGGGAAGACTATACATTTCAGTGGATGTTACTCTATTCCATTTGTTTCCCTGAAATAGCCTGTTTCACTTTCCTCCATGTACTAAAGTGAGTTTGCTAAGGATGGTGATCTGTCTTTAGGGCATACTGAAGCCACAGTTCTACATTGCATGTTTCTGGTCACCAATAATTAAGTGCCATAAGCATATATAATATGTGAAGAGAAAAGATGAAAAGAAGTTTTAGCATTTATCTGAATGTTTTGCACAAATTTTTCTTTGTGGAGGTACTCTGACCTGGATGGACATCATCGTCACACAGTTTACGATGGGACTCTACCTCATCCATTTGCAATAACAATTTTTGAAGACACAATATATTGGACTGACTGGAACACAAGGACAGTTGAAAAAGGAAATAAATATGATGGATCAGAAAGGACTGTTCTTGTGAATACCACACACAGACCATTTGACATCCATGTTTACCACCCATACAGACAACCATTTGGTGAGGAAACAGAATCAGATTTGTATTTAGAGGGTCAGCTGTTATGTGGGGACTAGTTGCAAAGGGTCCTGAGTGCACTCAGCTTTTGTCTTTGCTGAGGGGAATAAAATGCTCTGAGTAAATGTAGGCATCTACTTTACATTTATAAATTGCCCTTTCTTTGAAAAACAGTGATGGGTAATGCATAATTTTAAATTAGCTTCTAAAACATCATGGCTTAATAGCATACATTTTGTGTATATGAAATCACATATATTTCTCTCATGAAATGCCTGCTTACCTAGGTTTTGTTTTTCAACCTCTTTCATTTAAGGTTTCAAAACAGTATTAGAGGAATCTATTGTAGATTGAAACCTTTGTGTTCTAGAATTTATAAAGTACGTTAATATTTATTCTTCTGTTTTACCAGTTAATAATCCTTGTGGCACCAATAACGGTGGTTGTTCCCATCTTTGCCTAATAAAAGCTGGTGGTCAGGGGTTTTCCTGTGAATGTCCTGATAACTTCATGGTCATACAGTTCGGGAATACAGCCCACTGCCTTCCAATGTGCTCTAGCACCCAGTTTCTCTGTGCAGACACTGAGAGGTAAGTCCACTGCTCACCATTGCTTTTTCACCATGTGTTTTTAAGGATATTTTACAGTTTAATTTGTTCAAAAGAGCATGATTCCTTCTGCTCTCACTATGAGTTTGTGACATGCTTGCAAAAAGAAAATCAGGAAAAACAGGAAGATAGGCTTCCATTTTGGAAAAGTACTTCTAGACTGGTTGCTTAAGTAGTACTTTTTTTCTTTCTGTTATATGGCTTTGCTAATGTAGCAAAATTTGGATTGTTAGAAATATGTACCTAGAGAAACTGTTGTTGAATTCTCAAACTTGGACCCTTCTCTTTTTTTTAAACATCTTTTACAATGTATCTGTTTCTGCCAAATATATGCTGTCTGCCAGTGGCCCAGAAAAGGCCTTTAGCGATGTGAGGGGCACCTTTCTAACCCCTTTTACTGAGACAGCAGTGGAGGGAGAGGAATGGTGATGTAAGCGCTGTTCTACTGATGTATGACTCTGGAGCCTATGAGGCGGGTGTGCTTATTGGGTTGCCTTTTGAAGCAGTTTTGTAACAATAGTCCCTAGTGAAATTCTTGTGCTAAAGTTTGGGTGAATTATTGAAATGTTATCTCATTAAAAAGCCAGTTGGAGATTGATCTAAAAAACATGACAGAGGATTACCACAAATAAACATAAAAATAAAATCATTATTTTCTGTGAACTTCCTTCTAAAGGTCCCCCATTATAATCTGTTTATCATCTGATTCTGGTGAAAGTATTCTGGCATATTTTGTTAGCATCTGACATATGAAATAGAAGACATAAAATTCAAGATGTTTTGGGTGTTTCAAGAAATAACACTAGGACATGACTGTCTTTTGTGTTGTGAAAGGATGGTTGTACATCTGTAAAGCCATATCCTCAACACAGAATACCCTGTTTTCTCTTTGTAGGTGTATTCCCATCTGGTGGAAATGTGACGGACAGAGGGACTGTCGAGATGGCTCCGATGAGCCCCCAACCTGTCCGCACCGGTACTGTCCTGTGGGGCAGTTCCAGTGTAATGATGGGAACTGCACAAGTTCACATTTCTTGTGCAATACCCAGCCAGATTGTCATGACAGATCAGATGAAGATCCTGTACTTTGTGGTATGTTCCAACAAATAAAGTGTTTTGCCAGTATAAAACATGTAATCAACATATAAATTTCATAATGACTATCTCTTTTTTAAAGATGAAAAGGTGAGATAGACAGATGCAGTCTTTCTAGTCTTGCACCTGCTGGAGCAATTCACTTCAGTGCAAGCAGGGTAAAGGAGAGCAAAATTGTATTGTATCAAAAAATAAACAGTTTCTGTACCTTTGAGACAGATTTACACTGAGGAAAATTACCATATGAGATATAAAATATTAGAAACAGGACTCACTTTGTTTTTCTCTGAGTAAAGCCATGGTGATTTTGAAGAATCTAAGGCTTCCTAATGCCCAGGTCGGTCTAACAGGTGTACTAATTTTCCCTCTATTCTACTTTGCTCAATGGGGCAAAATTATTACATCCTCTGCATTGCACAAAATCCAATTCATGTGGGAAGATTTTCTTTGGAGAGCTGTATGTGACAGCAGTCTTACAGAAATGTAGCATTATTATGCTTGTGCTTGTGTAGCATTATATGCTTGTGCTTATCTCCTTAAAAACCTATGCAATTCCACATACTTATGTCTAATTTTAAAAAGCATATCCTTAGTTCTCTTTCTGTAGATAACATAGTTCTAGCTGTTGCAAGCTTAGTAATATAAAGCAAAGGGGAAAACAGTGTAGTTATATAACTGATAGTTTCATTGCATTCCATTCCACAGTGTTTCTAACAATGTCAGAATTAAATGAAATGTCAATTTTAGCTGACTTTCAGATAGCTATGGTCTTAAGTGTGCCACAGGGGAATTTAAAAAGAGAAAATACAGTGGCTGTGTAATGCACTGATTTTAACATACTGGGTACAATAAAAGTCAGTCTAGGTCTATGTAATTCCATTTACTCATTATCGCGTGTGTTTGAACAGGATCTTTTGGTCTAGGACAGGTATGGAAATTATAATACGCTGTTTTCTCTTGAACAGCTTGGCAGCGTATGTAAAAGAAAGTAGTAGAGTGGAGTATGGTGAGACATAGAAATTCTGGAAGTAGACATAAGTTTTGATTCCTGTTTTCAGAGCTACCCCAGTTTGCCAGCACTGCTGATGCCAGCTTTTTGTGCTTTGCCCTTTCAGAATAGAGGCTATGTACTTGTACGTTGTGCAGCTAATACTAGCATAGTCTTCTGCTATGTTTTCTGTCATTTTCATTCATAAAGAAACAGGCTCATCAAGCAATACATATCTAAGCTGATAACATGGCCAGAGCCAAAATGCCACTTGGTTCCTCTGTGGAGTGGCTGGGAGACCCTGCCTCAATCATGTTGAATGCTGGGTTTACTTCCCTCTGCTTTAGGAGACAGTAGTATTTGTCTTGCTCCTAGAAAAATGTAGAGCCTTAGTGAGCTTGTCTGAAGATGCCTAGGGAAAATATGACATGGGATGTTAGAAATGTGTACCTTAATTGTGGGAAAGTATTTGTGATGTTTTATTTTTTTCTGACTTTGTTTTTGACTGTTGGTGTTAACATAAGGGATCAATTGATATAACAGCAGCAGACCATTTCTGCTAGTTTCAATATCCTAACAGCTAATCTGTATTCTTCCAGCTAATCACCAGTGTGAAACTCATCAGTGGCAGTGTGCCAATAAACGATGTATCCCAGAAGCCTGGCAGTGTGATAGAGAGGATGACTGTGGTGACAACTCGGATGAAGATAGCGCTCACTGTGCCAGTAGAACCTGTCCCCCAGGCCAATTTAAATGTGACAATGGCCGCTGCATTCCACAGTCCTGGAAGTGTGATGTGGATGATGATTGTGGTGATAATTCTGATGAGCCATTCCACGAATGCAGTAAGCACACTGCTGTAGTAAGATGCCTACATTAGAGTGCACCAAAAGCAGAGTGAACCATATTACTTAATTTGCCTGAGATTGAAAGTTTATTAGAATGGAATATTTTCTGCAAGCTAATTTGATTCGTGAAGTAAAGAGCTGTGTTAGAAAACGTAGCGACTATGTGATAATTTACTACTTACTTATTTTTGGAAGGGAGAAAGGTTATTTTTGCTGGCCAGATTATCAGAAACTGGCAGCATCTCACTCTGACTTTCTTGATGCTAGGATTCTCCTATATGCTCTAGCATGTCTTTCTGAACCAATGGAGAACTTGTGACGCAGTTTTGCCATCTGAGGACAAGCTGCCTTCTCTGGCTCCCAGGTTTGGGGATATTGCCAGTGTTACCAGCTCTGAATAGTTTGGCAAAAAACACAATGAGTGTGATTTGAACCTCTGATGGGTTTATAGCATATGCAGAATACAAGCAGCATAGATTGGAAAAGATAGTTAAATCAGATACATCTAATGCTTTCTCTTTTACGACACTGAAATTAGCAGATAGGTCTTCTTAGTTGAAATAATTAACTCTAAGTTACAAAAGGTTAGGAGAAGCAGAATAGCAAGGAGGACAGTTAATGGCCAAATAACTAATTTTGACAACTGCCTCTTTCAGTGGGACCTGCTTATCGATGTGACAATCACACGCAGTTCAGCTGTAGAACCAACTACCGTTGCATACCATTGTGGGCAGTATGCAATGGGAATGACGACTGTAGAGACAACAGTGATGAGCAAGGCTGTGGTAAGTTTGGAGAAGGTCATTTCAACTTAACTGTGCCTAAAATATTTCTCCAATTTGCAAACACCCAGATTTTCTGAAAGCCTTCAGTAATAATGTACCTGGGCAAAGACTCTGCTAATGTGTGCTGTTTTGTTGGCAAACTGTCTGCGCTGCAGAGGAGATGACTTGCAGTCCTTTTGGAGATTTCCGTTGTGACAATCATCGATGCATCCCACTGCGCTGGAAGTGTGATGGAGATGATGACTGTGGAGATAACTCTGATGAGCACAACTGCAGTGAGTTCTTGATTTGTCTGTAATGATACAGTGCCACTTTTGACTTGAATATCCTTCTATTTCTTATGAGAACGAGGCAGACAGCTCTCAAATGCAACTTTACTTTGCTTTATATGGTGGTCTGCCTTTTATTTGCTGAAATACCACACTGATACCACAAGGATACATTCTGATTGCATAAAAACACTGATCAATCCAGTCATCACAATAACACAAATTCCTGTTTTCCACTAAGAAGTGTCATTTGAATTTTGTCCTGTGTGCAAATGTGGTATTATATAGTTTCTTAAAAAATGATAGTGGATCTTTATTTTCTGATATTAGTTAAAAACTTCTGTATAATTCTGTGTTGAAACAAAGTCTGCAATGATTTTCCTTTTTTCTGTGTCAAGAGGGACATAGAATATCTACCATATTTAAAGAGTACTTGGGGGGGAATGACGTTTTAACATCATGTAACTTTAAAGATTTTACCTCTTTATCTGCCCTCATTAGTTTTGTCTGGTTCAATGAGATAGGTTTGGATGTTTAACTCTACATCTGGGGAACTTTTCATATTTGTACATTCATTTTAAATGAAGGTCCTCGTGAGTGTACAGAAAGTGAATACCGTTGTGACAATCTGCGCTGCATTCCTTCCCGATGGATCTGTGACCACGATGATGACTGTGAAGACAATTCAGATGAACGTGACTGTGGTGTGTATTATCTGAATGCTACCTCTTGCACGTTCACACTATTGTTTCTAATGTGATAAATTATTCTGCAAAATGATCTTTTATTGGAAGCATCTTTAAAGAAGTAGTGTTCACCCTGTCACTTTAGTCATTCCACCAAAAGTAGAGAATACCACAATATTAATAGTCTGGGATTTTCCAACATTTTGTAGAAAATTGTTCTCAAAAAGTAAATAGTCTATCTATCTCTGAACAAGAATGCATTTCAGTTACTTATGAATCTTTTCAGAGCTGAGGACCTGCCACCCAGGTTATTTCCAGTGTGATAGTGGACATTGTGTTGCAGAGCGCTTCAGATGTGATGGAAATGCGGACTGCCTTGATTTCTCTGATGAAGCAACTTGTTGTGAGTTTCAAGCTTTGCAATTGGTGCTTATTGCGCTCTTTTTCAGAAAGATTTGCACTTTTCCGTATTTTTAAGTGACATGACTCCTTAGAGATACAGAAATCTGTGACACTCAGTGATGTCAGTAAAAAGTCAGGATAAGCATAATATTTTGAATCAGCTTTTTAATATAACAATGGGTTGCCATCTCTTACACTGTTTGTAAATTCATTAATGGTAGGAAATGAATGTGTTTACCAAGTCCAGGAAAAGATACATATGGAATGTACATCACAGCAGTTGTCTTTCAGAACCTGAGTTATACAACATTTGGCTGTTCTTAAATGGAGGAGAAAGTGTACGAGAAGCCAATGAAAGGACCAGGGTGTGGTTTATTTTTATAGGGTGGTAGAATAATATTTTTGGTTTTTGTTTGATTTAGTTCAGTTCCTTTCACAGCTTTTACAGAAAACGAGTGGGGGTTTTTGCTATATCAACATGAGTACTTTTGGAATTAGATATCTTACGTGCTTCTTCAGTCATTCACATTTGGTGCCAGAGAGGTTTAGTATCTTTATTATTGAATTAGATTTGTCAGTAACAAATTCAAGTACCATTTGTTAAAATAATTTCTTCATTTTCAAAAGCGTATTTAACTTATGTTGTTTCACTATTCATTTAAACCTGAATTAATTATATTTTAGTTGCCAAGAAGTCCTCCTTCCTTGCAGCACCTCATATAGTATCTCCTATTATGGAGAGAAGTGTTTTTAAAAATAATATGGGGTTGGACTGAATATTTTTCATGAAAACATAAAATTTTTGTTGTAAATGAAAATGTCATAATAATTTTCTTTTTTTCAGCAACACGGTATCCTAATGGTACATACTGTCCACCCATGCTGTTTGAATGCAAAAACCATGTCTGTATTCAGCCATACTGGAAATGTGATGGTGATAATGACTGTGGAGATGACTCTGATGAAGAACTTCACCTTTGCTGTAAGAGAGAGGAATTATATTAAAAAGAACAGTATGCTTAATCTCTACATATGATAGATCAATTAGAAAATAAATTATAATTAGTCAGGATGAGTGCTAAGAATTTTGCTTTACATGCAAGTTCACTTCATTATCTGACAATGTTTCTCAATGCTTTGCAGATGCTTGTATATGTGGTTACAAAAGTAGGGAGAAGCATATCAGAGAGATAAGGACACTATTTCACGTTTTCAAGTTGGTTATCTAAAATAAGAATGTCAGTTTGAAATTAAAGATCAGTTCAGATAATGTATGTTGTCAAAGGTGCTGAACTTTCAAAGTAATTAATGTTGTCAGGACATCTTTGTGAATGTGGCTGAGAAGCTCTAATAATTAGGTGTTGGAGGTACTACTTAAACTGGTTTTGTCCGTTATGCACTTAAATGACATGTTTGATTTCTAGGCAATTTTACTTCATAAACAAACCTAGAAACCCCAGTGTTATATGTAGTTAGAGAATTTGACTTTGGCTAAAGATGAGGAACTGGCTTCTGATAAAAAATTTTGTAATGTCCTAACATATAATCACCAAAATGTGCAGAAAATATTTTTTTGTGTCTGAATGCCTCCTTACCATTTGAATTATACAAAACAAATAAATATTTCAAGATAAAGTAATATGAATAATTTGCGACATCAAAGTGTGACTGACTTTGACTTCTGTGCTTTCAGTGGATATTGCCTGTGACTCTCCATTCCGTTTCCGATGTGAAAACAATCGCTGTATATACAGTCATGAGCTATGCAACCAGAAGGATGACTGTGGAGATGGAAGTGACGAGAAAGAGGAACACTGTATGTTTACACAAAATTGAGCATCAAATTCAGTACTTTTGATGTGCTTAATATTTAATAATACCAAAGAGATGTCAAAGTTTACCATAAATTATGAAAGGAAAATTATTCTTCTCTATGAAATAATTTGAACTATGGTTATTGGTACTATGTATTTCTAGCTCTCTATACAAGCAAAGTCAGCAAACATTTGTCTGAAAAGTAAAGAGCGTGATTTTCAAAACAATATTGTATTTTATTATGAACACCAGCTACATTTTTTCATCTTATTATGAACTCCACTTAAAAGGAGGAAGAAGAAAGAGTTTGGCTGTATTGTAAAATTGGGATGGGATGGCTAGCTAGGACTTTTAAAATACAAAAATGGATACTTCCTGAAGTTGTGGCACTGTTATTCACATATTAACAGTCTTGAGACCCTGCAGAAGCTCTGTTAATATTCAATAGGTTTTTGCCCTCGGATATCTTAAGTAGTTCTCATTGACTCTGTTGTATATTTTCAAGTTTAATCATATCTTTGGTTGCTTAATAATATTATTTGCTGGCTTTATTGTGCAGTATTCTGAAAGTTAATAGTTTGCTAATATCTCCATAATTTCTTGAAGTCTGCAGTAGATGTATGAAGTATACCATTAAAGGATATTAATAAGCTTGCACTATTAAAAAGAAAGTTCAATCACTTATTAAGAGGAAGAATTTTCCTTCTGTCTTTTTTATAAAATTGCAGGACTTCTTTCAGTTCATGGACATGTGACTAAAAGTCAGGATGTTACATCCTGGTTATGGTTTTAACTTTATATAGACTTCCAAAGTACTCTTGTCATTGTTTTACCAGATGGCATCAGCTTTCTCATTAGCAATGGGGAATAGTGCTGTCTGTTGGTATTTTGTAGTTCAAACTGTGACAGAGGAATGTTTCTCTTCTTGATTGTAGGTAGAGAGCCAACACCAAGACCTTGCAAAACAGAAGAATTCAAGTGCAGTAATGGAAATTGCATTCCCCTACATTATGTCTGTGACAATTACGATGACTGTGGAGACCATTTTGATGAAATGGGCTGCAGTAAGTAATAATATCAATAAAATACAAAATTAAAATGCTGTTGAAATAGAATTTGCTGAAACTGAAATCAATGCATGTTTTTTCTTGAATAGCATACTAAGGATTATTGGTTTTTGATTAGCATGTGTGAATTATTTTATTGTTTTTTACTAAACCTGTTCTAGGATTATCCAATCAGTGATGACAATATTTTCTGTTTTATTCTTTCATTATTTTCATTAATTTTGTTCTAATTAATTTCTGTTTTCATTCTTCAGTACATGTCTTTCAAAAACATGTAGTTGTGGTACTTAGAGACTTGCCTTAGTGGGTCTTGGCAGTGTTAGGTTTATAGTACAACCTGATGATCTTAAAGATCTTTTTCAGCTTGAATGATCCCATGATTCTATGAAATTCAGTGCTCTGAACACAGTCTTTTTTAGGCTTAGAGTATTTGTGCATCACAAAAAAAAGTAGGTTGAACCTTTGTTTTGATCTTGTTTGAAACGAGTTGCATTACAGAGGCAAGAACAGCCCTTTATTTCAACCATAATTGCAATAGACCAACCTATGGCCTTATTCACGGGCAGACTCTGAATTGATATACATTGCTCTAGCCCTGTTAAAAATAAAAGTATATTGAGATGCTTCTATTTTCGTTTTTATGGACTTGACCACAGAATTCTTTAAGGACCACCAGTCCTTCACTTGATGACCTTCTCAGATCCTCTGTACAGCTTTTATTAACTATTTATTGTAAATTTACTAGCATCCATTTAAATACAAAAGTTTTCACTTAAACTTTGAGATGAGAGGGTATTCCATGGAACCTCAAAAATAAAAAGTTCCTAACTATTTATGTCAATTTATAGACAGCTGCAGAATGGTAATATGAGCATAAACTTGTAATTTCAGTTTGTTAAGCTGTGATGGGTTCAAGTGTGTCCAATGCTACACTGGTGTTTTGCAATCCAGCAGACTTGCAAAACACAAATTACTTGGAAGCCTATAGTGCGGTCCATTTTGAAGCAGCTGATTTCTCTGTTTCAATTACCATCCCAGTGGTCTTTAGGTAATATAGCCAAATGGAATGACTTGATGAAAATATAGATGTATAAAAAGGCTATGGAGCTGTGAAACAGACAAGTTCAGATGTCTGTGTTCTGCTCTTTGGGGATAAATGTGATCAGATGGTAACATTTGGAGCCTTCCCAACATCAAATACCTGCTATAATGAAAACAGAATATTTGCGTGTGTGTGTACAATAAATTTATACTTCGTACATGTAAGTTAAATTGAATTGTTTAAACTTAATTTAATCAGCATGGGAATGTGTATGTAAAAAGGAGATAATCAACTTAATGCAAAGGTTTTGCTGTACACCTGTATCTTTTTCTCACAATCTGCCAATAAGCATACTATTTATCTTTTCTGCTTATATCACACATTTGAGTTTGTACTTAAGTATTTTGTGCATATATAGAGTATGTCAGAACCAATATAATTCTATATGTATTTTCAGAAGAGTATAATTTTTGTTATCTGTTAGAGACTGACTATTATCCCTGACTTGGCTTTTCCATTATAAGAATATTTTAAAGCGCAGTGCATTCTGTGCAATGACCTGTACTAACTTCAGTAGGCTTTAGATTAGGTTTGGCATGAACTACATGTCATCTCTCTAGTTTCCAGATATTAATAATATAAAGCCTGTGTTATGCATGGTATTAATTGAGAATATTTCTTGTTCAGCTGATAAGAAAGCACTGGATAAGAAAGAGATATGTTGGCAAAATTAGGATCAAATCTCTGAAATTCTGCAGTTGCTGCAGATTGCTGGTAATGTAGAACATAATTTCTCTTAAGGAAGGTGAGCTTTAGTGGTTATGGCTCTTATCCTGACCCTGTTCTCTTCTTTTTAGTTGACAACTCTCTTGGCCAGTGGTTATCATTGTCTTCTAATTTTAGTTAGAAAAGAGGAAAGGAAACTAACTTTACCTACCTGAAAACTATATTCAATTGTATGACCAAATGACCAAATTTTTATGCCTCCCACTTATCACTTAGTTTTTTGGTTATAATTGTATCATTTGCTTTCTTTCATTTTCTTTTTTTTTTTTTTTTTCCCCTTCAGATCCTGGAACAGAGCGAACTTGTGCAGAAAATATCTGTGAACATAACTGTACCAACCTGAATGAAGGAGGCTTTATCTGTTCCTGTAGGCCAGGGTACAAGGCCAGTGAAACTAACCGCAACTCCTGTGAAGGTATTTTTAATTTTATAAATGTCTTCTCACTGATAGTGACCTGTCACTTCATCATTCTAATGTGAACACTCATTTTCACATTCTAACAGGATTTTTATACATTTAGCAGATGATTCCTAAAATGTTTTGATGCTGAGTCATGTTTTCTAACATGTATTCCTCATTCAACAAAAAATTGTCTCCCCAGTACAGACTTCTTTTAAGCTTTTGGTGGCTGTAGCTTTTGGTGGTATACTATTTGCTTTATAGTATATAGGTTTTATCATATCTTTGCAATCTGAGGGATAGAAATTTGATGGGTTTTTTTTCTTATTGAAAACAAACTTACTGCAGATTATACTCTCCTTCTGTTCTGCTCTGAAACAGATCTACTGTACAGGTGTGTTGTGCCATATTTTTGCCCTGGGTTTTATGCGGATAAAATGTGATAAGGAGTCTACTCAAAGGCCATTGTTTGTGGTTATGCAGTATAGTACCTTACCAGTTGCTATTTCAGTATGTTTTGATGAGAACACTTCTGCTTGTTTCTCTCAGCTCTTGTGGACAATTTGTGTAGTTTTATTAAACATGATCCAAGGCCATCCCTCCCTTTACTTCCTGCTGATATAGTTTCTGAGGACTATGTGTCTTTGCTTCAGCATTTCAAGAGTGCTTTGCTCTCGCATCTCATTTTAGTCATACCTCATCTTTTGTCTTGCCTTATTCATTTCACACAAAAATAAATCCAAAAATAAATCTGTTAAGCAGGATTGCAGTAAGGCAGTTTTTGGCAATCTGTAGTTAAGACATGATAAACAGTAGATGAGTAATGAGGAGTTCTGTTTGATAACAGATGCTGATTTTAAGGATTGTTTGTTAAGTCAGTGATCTTTTAGAGTGTGTGGGGAAGGCACAAACTGACCACTTCATGGGATAAAGATGATCAGCATAGAATCATCAAGGTTGGAAGAGGCCTTTAAGAATATCCAGTCCAACTGTCAACCCAGCACCACCACGGTAACCCCTTAAACCACTAAACCATCACCCAGCATCAGATGCAGATGCCTCTGAAACATCTCCAGGGATGATGACTCTACTGCCTCCCTTCTCCGATACCTCACCACCCTAAGAGTGAAAGGGTGTTTTTCCTAATATCTAAGCTGAATTTCCCCTGTCTCATCTTAAGGCCATCTCCTCAGCTCTTCTCACTGCAGGTGCCGTGGAAGAGACCGGCCCCCACCTCACTACAGCCTCCCTTGAGGGGGTTGTAGAGAGCGATGAGGTCAGCCCTGAGACTCCTAAAGACTAAACAAGAAAGAAATCAAGTTCTAGCAATCTTTTCTCTTCTTGTTTCTAGATATCAATGAGTGTGAGATCTTTGGAACATGTACCCAGGACTGCAAGAATTCCAAAGGAAGCTATGAATGTTTCTGTGCAGATGGCTTCAGGTCTGTGGGTGATCAACAAGGCAAACAGTGTGCAGCTGATGGTAGGTTAACTGACAGTGAGATTGATTGCCACATGTAAAGAGCAAGTACAATATAGCAACTTAATGAATGTAATGCTCTCTTTTATAAGAAGGGAATAATGAAAACCAAACCTTATTCTGTAAGATAATATTATCTGTGTTTTCCACCTATTCTATAATCAAGAATGAAAGTGCTCATCTCTGCTTCCAATTGTAAACATTAGAAATAATACCTTGATTTGGATGCATGCCTTAGTTTCTCCTGAAAATTTCTGCAAACAAAAACCTGGTATCCTGTGGTTGTCATCAGAAGGAAAATATTGTTGCCGATTTCTGAAGTTTAGATTTTTTCAACAAAATAATGCATCAGAAAAAAAGTTGCATTAAACCAGCATAAATCAAAGGCAGTTTGATGACAGGTTGCTGTTCATTGTTCATGGACTGATGCGCACAAACAGAAGGACTTTGGCCAATGTTTCTGATCAGTCGTTGACTTTTTATCATACCTCAGTGCAGTGACTACAGTGTGTGGCAGTCCTTGAATAGGTAGAGTTGATTCAGAAAATAATAGTAGTAGATCAGTAATAATAAAAATACAGAGGTGAAGAAAATAGAAAAAAGTGACAATGGAACAGTGTTATATAAAAAACCAAAAACAGTATTGTATTTAGATATGTAGTTACACTTTAATAGCTATAGCAGATAAATGATAGAAATACAGTGTGCCTAGTCAAACAGTAAAATCTTTCAAACAGAATGCCTGTGACCAAACCTACATGCTACTGGAGGTTTTGAAACCTAAAAATTATTTGTAATATGACATCTTCAGGTTACTAGTCCAGAGGCCTAGTTCAGCAAATATTTACTGCTGAGTGTTTGGCTGGAAATGCAAAAGGACGTTTACACCTCAGTTTCTGCCTGGCTGCCTCTTTGTGCCTGTGTCAGAAATCCAGTTCTTTGATACCCTTCTTCACAGACTTTAGTCAGGAAGCATCTAGACACACAGAGTGTTCAAGGCTAGTGGTAGAATATAATATAACTGTAACTGGTAACATAATGAAATTTGTTGTGCCTAAATTTCTATTTCTATGTGTGCCCAGAAATCTGCCATACTTTGTGATACAATCTCACAGCCCTCATAAATGAGGGCCAAATGGGATTTTATTAGGCTAACCCAGAATTAAACTGTGGTCTGGAGAACATTAATCTGAATATGGAGATATTAGAATTTAAAAAAAATAAGGTAGAGCTTGGACACATCATGGCTTAAGGCACTGGCAATTTATTTGTACTTTCAAAATTGTTTGCTGTACTTGGAGGGGCAAAGTGGAATTGTGTAGTGTGTAGTGGCATTCTGTTTTTGAGATATGCCAACAATGTAATGTTCAAGAATTTTTAAGGCATTATCTCTGCACAAGATCTTTGGTAAAAGTGATGATAATATCCTCAGTAGTAAGCATTTCAATTTTTATGAATTTTGCTAAGCTATGAAGTTTGAATAGCTCTGAAGCTTTAAAAGTGTCTCTACATTCCCTCTGCTTCTTGTACAGATACAACTTGTGAAAATCCCATTTAGTTTTAATTAGAAGTGACTTTCATAGTTTTTTCTAAAATGAGAAATACATGAAACTAAATTCATTCTTGTTTCCCAGGTAATCCCCCATTGTTACTGCTGCCAGATAATGTGCGGATTCGAAGGTACAATATCTCATCAGAACAGTACTCTGACTATATCGATAATCAGGAGCGCATCCAAGCTCTGGATTATGACTGGGACCCTGAAGGGATAGGCCTGAGTGAGTATGCTAGTACTCAACCATGCAATGGTTGGTTTAGAAAGGTGCATTTCTGTATCACAGGTGTTTAATTTATACTGGAAAGCAAAATCAAATTAGATCAACTGGCCAGGTCTCAGTTGAATGTGCCCCTCCCCTCTACTCATTCTCCAGCATCAGTGTGGTTTCTTTTAATGCTTTAATTTAGTCTATCTAGATTTTGATCTGATTGTCCTTTCATTTCAGTGTGAATTTAGCTGTAGAATTGTCGCTCTTTAGGACTATGCTGCAGTAGAGGATTGTTATTAATTACTCCCTTCCTTTTTCTTCTGCCTCTGCCAGTTCCCAAACCTGGCTCAAGTCTTGCAAGAACTAATTCTTATACTAAGCAGAAATAGCCCATAGATCCCTGTATTATGTTATATTTTTGCTTCTTCTTCAGGTTCCCTATTTTTGCCATTTCCACTGGCTACTGTCCTAGGCCATACTTGCTCCTTAGGGTTATAAGAGTCTAACTGACTCTCAAAGTCATGTGTAAAGGTTTCAGAGCTAAGATCCTCTACTCTTGAAAAATGTGATATATATTTGTTAATAATATAGCTCAAGATGACTTTAGATGTATATCTTGCCTATGATGGATGACTTTAAAATTTACACACTAACACAATGTAATTTAGTTGAACAAACAACTTTTACTTTATTCATAGATAAATGTGGCTGGTAACTTCACGTAAGAGCCTCAGAAAGATTAGAATTTTCAACAAATATGTAATTAACTAGACATTTGTAATCTCTTTTTTTTAAGGTATTGTGTACTTCAGCATTCTGGGACAGGGTTCTGAGTTTGGAGCCATCAAACGTGCTTATCTGCCCACGTTTGACAGCAGTAGGAACAATCCAACAAAGGAAGTTGACTTGAATCTCAAATACATAGTTAATCCTGATGGGTTAGCTGTTGACTGGGTTGGAAGGTAAGTACACTGAAAAGATAGAAAAATGCTGTACCTTGAATGTGTCAAGTATTTGATCAGACTGTGCAAAATCCACTTTTTTCTTCCTTATGAATTGTCTTTGAATATCTAGTCTGAAGGCAGTTCAGAACAATGTAGTCATCTGTCCTTGCCCAGACAGCAGTTTAATATATGAAATGCATGTTGCTGACTGCATCACATATTCTCTGAGGAAGATGGCATTACTCTGCAACTGGCAGATCAATTATGCTTCAGTAAAGTGATAGATAATACACTAGCCTTCATGTCAGATGGATTCTTCTTCAATGACATAGGTAGGCTCCAGGGAACAAGCTTTCTTTGCTGTGGAAAGGAAAGCTCCCCAGCCCACAATAGAATTTTGTCTTTTATCTTTGCTCGTTCCTTGCCAGCCCTGTGCTATATGAGCAATCCCAAAACAGAAGTAGCCATGAAGTTTGATGAATATATGTGTTTTCTCAGAAAATGGTTACATTTTTGTAATTGTGTTTCAGCATTTTTTCTCCCTTTTATTGGCTGCGGACTTTTTTAGCCTTAAACATGGTAATTTTTTTACTTAATAATAGAAATCATGAGATCATTCCTTATGTTGACTACCTTGGAGAAGTGCTGGGACGAAGTTGGGCCTGAGTCTTGGGAGTTTGACTCTGATGTTTATGGTGTCATTTCATTTTGCAATGTAACTGTTAAAGGATGTGGTGGACAGGCATAGCTGTAATTCATTTAGTTTTATGTTGAGAGGAACACTCTGAAATGTAGTCAGGATTCTGTTTGAAAGTGAATGGACAGAGGTTATGGACATTTGTCAAACTTCTGAATGCTGTTGCCAGATTTTGGATACAAAATCCAGAGAAAAAGTGAAAAAATGTATCTTTTCTTCCAATAGTTTAGAGATAGAGATAGACATATTAGGGTCTGGGCTAGCCCTTGGTTTATTTTGCTGTTTGCTTCATGAACTGGAGGCACCTAGAAAACAAAATATCTCTGATGGCAGAAGGGTGTCTGAATTTCTAGATCCAAATCCATATGGTCATGAGAGCAAGCATCATGGATATATACAACAAGAGTTCTGGTGAGGCTTCAGCTTCATCTTGGTGAGCATCTTCAGCACTCCAAACATAGTGCTGCACTGATTTCAGTACAATGTTGAAATGTACTTTAAAAAAACCACATTTAATTACCTGCACATTATATAAAATGTTACACATGGTTTGAGACACTCAGTCTTGGCACTCATCTGCTAAATAGGAATTATGGTATTTTTTCACATTCTCAGCCCAGTTACAAGGTAATTTATTCAATCAGAAGGCAGTGTGTGATTAGTGAGTGCATAATAATGAGTCTGTTTATTATCTAAAGTCAAAAAATAATAAAGGCATAAAAATAATAAAGGATGAAAAAGATAAACAAAATCCAAGGAAAAGTAGACTGAGTGCCCTGTTTATTAGGACTAAAACCATTTGCATCTGATGTGAGAACGATTTATTCATTAGTATGTCTGTCAGAAGACAAAAGTCTAGAGAGGAGCTGTGAACTAATTAGCTGTGTATCTCCAGAGCTGCTGCATAAATTACATGGTAAATCAATTTTTCTTGTAATGCATCTCATAATCTCCTGGAAAACGTAGTCTTTAAAGATGCTTGTTAGCCACCTCTGCTGCTTAAAAGTAGCAATGAAAGTTTTCAGTAGCCCTTCAATGAAGATTATTTGACAGGGACCAGAGGTAGCTGCAGAAACTTTTTTAGAGGAAAAAAACTAGTGAGCCAACAGATCACATTTTCTAAACTTACCTATATTTAGGGTCTATATATTCTATACAAGTTCAGTAATCAATGCAGGTTCATTATATTAATTTTGTTCATTTGATGGAGAGTCTCTTCTTAATTTTTTTTATTCCTCTTCCAAGTGTAAACTATTCACTTTTGGAATGTTTTGTGTTTTATATAATTCAGACATCTTTACTGGACTGATGCAGGGACTAATCGCATAGAGGTGGCAAAATTAGATGGACGGTATAGAAAATGGCTTGTTTTTTCTCAACTGGATCAACCAGCAGCTATTGCTGTCAATCCAAAACGTGGGTGAGTACTGCAGGAGTTACCAGAATTATTTCTGACACTTTTCAAAACCAAAAAACCCCACAGAGGTAATTTTTTCAGGAAAGACTAAGGGAACCTCCCTTTATTAACATTGCAAAGTTTGTGAGCATGGGAAAGCATTTTAGGATTAGATGTAATATGGATGCTTGTGTTGGTGACAAGGCCAGATGGTTCAAATAAAAATCTCTTCTCTACATTATTATGTGCCCACCAAGTTTCTCTGTTACTAGTGAAAGAGGGAAGTAGATGGGAATGTCTCTTCACCAGCTCCAGGCAGGACAGTGATAGCTTCCTCCATGGGGAAAAGCAATGTAAATGCACTTGTACATTCAACAGCTGGGCTTGCTGCAACTTGGATCAAATGATAGATTATCAGATATTGTGATATGTGCTTCTCTCAGTTGGAGTACAGCAGCACGGCTCCCTGAAGTGACCTGGATGCTACAGTTTTATTGTGTCTGATGATATTCTTTCGGTATTTATTTTTTGTACTTGTTCAGTGAACTCACTGTGACCTTCCCAGTCACATCTGCAAAACATAGGTTGCTGAACAGCTTTTTTTTCCATTACTGACCTTTTCCATGAAACTCCAAAGGATAATAATCACAGTGATCAAGTTCTGAATCATATCCATTTCTCATTCTGTCCTTTCAGGCTCATGTATTGGACTGACTGGGGAAGGCAGCCAAAGATTGAATGTGCCTGGATGGATGGACAGCAAAGACAAACTCTGGTCTCTGAAGACCTTGGCTGGCCAACTGGTCTTTCTATTGATTATTTGAACAATGATAGGATCTATTGGAGTGATTCTAAAGAAAACATAATTGAATCCATGAGACCTGATGGGACAGACAGAACCATTGTACTACATGGAGGTAAGAAGATATTATGCAATTAATAGTAACCAAGATGTGTGCTAACAAGCACTTGGGCTTCACAAGTGGGGCTACATTTGGCAGCTTTTCAAACATTAAGTCTTGGTAGTGTTTTCTCCTTTATACAGTAATCAATGGCACACCAGGCTCAGTGATGCCTGGTAACAGGACTCCCTGGGCGGAGTTTGTGACCCAAACAGGGGACAGTGTGGAAAACTGGATTCTTGCTTTTTTACATATACTATTAATCTGTATTAATCAGTGCAGGCACTGTGACATGAAGAGATCAGGCACATGAGGATATAAATGTATGACTGCATATGTCTTAAAATGAAAGCAATAAATAATGTATTTAAGATGAAGAACAGTTTTGTTACTTCTACTGGAGATTTGCTTGCTGATAGTCCCTTATTTGGTTCCTTTGAGAAGTAGGCAGTCCATACAGCCTTGATGTCTTTGAAGGCCATTTATATTGGATAGCTAAAGAACGAGGAGAAGTCTGGAAGAAGGATAAATTTGGAAGTGGAGATAAAGTGAAAGTGCTGACTGTAAATCCGTGGCTTACCCAAGTGCGCATCTATCACCAGCATAGATACAATCAATCAGGTGGGTAATCGGGATCCCAGTGAGCCATTTCTTGCTATGAAATTGAAGACATCAATAACAACTTCGAAGAGCTTAGTAACCTTTTGATAATGTATCTATTAGTAAATGATAATACTAGTTTCTGAAGACCTAAAAAGGAAATAGAGGCTGACAAGTATTCTCTGCACACACAGAATGAAATCAGCAGTGGAACACCACACACTGGTCTTTCAAGTGTCTGAATTATGACCCTGTCCTTTTTCCCCTGCATCATGAGGACAGTCACAATATGTATTTACCCTGGCAAAGTGCTAGTCACTTAATACTTTGAGAAATTTGTTCTTGGTGCTGTATGAGCTCTTAGTAGCCATTGTCTCTCCTTTAAGAATGTAAGAAAAGGCAGAGGGAAGGTTTGGTATAAATGGGATGTGTTGATGAGATACACCACTGACTATGGAATTGCCCTACTTTACCCCAGAAAAACTGCTTCTTCAAATCTTCATCACTTTATCACTTTTTCAGTGCCTAATCCTTGTAAAGATGTCTGCAGCCACCTCTGTTTGCTGAGACCAGGAGGATATACCTGCTCATGTCCTCAAGGGACTCGGTTCCTAGAAGGCAGCAGCACGGAATGTGATGCAGGTAGAATAATTTGTCAAACTGGAAATGAAAGCAACAGAAGCTTTTCTTTAGAAATACAAATGCATTACGTAATTAGCAGCATGGAGGGATAAGCTAACTGATGTAATAGATATTGGTAGAGTCAGAACATCTGTCATTTATTCTCAGACATCACTGATTTGTGGTCACCTTGTACATTTTCTTTAATCTCTCTGCATATCATTTGTAAAATGGGTATAGGTCTGTCACTCCAACTAGATTAGTGGTAACACTTTCTGATCTTTGTTTTGAAATTCCAAAATATTTTTTTTCAGAATGCACTGATTTCAGAACTAAGAATTTCTGACAAATTATTGTTAACAATTTTGTTTACAATTCTGTAAAAGCTCTTACCTAATCAGTATCATATAAACTTACAACAAAGCTTACAAACTCTAGAGTGTGGACAGAGAGAACTTCTAGATAATTATTGTACTCTGGAAAGCCTTTCAGGTGCTAGAATTTCATGCTTGAATGTTGCATTGCAGCAAAACCCTCACAGTGCTTCCAGGAGCACAAATCAAATAGAAGTGCTCAGCCTTTACAGAGAGGAATGAAAATACCACTGCAGGATTTCTATTTCTCTCTAGCCAAGAGTCTGCATTCTTAGCTTACAGTGGCGTGGGTGGTAGCCAGATGTCCTTGTACTTGTCCTTGGAACTTATCTTTAATGTATTACAATTTTTAACATTATGTCTGGCATCTTTCCTATGGTTAATCTTCTCTGAATGATATTCTTTTTGCACTGAAAGGGAAAATATAATAACTTTTTATACTGCCTTACCTCTAAGTTACATTTTCTTAATAATTATTAGTGATTTTTCCTATTGCCACATGGTGTGAACTGCAGAAGGAGGTGCTAATAATATGTAATAGAGAAAGAATGTATACAATATGTGTTTAAGTTAGGGATCAATAACAGTGCTGATTGCATTTGCTAATTGCTGCTTATTGCTCTGGGGACACTGAATTTAGTATTTGCTGAAACTGCTTTACATAAAATGTTTGGGAATTAAGAAGATGGTGCAGTCACTTGTGCAGTGACCAAACATAACTTTTGTACATACATTTAGTTTAATTGGCCCTTTGCTCATATTGCAGCTACTGAGAAACAGCCTGTAAAACCTCTGCATTTCCTGTTTTTGTACCCCATTGACTTGAAGGGAGTTTTACCTGCAAGAAACATTGCAGCAACACACTTCCTCTACCTCTGGCTGATTACAATTTTGTGACAAAAGTACTGTGATCTGACTCATCTGTGTAAGATGGACCGTCAAATTCCATCCTCAATCTATAGCCTGTAACAATGGCTCAGGTCTGGGGCTTTTCCTGTGTTAACTACACTTTAATGACAGCATATCCTGAGCTCTTACTGAGGGCTAGTATGATTTTTTTCCCACTTGATTCAGCATTCAAATAATACTCCTCCTGTATGTGCATTTCCATGCATTGCTTTTCTTCATAAGTAAATGCATTGCAGTTTGGCATTCTCTGTGCAGCTTCCTGCTAGTAGAATGGAAGAGTCTGGACATACGAGAGAAAGCATTGCTGCTTTCTGAATGGAGAGGTTTCAAGGGTGGTGTTGGGCTGAATTGCATGAACAAAAAAAAGTGAGCAGACATACAGCTCTTGAGCTGACTATGCCTACACTCTACTAAGTCATTATGTTCTGAGAACAGGTTTTGCTTCAAATAATTTAAGCTGATTTGGCAGAAAAAAAATTGACACCAGAGCAACAAGTACATGTGCTATCAAAACAAAAAATTCTGAAAAGTAGCCTGTGAGTTTCCATATGCAAGATCTATAGAGACAAAGAAAATGCATTATTGGTATTATTTAATTTGTTGAGGATATCTTGATAATGCATATATGGCTTCTGAATTTTGCAGCTATTGAATCCCCTCCCACAATGCCACCAGCTTGCAGGTGCATGAATGGAGGAACATGCTATATAGATGAAAGCAGTCTTCCCAAATGCAAGTAAGTCAGTATGTTTTTAGGGTAGTTCTGGATCAGACTGTGCTGATTTAGTCTCACAAAACAATTAAACTTTTCGAAATCTGTTGGAAACACTTCAGAAGGTGTCAAACACCTGCAGCAGCATTTTTACAACAACTACAGAAAAACACATGCATGAAAATATCAGCAAATAAGTAATGTAAATGCATTGGTTTGGGAAAAAAAAACCCCAAACAAACACCAAAACCCAGAAAGGCAAACCTCTGAAGATTCTAATAAAATGCTGTACCCAAAAATTTTAACAATGGAAAAGTAACTCTCAATAAATGTAGCTTGGAACAGCCAACAGGTGTCACCAATGCTCCACTGAAACCAGACCTTCTGACTCAGCACTTTTGATTTTCACTTTTAATTCTCTGAATATAGCAGACATACTATATTTACATACAGTCAGTGAAATATATAATTACTGTTCATGGAGTTAAAATTTATGGGTTGTAGATAAACACTGTAGAATATAATAATAGAGCTGAGATCCTAAACTTAATAAAAGCCATTCAGTCAGCTGTCCTTCTTACATTTACAGGTGTTCTTACGGATACACTGGGAATTATTGTGAAATAGGATTGTCAAAAGGAGTCCCTCCTGGAACAAGTAAGCTTCAAGTATATATTGCACTTGACATTTGAGCTAAAGAACATGTAATACCTTACCGTGACACCTGTTCAGGGTCAGGCTTCTAATTCTCTGGTCTCTTTTTTGCACTGAACTATGCTTGCTTGAATGTTTTCTTATTCTTCTGTCTTTGACAGCAGCAGTAGCAGTGTTGCTGACAATCATACTAATCATAATAATTGGAATGTTAGTGGTTGGAGGCTTTTTTAACTACAGACGAACAGGCTCCCTTCTACCAGCACTTCCCAAACTACCAAGGTATGTTTTGAAAGCTTTCAGAGCGGGCATGTCTGTGAACTGAAAATGCATATTTGTTTTTAAATATTTCTGAAAAATCATTTTTTTTTGCTGTGTGCCCATTCTGGTGGAATATGGAAAATGCAGTGTTGCAGCAACTCCAGTGAATTTTTCATTCTAAGCAATACCATGGCTGACCATTATTGTATAGCAAAGGATGATTGTAAAACCCTTTGACATTCTAAATTAGCTTTTAAATAATGAGCAATATGGAAGACTGTTTACCAGATCTGAAGCTGCATATTCAGTTCAAAACCATATAAAAGACCATAGTTAAATGTTTTAATTTTTTATAAAACTTTGACATGAGATGGTTTGGAGATCTTTTAACATTGAAAGGCTGAGTTCATGTGCAATACTGTATTCATCTGCTAATAAATATATCGTGTGTGTAGTGAACTTTTGTTTCCAATGCCTGAGACAATGCCTACACTGCTGACAGTCATACTGTCCAGTGAAAACCAGCTTTGTGGAATGTCAACAAAAATATTTGATGTTTTAAATCAAAGGAAGATGAAGACAATAAATAAGAAATTATTTAAATTAATTTGTTTTAAAAGGATATCAGAATATGATGCTTTGAAATTTTTTTTAGCTTTAAGCAAATTATGTGTTTTAAAAGACATAAAGGCACATCTTCATAGTCCTTGCACCAATTTCACAGTAATGGCTCTTAAATCAATCTAATTAAATCACTGTAATCAATAATGCGGATGAAGCTGTAACTGCTTCCGCACTGGAGGATTACACTGAACTAGTGACACTGAATGAGCCCAGATGAAGACCACCAAGATGAAGCAACTCTCCTGCATATAAAGGTTGAGAGAATTTGGTTTGTTCAGCCTGGAAAAGAGAAGGTTTAGGGGTGACCTAATGGTGGTTTTCTAGTAGGTGAAGAGTGTCTACAAGGGAGATGGGGAGAGACTTTTTGCAAGGGCACATAATGACAGAACAGGGGGATTCAAATTGATTCAAACTGAAAGAGAATAAGTTTAGATCGGATATTAAGAACTAATTCTTTGTGAGACTGGTGAGGCAGTAGAACAGGTTTCCCAGAGAAATCGTGGATGTCTCATCCCTGGCATTGTTCAAGGCTGGGTTGGAAGGAGCTCTGAGCAACCTGGTCTGGTGGAAGGTGTCCTTGCCAATGGCAGGGGCTTTCAAGCTAGATGTTCTTTAAGCTCCCTTCCAGCCCAAACCATTCTATGATTCTAATCCCATTTATTCATGAGTTGATGTAGTTTAATTGGGGCAAAGTATTTTTGCAGGTAAATTCTGAAGGACAAAGAGGTTTTAAGAGATCTCCAAGCTATTGGAGATCTGAAATTCCCTGTTTCCTGCTTTTTTGAATGGAGACTTTCTGCATTGTCAGATAGTGAACAAGCTGAAATTTTAATGTACTGACTTGATCTTTACTGTTCAACAATGCTTCCTGCATGCATTATGAGACTATGTTAGAAGGAGATGTCAGTTTTTTGTCTGTGAGACTTGATTTGCATTTATTTCTGCCATGAATATGTCTTAGTGCTGCCATTGCTCAATCCCTCTTTAAAGTGTGAACTCAAACATTTACAGGGGAGTTATCTCAAGCTGTAGCTTAGTTTTTGCCTGTAATATGGGACTTATACATGTACAGGAATCATAGCTAAGATTAATCTTTTTTAAATTGAATCAGCTGGTACCTACAGGGCCAACTGGTAATGTGTGTACACAACGCACCAGCCGTAGGAAAGAATTTTAGCACAAGCCAGCTCCAGTGAGGATGTACGAAATGGAAAGATTTTTCCAGTGTTTCTGCCTTCCTTCATGTTAGGCAAATTTGATAAAATGAAACCAAAGGTTAGCTGTGGAGCATATTTGTAGTTAGATGCCTTGGGGGAGTTGCATGCTCAGATTTCTGTGTGGGAATGTCCTGTATTTGGTTACTGATTTCTATCTTTCACTCCTCTTATTATTTTGAGCCAGACAGTGTGCTTTTAGACCATTTCCAATATTTTTCATGAATATCTAGTGTGCACTTGTGGTTGTCATAAATCTATACACAGATTGAACATTCACTTGTATGAAAACCATGTCTTGTAGGTATCTTCCTGATTTGCATGCATAAATCTTCAGTATAGGTGTTGGTGGAAATATATCGTCAAATTTCAGATCCATGTTTAAAAAATCAGTTTCAATGAATTTGAAAAACTGAGTGGATTCATGCATTTGTCTTTAAATCAACACTGAAGAGTGGTCAAAGTGTAGGTAAATTTTGGGGAATTGTAATTTACTGAAATAATTTGATGTCTTCCTGAGCAGGCAAAGGTAATTGAGATGATTCTGAATGGGCTAACTTGGGTTAAAAAAGGAGTTGAACTAATACAGAAATACAACTTCTGGTGCCCTTGCTAGCTTGCAAAAATTGGAAGTGGTAATTATGCTTCGAAGAACAAGTGAAAAAACCTGTACTAAACTCTCTGTATAATCTCTTATACTTTCTTTTTCTTTTTGTTTTTTTGTTTGTTTGGGGTTTTTTGTAGTTTAAGCAGTCTTGTAAAATCTAATGAAAATGGCAATGGGGTAACTTTCCGATCTGGAGCAGATGTGACTATGGACATAGGAGTCTCTGGCTTTGGGGGAGATTCTGCTATAGACAGAGCAATGCAAATGGTAAGGTTTAGTTCTCAAATAATTTTTTAAATTGTGTTCTTCTAATGTAATTGTTAGCTGATAGAAGGGTATCTACAAGATGATAGTGAGATGATAAATGTGTTCTAGAAAAAGAAGTGAACAATGATTGATAGTTTCCTGAAATAGCTTTTTGTTATTTGAAGGCAAGAACAAATATGGGATGTTCTTTAAAATAACGTGACTTTTTACAAGATTTATATAGTAGAAATTAAGTCAATTACCCCCTTTCCTCTTTCAGCATATTCATGGAATATAAAGGGAATGAGTCGACAAATAACAGCATTGTAGCAGGGAATCTTTTTAGGACCTTTGTGTTCCACAGAACAGTTTAAAATGTATTGTTTTCAAAACCAGATGGTATGTTAGAGAATTCAGAGGTAAAACTCAAACCTAACCACAGGATTCACTCTTTTGTGCAACACAGTATAGACTTCACAATTTCTTTATTTATCAAGTTTTTAAAAATCATGTTTTCATAGTTACAAGGACCTCATAAAACATAACTCTACTTCATCCCTGTTTTGTTATGCACATCTGCAATAGCAGATCCTCCCTGTGTTTTCTGTACTGTGTAGATTTTCCATGGAAAATATATTCCCATTTCCCCCAAGAAGTACAATGTACAAATGATTTTTACTTGTAGGAAACAGATCATGGGTATGTTTGAATGTAAGCACTTGTTGCCAAGTATAAAGTAGAAAATCCCTAAACTGATGGTGAATGGATGTGAAATGAAACAGCTAGAGAAGATAAGCTCCTAATATAAATAAATGGTCTTCACCTAGATGAAGAAACACAGTCTTTGTTAAAACTGGGCAGCTTGTGAAACAAAACATCCGCATGAACATTTTGGTAAATACTGGGAAAATAGCTTTAGGCTTGTACAGTGCCCCAAATTTTTTCATGCACAAAGAACTTGACCATACTTGACATTTTCTGGCCTAACACTGACATGCTGGGGTTCAAGCAACGTAGTTTATACATTGCCAATAGCAGGTCTGGATCCAGACTATTTCTGCTTTTGTGGTGTTAGTTCTCCCTATGTTTTCAGAGTATAAACAAAAAATTGTTATATTCACTGGGAAAGAATTCAAAGGGTTTGATGTACAGCAGTGAAGAACTGTGGGATATGCCTCCTAGAATTTTAACATCATATGTGCATGAGTAGATGTAAGAGGGATATTTTTCAGTGGGGCTCTTCTTAGGCAAGCTAGTTTGAGGGGTTTGGTGTGTTATAAAAAGCTGTGTCTGGCAGCACAAAGCATGAATTCATGGGGCATGAAGGAGTGGTTTGTAAAAATGAGGCAGGTTTAAGAAACTAGCTGCTGTACTATTCCTGTGCTATTCCTTGCTAGTTCTGTGATGAGGGTGTGTCGAAGAGCAGGACAAGTGAGTCTGAGTGGGATTTTGTTTTCATTATCCTTCTACCTTATGTAACTCATCTGACATAAATGAGGGGACATACTACACTTACTGCTTTGTCTCAAAAAATACAGCAGTCTCCTTGCTGGGACAAAATGTGTGAATCCCATTCTTTGATATATCAGCTACTGCTTATTAATTTTTATGTCATTTTGAAGTCTCTAAATTAAAATTTTTTTTGAGATTATTCTTCCTTTGATATCTCTTTCCTGTTGAAGATATGATTTGTGAAAGCCATCTTTCCTCATCATAAAATACTTTGGGTCAAGTATTAAAATGTGTGTGAGGGTTTTTGTCCTGCTAGGAAATGGGGTAATATTGGAACAATCAGTAGTCCAGGCTGCTAAGTCAGGTAGTAAAAGTAAACTGATGTTAATATTTTAACAGATACTAGGTTTTGTCTAAGCCTATGTGAAAGTACACGTGTTGCTCCCCAAGATGAAAAGTTTGACTACACGTTAATTCCTAGGAGTATGGAGGTATTTATTGCACTGCAATTACTGTTGTTTTTTTTTTCCTCCATAGAATGAAAACTTTGCAGTGGAGTCAGGGAAACAGCCAATCACATTTGAAAATCCAATGTATACAACCAGAGATGGTGGAACCAGCACAGCTGGTGCAGTTACAGTCGCTCGGCCAACACTTGTAAGATAAATTTAAGCTTGACCTTCACCTTTCGTTTTCCCTTTTGACCACCTTTTCTTGTTTGAAGAACATGGATTTTCTTTCTTCTCCTACAGGTAGCAGCAGCTGGCAGTGAGGAAAATGAAAACTTTGAAAATCCTGTGTATTCCTCTGTGATATCTACTAGCCCAAAGGAAACCCCTCAGAGTACAGATGTACCTCAGGTAGGAAATAGAAATGCTCCAAGGCTGATTGTTTTCTGCTCCAGATCAGAAAAATGGAATTGTTAGGGAAGCTGCAGTACAGTTTTAATTCTCTTTAAATAATGCCATAGACTTGGCACATCATCTGCATCAAATCCAGATAACTGGACCATATTTACAAATTTACTGTAGCCAGTCAGCAACAGTTTGATAAGAGAAAAGCAGCACAAGCACAGAGTTACTTAAGGCACACAATAAAGATCTATTTGGATTAAACCCCCTATTCTTCCTGGCCCACCTAGTTATTTTGAAGTGAACAGAGAGTTTCTTTTCACTGGTTGTTGTACTTTATTTGGAGGGCAGGTACTAGTCTGAGAATTGTCATGTGACTGCTGTAAATTGTCACTGCTCCCCAGCCGAAATTATTATAACTAAGGCTTTGCTTCAGACTTTTAACCATTATTTGTAAACCCTTAATGAATTGTACCTTGATAGAAGCAACAGAGTCTGTGGGGTTTTTTCGTTTTCTTTTCCCCCCTATGAAATAGGAAAAGAAAGCACAATAAATTACAGTTTTGTTTAAATCAGTGAAAACCCAAGGAGTTGTGGTATGAAAAATTGAAATAAGACACTTAGTCAGTGTACTGTCCTCATTTTTTTTCATTTATTTGTAATTTTATCCATATTTAAAAGAACTAGCAAGGACCTTTAAGACTCTTGTTCTATATGTTCTTGCAGGACATTTTAACAATCAAGATCAAAGTATTGTCCCATCTAGATTATTAATGATTCATGGAAGATACGTTTTTATATCACATGTTTTCATACATGCTCCAATAAAAGTGCCTCTGATGAGCTTTGAAATGACAGATCTGTCACCCTATTGTAGTTTCATGTCCTTCAGTAATTTCTCTTGTGTTGTTTCCAAGACAGTTTTTTACTCCTTGATGTACTTGTCTGGAATGCCAGGCTTCCATGAAGTAATTTAGTAATTTTTATTGCCAATCTTGTGTGAATACTTCTTTAGGTGAAATAACTTGGTTATCTAGCAAAAAAGAAGTTTGGGTTCCATGCTTATAATTACAACATGGTGATCTAAGAACATTGATCTAAAATCACTGAGGTAGCAGTCAATGCAAGACATTATAATGGCAGTTTCCAGAGAAGTTTTGACAAAAATGTATAGAGTTCTAATTATTTTTATGTTTCAGGAATCAAAGTGGAGTTTCTTCAAGAGAAAAAAGAAACAAAACACTAATTTTGAAAACCCAATATATGCAGAGGTATTCTTTATATTATGTAATTCTATTTTTCAGCTGATGTACTGCTGGACTTGGTTCTTGCTTTCATAGGATAAAAATTATTGGTAGATTCTCCTGTTATGTAGAACAGCACAGAAATTCCAGTCCAGTTTAGGAAGTGGTTGTGAGAGGTTACCACACTGAGGTGTTGAGCAGACTCAGCTCAGGTGGCACAGCTCCTCCTGACATTAAGTATTAAAGTAGAAGTTCCAGTGTATGGAGTAAGTTTCCAGTATTGTTTTTACTCATCTGTACTATCTGAGGTGAAATCAGCTATTTAATTTTGTTACAGGTGGTGATTTGCAAAAATAATTTACACCATGACATTTCACTTTAGGAATATTTATTTGACATTTCTGAAAGTTAATGTTGGATGTATGGCATGTTAGAATGTAAGGTTTGATTTTATGACTATTGTTTCAGATGGAAAAGGAACAGCAACAGGACACAGAAAATGTCCCTACCTGTTCTCCTTCACTGCCTCCCAAGATTATTCTGAAGAGAGACCAACCACTAGCTTACACAGCAACAGAGGATACATTTAAAGACACCGCCAATCTTGTTAAAGAGGACTCTGTGGTATAACTAGGTAACTCATTTAGGGAAAATTAGACACATCCATTTGCACATATATTTTTTATAAACAGAAGAGTAAGGTTCACATTCAAATGCTTTATAAAAAGGTATACATTTCTTAGCCAGTGGCTGGAGATGTACATTGATATGCCTTGTTTTTTGACAAATGCCAATATCTATTTTTATGAACAATTATCATGATGTACTATATGTATATCTTTGCACTGAAGCTGTCTGAAAGTAATGTTATAAATATATTGTACATTTGTAAATTTTTCTAAGATTATCTTGTTCACTGATGTTGCTAGTAGAAATTTGTATGGAATTGGTCATATATTTAGGGCTAAATTAATTATATAAATGCTTAAAACTAAAAAAAGAACCAAACAAGGCAAATATAGGAACATTACTGATTTACAGGGTCGTTGGAGTATATCTTTTATAACAGCACCTTTTAAAACTTCTACTGGTGCTCTGGTCATCTTTGCCACCTATTTTCTATACTACAGTATATACAAATGGGTGTCTCTTTTATCTTGTGTTAAACAAAAGATGAAAGAGTCAGTGCAGGATTATTACGCTGAATAGTTACCTGTACAAAATGCTGTTCTTATAATATTTTAGCTGCTTGAGATAATTTCCTCTCAATCTATAAGATACATACTTTTCCTCTGGGTTCCAATTAACACAATTCCATTAATAGTGTTCCTATAAAGACTGGATATATTTAGATTTTAGTTTCACAACTACTTAATGAGCTTTTCTCTTGCTCATCCATGGAATACCTCTGTTCTTGGCTGGAGTCTCTGGAAGTAATTTGTACTATGAAGTAGCTATGTTTCTGTAAGAGCTTATTTCCAAACAGCAAACTATGAAAGATATTGGTTCATTTCAGAAATTCTTCAGGTTTTTTTTAATGTGAAGATTTAATTTTATTTACTATTTATTTCCAGGTGGATATTAATAGAAAGGGAAACAATTTCTACTAATGCAGTCTTTGTCGTTATTGGGTTGTTCCTATAACCTTCCATAAGAATGTACTGTTTTAGCTCCTCTATTAATTAGCCAAGATAGTTTCCACAACATGAACCATTTGAGAAAACTTTGATTGCAGGAACATGTTCTTCAGCATTCCTGGCTTGGCTACTCATATAAAAGATTCCTGACGTTATAATCATTGAGTCTTTTGCTATTTGATTGTTTTATATCTAAATTTGCAAAATATATACTATTTCTATTTAGAATGCTTGTAATTACTTTGTAACAGTCTTGATTAGAAAAGACTACTGGAAAATGATGCTGCTGAATAAGTCTAATAAACATATTATTTTATCACATTCCTATTCCATATTTTGTGTCAAGACTCTATGTACTTTTTTCAGTTGTGGAGAGTTCAGTGCACTCTGAGGTGAAAACAGCAGTGCTTTAGATAAAGTCAAATAATAGTGCTTACGGCTTCACACAACTGTCTAAAGTTCTTCATGTAAGATGTTGTCTTGATATTGACATTGTATCTCTGTAAGTGTGAAAAGTGCCCCATTACGCATATTCAATAAACTGGCCCTTGGATCAGGAAACTCTTACTATTGAGAGACTGACAATCAAGGTAGTATGGACATAAGTGATTAAAACCTTATTTCAATTAACTTTCATATCTGATATCAGAATTTGATGCTTTGATTTTTTTTCTTTAAGCTCATTTTGTGCTTTTTAAAAGCATTTATTTCTGAGTGCATTAATTTACAAGCATTTTTTCTGAGTGCAGAAAATTTCTTAGAGTCTGCAACACAGCAGACATATCTGTAAGGAGATACAGGAAGCTGCTCTTAAGGAAGGGTTTCCAAGGTTTTTTAAAGGGAGAAGGCAGGTCTGACACTTCCAAAAGTCTTGCCTGCAGTTGCATACCACGAGAAAAAGTTGTGTCAGTTTTGGGAATAGTCTTTGTCAACTCAAAGATTTGGAACCAGTGTTGGAGGAAACTGCTAATATGTCAGCCATGTATCAGAAATGCATATTTTTCCCTCTGTAATATTTTTAACTTTCCAGATATGGAAGAAAACAGTCCCTGGATCAGTCTGTAGATAGGCAGTATGTAGGTTTGGTTGCTTAGTGTATCTGATGGTGAAAGATTCCTAAGCTTCAACTGGGACTCCTCCTCTCAGTAGCACAGTGTGACCCTTCTGATTATGTAAAATTTAGGTTTTGGTACTTTATACAACATAGGTTTTAGAGTATACTCCTAACTTCATTTTTCACTTGTATTCTTTTTTCTTTATCAGGACAGTCCCTGCTTGAATTCTTAAATTTTGGACTCTTTCTGTTTCAAAGAAAGCTGATTTGTAGAGATCTCAGCAACTGTCTGTAATCTGCAACTATAAGGCTGAGAAATGATACCATGAAGTTTTTCATGTACGTTCTCTTTAGAGCTGTCAGACCAGATAGAAAGATTTCTCTCTCTGCAGGTATTTGCTGTGAAATATAGTAAAATAAAAATTTATTCTTGAAGCCATTTACTAGAGAATAGAACTTCAGATAAATACTTAAAGGTTACTAACACTGTTTACATTCTGTCCTTTTTTTGCACATTATAAACACACACACACCCTCTCACACGCAGTGATGAAACTTCTTTTCTTATGTTTGGAGTTCTGACCTGCACATGGTATTTTTTTAAGCTAATTGAATTGAACATTAATGATTAATCACCAGCATAGCACTTTAGCAAATAAAACCTTTACCCCTTCAGTTTTAATATCTCTAGGAACACCAGTTTGTGAGCCTCTCGCCAACAGCCTAAGAGATACAAATAGTGTACAAGAGGCACAGTAACCTCAACTAATGTATTGCCATTCTAAACACACTCTGTACAACTAGAAGAATTTGCTATAGCATACAGTAATGACCTACTCCATCTGATAAGTGAAATAATAATCCTTTTAACTTGCAAAACACACTGAGGGTGAAAGAAATGTAAATGCATATTGGTTTTAGTGTTTTCCCCATAAACTATACTAATATTAGGAAGAAAGTTAAAATATGCATTTCAATACTCTGTTTGCATATTACAATGGACTTTTGATTTTCCCTAGAATTGCATTTCTGCAAAATTGCTTGTGATTTTTTTCTGCAGAATTGAATAATCAGGTGGTCAGATACTACAATTGTAATTTTTGGAATATGCTGCAATAGCTGGACTTTTATTATTTGAATTCATGTCTTGTGTGAATAGCATTAACTAGCTTTTTAGCTGAGTATTTTATGAATGCAGATCCTATAGAGGTATCATTTCTGAGCAGCAGCCTTCAAAAACCTGCTGGATTTACAAGCTTTCCTGTGAACTCAGAATTTCAGGTAAGGTGGGGTGAGGGATGGAGAAAGTGTCTTCTGAAAAGAATTTAAACCGTTTAGTAACTGGTAAAGAAGAGGACATCTAGTTTTGATAGGATAAATATTTATTTCTGCAGAGCTGAAAGTGTTTTAGTACTAGACATTAATTAGAACTCCACGAGCTGATCTCCTGCTCTCTGCTGGAGCTGGAAATGTAATACCCAACAGCATGTCAGACAGCCAGCTTGGGGCATAGGAGAGAAACAGCCAGAAGAATTTTGCATCCCATCCAGCTCTGTATCGTGTCCTGGGGTACTTTGCTATCAGGGCATGTTCCATGCATTTTATGACATTGGAAATATCATAGTCACACAGTCTTTTCACTGATGATCTTTGGGCTTTTATATCTGTAAACAAAAAAATAAACCTGAAAGCATTTATATGCAACATCTCTGTGAGAATGTTCTTTATACCCAAAGGTTTGGCTACAGCTTCAGGCTTGCTTTAAACTACTGTCTCAAATGCTGAGAGCAGTATAGCTACAGCAAAGCAGAGACCATACAGGCTGCAACACACCCAGAAGCCCAATAAGCAAAAACCTCCCTGGCCCATATTGTGAGCCCAGTGTTCTGTACAGTATGTTGTGTCGCACTGCACTTACTTTTCAGATATCACTAAGCCATAAATGTAGCATATGGTCATAGCAGGTCATTCCCAATGGGCATCCTACCTTCTAAGTATTGAGGGGCTAAGAAAGGTAGCATGACCTCATATCTCACCAATCTCATGTGGGAACTAGTAGGCCAGGCCTCATCTAACAGCCACATAGTTAAGAACAGTCAGTGATGGGTCCTTAATGAGCATTAATGATGTCCAGTAAATGTTCACGGAATCACAGATAGGTTGGGGTTGAAAGGGACCTCTGGCACCAAGCCCCACTACTTAAGCTGGGTCTCCTAGACCAGGTTGCCCAGGACATGTCCAGATGGCTTTTGAATATCTCCAAAGACGGGGACTCTACAACCGCCCTGGGCAACCTGTGCCAGTCCTCAGTCACCCTCACACTGAAATGTTCAGCAGGAACATCCTGCGTTTCAGTGTGTGCTCATTGCCTCGAGTCCTATCCCTGGACAACTCTAAAAAAAACTGGCTTGGCTTTGTTGTCTTTACAGCCCCAGTTCAGGTATTTATATATGCTGATAATGTCCTCCATGAGCTTTCATACAGTCGGTTTTCTACTTACATTCAACAAAGTATTTTTCTCCGTAGGAGTCCCTGATCTCAGGAGTCAGTCTGTTCCAAAGTTTGAAGAGGTATTTCTCAATGACATCTGAATTAACTAATTCTGCCTTAAAGAAGCCATGCTCAACAATGCTTACTTTCACTCCAAAATGCTGCATCTCTATCCTAGAAGAAAAAAAATCACAATAACCTCCCTGACCACCCAATAATGGCATAACTATGAATCATAAGTAAGTTGAAAATCTGTCACATTAATATTTGAGACTTAGATGCCTATCTTCATATATCAGAATTATTAGCTTCATAGCAGTGTACGTGAAGTGTAAAAGCAGAGCAGACATCTGAGGAAAAAACCATCCTCAAGTAGATTCACAGCTCTCTGTGTGGTTTATGTTGGACTCATGCAAAGGATGCAACAGCCAGGTGCATCTTAGTTGTGTATTATCATACTAAAACTTGCGACTATTTCATATACGGTTGCATCATTTTAGTTCACAGCAAGAGCAGATTATTAAAGTGTCTGAGAAAAAGTAAAAGTGAAAAAAAATCGATATGATTAGAACTTTTTTCTCTATCCTATGGTTAAATGGCTATGGTTAAGTGGCTATGGTTAAATGATTAACTGTTAATGCAGTAAAGGTTAGTGTGTTTCCTCATAGTGTGGTTCCCTCTATGTAATCTCGAGTTGCAGTTCAACTCATTTGGGGTAGAAATGGCATCTTTGTCTTGCTGCGCAACTCAAGAGACCCGGGCAGCTACATTCTACAGTGTGCAAAGGAATGGACTACATGTACATTAGCCATTAGTTTCTATTTCTTTGGGGTATAGGCTTTCTTTAAGTAAATACCCGTAATTGTTTGAAACCAGCTTTCCTAGTCATTCTGAATTGCAAAGACTTGGCTCACTGGGCTGGGCGTTAGCTTTCTAGAAGCAGTACAGTACAACTGGTTTCAGCAAAGGGTGCTCAGCTTTCTTTTCTGGAGTTACAAGTACCTCTGGTAATGTGGTTGCTGTCTGGAATCACCCAGCTCAGATTGTTGTGGAGAATTAGAGCAAAATACACAGGCAAGTACAACTTGCCCAAGAAACTGGATGTCTGACCAAGCTATATTGTTGATTTACTTTCATTTATGCAGTGGATTCACATGCCTGAAATCTGCCCACTAACAACTTGTCTAGGATATGAAAATTTTCAAAGTGCAGTTCCTTGCTGGGTCCATCCATAGCACTGGAGATTGAAGTCCTAAAAAAGTGTCCAATCCTCTTATTTTCTTTTTCCCCATTAGGCAAGATTTCCAGAGAGGAATCAAGATGGGCAAACATACAGTCACCCTTCCTCAGCACATCTAGAATCTGTTCTTGGATTCATGCTTCCTGTTTCTGGCTACTCACCGTAAGGTGTCAGAGAAAGCTTCCATGCCCCATTTGGACAGACTGTAGCCACCCCCTACAAAAGCCATGAGGCCTTTGGCATTAATTAGGTTGACTACTCTTCCCTCAGCTTTTTTCAGAAGTGGCAGAAGCTTGAGTGTGATTTCAATCAATCCCAGCAGGCTAACGTCCAGGACTGAATGGAAGTCTTCAATCCTCAACCAGTCGATCGGTCCTACAGGTGCTGTTCCTTCAGCATTGCTCACCAAGCCAAAAAGCCCTAAGAGGATTGCAAAATCATTTATTTCAGTATATGGCAATATCTTATCCTGGAGTATCATGTGTGCATCGGGAACCAAGGACACAGTCTGCAAAAACTTCAGTGAGATGAATACAATTACCTGGTATTTGCTTGGATGATCTACTTGGTGCACTGGTAACATTTGCTGAAGAGCATGGGTAAAGCATTAATGAAAAACTATTTTGTTTGGAGATGTGATCCACCATGCTGGGCTTTATTATCCAGATCTGCTCAAGTATGTAGGCTCCTGATATGCACTTGTATTCTCGTGAAAATCAAGTAGTCTGCATGGAAGTGGAGAGACTGATTTTTCTGGTTTGGAGTCTAAAGGTCTGAACCAAATGTGTGGAATTAGTCAATGCCTCTAAAGATACTAGCTTAGCCCTGTGTATTGATAATACCACTTTACTACCTTTATAAATTACTTGAGGAACTTTAGATAAATAGTGACGTTTCCAACAGTTTGCTGAGGACAGCCTGTGCCTGAGGGGAGAGGCTGAAAGTCCAGCACTCAGACTCCATAAAGAGGCTCACACACTGAGGTGAAAGCATTTTAGCAGTGGTTATCCTGGCTGAGAACGTGTGGCTTTCTACAAGATGGGAGCAAGATCCTGCTGGAGGAGGTAAGTGATAATAATTTTGTTAAACTTGCTCTCAATCTCTGCATTCAAGAATGGTCTAGAATACTCATGATGAGGCCAAAAGCCTTTTACAAGCTTTGAGGAGAAAGTCCTACTGGTAGAAGATACATGTTTTACTGTTTTAGGTACTGAATTAATTAATAAGCCTGTTGAATATTTGGTATAACTGTATGTTACAACTGATAGTTACAGTGCTGTGGTGCCCTTTGGTAGCCTTTAGTCTGACCTATCAGTGCTGATAAATGTGTATTGCCACAGCTGAAATACATTTACCATGCAGATCTTTTTAGCACCTTTTGCCAAACCCATCACTGAAGGCTTATAGGTATCCAAGGGTAAGCTCTTTTACAGGAGTGCTCAGAGATTTATGATTGTGGGTAGTGAGAGCTACCTGTGTAACAAATCCAAGAAAACTGGCTGAAATTGCAAGTGTTTAACTGTTACAGTCAGTGCAATTGTTGTGTACAATGCAAATGTCAGAATTATTCAGGCATGCAAAAATACACTCTTCTGTTTACTAGAGGAGCGCTGCAGAGGCCCTGAATGAACCATTTTTAATTGAGTGGTCTGAATTTGTCAAGAAAATTTTCTGGTCCCAGTTAGTACCTTCCTTCCACTGACATTCTTCAACTACACCAAAATAGTTTTAAAAACACACCTGAGAATGATCTGGTTTTTAACAGACTGAGCAAATAGAATTTTAAGCACCTTTCACCCATCAGTAAAAGCAGTGGAAAGCATTGCTGGAGAGAATATCTTTGAAACTAGAGTGAATGTTTCATCAGTAACATTAAAAATGCCTCTGCAGTGAGCAGAGAGGCAATGGAACTTTTAGCTAGACCATCTTTGGTTAAATTGAATACTCTTTCTGAGAAGTTCCCTTGGTGCTTACCCTTGCCAGCTGTCTGTTCAGTCACGAACTCCACAGCCCTGGCAATGCTGTTGGAGTCTGCTAAGTTCAGATTCACTGTCTTCAGTGAGAGTGAAGAGCAGGACTGTAGCTGTTGGCTTCCTTTTTCTGTGGTACATGCAGCAATGACACAAAATCCCTTTTTGTCAAGCCATTTAGCCAGTGAGTTTCCAAGTCCAGTGTCACAGCCTGTTATGAAGACATGCTTTCCATTCAGGTTTCTCACTCTGTATCTGTCTCTGATGAGCCAGTAGATGATAAAAGAAAGTATGGAAGCCAAAATTGCTATGTGCAGTGAGTCTGAAAGTGAGAGCTACAAGCAAATAAGTTAATGATGTAGAAGTGCAATGAAGCAAATGTGCTCAGCCAACCCTCCAACTTCCTGAGACATGACTCCTGTAAGAGGCTTTGTTTCTGGTTGCAACCCTTCCAGACCACTGTACGTTAGGGGAGAGCAGGAATAGGAACTTTGGCCCAATGCAACTGCACTGAATAATATGTGCTTTGACAAACCTTCCCTATCTTACTTTTCAATAGATTTTCACTGTTTTCAAGGTCTGCTGATCAAACTTTCTAGTCAGCCCTGTCCTTTAAGGACATTTCAGACTGAAAGGAATGACCTCATCTGTTCTGAAAGTTCTTTTTTGTGGATGTTGGTGATTATCTGTACTGATACTGGAGAAGGAAATTCCCCTGAGAAAAAGGAGGATTCTCTGACCACTTGTATGATGCTACCCAGGCTGCTTTTCTAATCTTTAACATGGAAGAAGAGTGACCCCAAGAACAACCCCAGAGAAGTGTAAGCTGCAATGGTGGATCTGATGACTAATTTCTTATGTGATTCGTGTTGTGTGACAGTGAGTGATTTGCTCTTTGCCCATTAGACAAGGTAGACTTTGGGGCAGTGCCTGAGTCTCCTGTCACTTGTCCTATATAGGAAGTGTGTTTGTATAAAGAAATGTGGAAATGCATGGAGATGTTGCCCTCAAAAACATTTTAAAAAAAATCACTGAGGAAACTCAAGGTTTCCTAACTCTGCTGGGGAGGATACTGTTTGCTTATTACAAGATGTTTTGATAAATGTAGAATACAGTTCTTGCATCTACATTCTTGATAATTNTTTTTTTTTTTTTTGTTTTTACAACCTGGCTTCTGTAAGAAAAACACCTGGGATTGCTCTGGTTAGTGTTAGCCACTGTTTATGTAGCAATAATTGGCACAGAAGTTCTGTAAGACAAAAGGCTCTAGGGGACACAGCTGAGAGGGCAGCACTGTCTGTGGAACCTCCACTGCTCTTCTTTTCCCTGTCAGCCCTGAGCCAGTGTTACTGAATCTGTAATTCCTAACTACCTAGTTCTTCCCAAGTAGTAGTTCTCCTTCTCTGGTAACACAGGGACCTGAGCATCACAGTAGGTTTTGCTCTGCTGGAGCTTTCTGCCACTATGTATTCTGCCAGATGATGTCATTACTGCTGGAAGGAGCCTGGGGTCAGGACCAAGAGAAACAGTCACAGTTAAAGATTTCTTTCAAGAAAATCCTCTGATTCTGTCAATGTAAAATGTTATCCAAAATATCTCGTTTGATAATTGTGAAGTTCTACAAAAGCCAAAAAAGCCACCTGGCTTCAATGATCATATTGATTTTGAAATAGCTGCATGGAGTGGCAAAGTGTGTTTCCAGAGAAAATGTCATCATGATATTTCAAGAGTATTGATATATCTTCCTAAATATTGAATTTGGATTAATAATGTAGCCAGTAAATAGCTAAAGGCAAATTCTTCTTTCCATCACAGCTTTTATATTTGCCTGGCAAACTGAGAACTCGTGTGATGGAGCTTGGCTTCTTGTGCCTAGACAAGTGCCATTATAAAAGCAATTGATTTTAGAGAAAAGCAGCATGACTGCATTGAGAGCCCTCTAAGATCCTTAGATGACTGCAAAGTATAGCATCCCTCTACTTCTCTGCACTAAAGGAAACTGAAGCACATAGACCCCATATTGAAGGAGGATATTACTGATTTACTCCCACAGCAAGTTTGTTTATGCCAAAGAATTTCAGGCTGGGATGAAGTCTGGGGTCTGTGTGTGCTTTGGATTCCCTCACTCGCCCCTATGTGGGCAGTGCAAAGCCCCAGAAGTCAGTGCTTTGCAATGGGTCGAGTGACCTGCCAGTCATGCTGAGGAAGAACTGCCAATGGGTAATTTAGGCACTTTGGTTCTTCTGAATGAGCACTGACTTAGCACTCAGTGGAAGGTTTAGATGTATCAGGCAGAGCACTGAAAGATCATCCACCATCTCTCCAGTCACCCTGCCATAGCTACAAGCCCCCTGATTTTCAGTTAATTAATTGAACAAATAGGCAGGCACAGAACATCAGCTCTCTCACTCTTAGCTATTCCTGCATGTGCAGAGCTTTGCACTTTTGTTTCATGGAAAAGGAGTGCTTTTTTGTATGCTGTGTAAATACAGCAATGTGATAATTTGATTTGGTGGTCAACAGATAACTTAAGATCTTTATTAATATGTCATCTGAAAAGAAACACCTCCAAACTCTCCGACAGAGAATTTTGTAGGGAGATGAATGCAGTCTGGTACATTTTCAGCATGATTGTATCTTCTTTGTATGTCTTGCCCTTTATATTTTTACCGCAGCATTGTAAAAGCCCCAGGGAAAAAAAAAACATTTAAAATCTTAAGTCACTGACCCAGTAATTGAAAATTGAAGTAGGGAAAGATTCCACCTGTTGGGAAGAGCATTTCTGAGATAGCATTTTATTCAGACCCTGTAGGTGCTAAGATAAGCAATAATTGTTAAAATTCTAGAAGGGTTGGGTCTTCATGTTCTCTTGTCTGTGCACTCAAAAACAAATGCTTAGCTCTCTTAGATATTCTGCAAATGCATATAATAGGTACTGCTCACTATAACAATAGATACAAGTTCTACTCACATTCTGGGGAGACATCTGCAAGCTCAGTCTATACCTTCAGGTGCTCATGAGTTGCCTTCACCAGTTGTTTCCAGTGCCAGAACATAGAAACAGCCCAATTTGCTTGGTATTAATCTTCTGGCTATGCTCTATGCCTGCCCTGCCTACCTATGTTGTTTAAGCATTGCTGGCTATATATAGTGATTTAAAGAGCCTGGGGGGCTGTCAGGACTCATTAAGGAGAGTTAATCTACTGTGCTGAAAGGACTGATCGGCACTTTGTCTTGAAACCAGCAGGAGTCTTTCTGTTGATTTAACAGAGCTTGCTTCAGACCTCCCTCTTTCCTCTTGCATGTGAGCAAGTTATTGTTGATGTGACTTAATCTTTTAAGATACCTCTTGATGTATGAAAACTTTCAGGGATGAAATTATTTTAGCTAGTCCGGGGCAGTTTTTTGATACTAGGGACAAACCAATTTCAGCATTTCTCAAATAAAAGCTCAAATACTACAAACTGTACAAACGGAATCTCTACAGTTTAAATGAGCACAGATGCTAACATATGATTGCTGGGTAGCTTGTTTGCTCAGTCTTTGGCCCAGAGTCTGGTGGGCACTTTTGAACCACCTTTGAGTACTACTGCATAAACATGGCAGCAGAATTTCTTTTCCCCATTCTTCATATCTCTTCACTACAGTGCTGCGCAGTGTCAGGTATGCAATAAGCAAGGAGGCTTGGGCAAAGACTGTTCTCAACAGCAAAATTAATGAATAAGCTTTTTTGTGAAAATTGATATGAAACTAACTGAATGAGTAGGAAATTAAAACTGGGGAAAACAAGAGTGGTAGGATGGAGCTGGAAATGATCTTGCTCACACAGATGAGTGGATGATAGCAATGGCAGCCCATCCCAGACTGGCTGGTGACACCTGGTTTGGTTGGTCCCTAACAAGAGCTGCAGAGCTGTTAGCTCATCCTCTGCATGGTGAGCAGCTCTTCCCCCCCAGTTTCTCTCCCTGCTCCCTTTGGCTTGGGCCTGTAAATTCTTGCTTCTTATGCCACTCTTGAGTGCTACAAGTTGTGGTATTGGTTGTTACTGTACTTTCAGCACTCTTGGGGCAGCCAGGAGGTGTGTGCAGCTTGCTGGACACATGGGGTTTCAATAGGTGGCTGGCAAAGATTTCTGCTCCAGGACAAGCCTGGCAGAAGTACCTGTGAAGCCCTGTCTGGCCTGATTCTAATGACAGCCTCTACAGTGTGGTTGAAATGACCAGAGAGCAGCACTCCACCAGCATGCAAAGCCCCTGGCAGGGAAACATTGCTCAGTCAGTGTCAGGTCAGGGGTCCTGGTATTATGGGTAGCAATCCTTTGCCATACAAATGTAGGAGAGAAAAACATAAAAGGAGTTTTTCTTTTTCTACCACCATTTTTTTTTTGTCTCAGCAAACTGCTTTTGAACTGCAGAAAGTAATCTCAGAAAGCTGAATAGAACCTACTTAACATCTCAGAAAACATTAAATGGGGAATTTTCCCAATAAGTTCCCTTCTTCACAGAGCATCCTCCATCTCTCTCAGAACACAGCATATGAGGAAGCTCACTGGAAAAGAAATCACATAAACAAAATGTGAACTTTCTACATAGTTTTCTGTTAGCTTGGCATGAGACAGGCTTTCCTTTGAAAAAAGAAAGCAGAAAGCAGAAAGCAGACCTTGACTGATTTCCTTTTGATTCCTTAAGTGTATTTGGTAATGAAATCCCTGACTCCTAGAAAGAGAAAATGGCCGTACTTGAACCATAACATTGGGGAAGAAAATTTGGTTGTCCAGGGAAAAGCAAGAAGCTGGAGTTACTCCTGCTGGACAGGTGAAGGTGTTGAAGTGCACATTGTGCTGACTCTAACAAGCAAACCAAATCCAGATTCTGTGGATGCAATCCCCCAGGATGTTCTGACCCTGTGGACGTTACAGGTCTTCCCTCATGGAAAGTCCCTTCTGGTCCTTAAAAACATATGTCTAAATATGTTTTCACCTGCCTCATACAGCCTTTTGAGCAGGTCAGATTTTGCCACTCAGAGCAGAGCACACCATATGCTCTGCTTCTTTCCAGAAGTCACTGGCTTCTCTTGCTGGTATTTGAGAAGATGAGGCATCTGGTCCCAGGAGAGTAAATGTCAGCAGAATCTGGTCCTCCATGCAGCAGCAAGTAATACATTAGGCTACTGATATTTTTTCCTGCATTTCTAATTTATATAATGTATTTACAGCTGGTGTGCCCTGTCTCAAAACCTGTTTGTATTTTCTTACAAATATTAATATTTGCAGTGATAGTGTCTCACAGCAGCTCATGGTGTACTTGTGATCTGACAGGGACTAAATTAAACCAGACAAACTTTAATTTCTAAAGATCAGAGTAGGTGGTGTCATTTCACAGTTTCTTTGTTTCCCTAAACAATCCTTCTGATTGAATAATCTTGCTGGAGAAAAGATAAAAGGTTTTAGCTTTTAGAAAGCCTCTGTGTGAAACAAGAAAGTCTAAGGATCAAAAGACAAATAGCCCCTGTTCCAACAGGCTTAGCAAGTGTCTATTAGACAGGTCCTGAATGGTTGCTTCATCACTGGGGCTAGCAGAAGACAGGGACTTGATTTCTATTTGATTTCTAAATAAATAAACAAACAATAAGGACAGAAAAAACACATTGAGCACATTGATTACATCAGCAGAAAGAAGTTTTTCTGTTTGAGAGTTCACTCAGAAACTACATGCCAACATGCATAATTAATCTTTAACTGACATTTGAATAAATCTTCCTAGACTAAATATGTGTGGATAGTCATATTGTAGTGGAGGTGCATTTAAGATTAGCTTTTCATATCACAGTATTTCCAAAAAGTCAGAATGATGATGAGACATAATGCTACTTTGCAAGGCTTTCTTAGTGAGAAATGTATTGCTTCTTTTGATAAAAATGTCTGAAAATTGCCTCACCTTTTTGAAAATACTCCTTTCCATATTGCATTTCAATATCATGGAGAAGCTTACTCCAAATAACTTCTTTCTCTTTCATAATCTTTACTAGATTACAGAATGCTATGTCAAACAGTCTGGGTTGAATGCAACAAACCTTTGCTCCAAAAGCTTTCATCTATTTCCTGAAAAGGCAATTATTTAATTGCTGTCGACATTATTATTATTTATACTGTTGGATTTTTTGCTGTGCTAACACTTTTATTTCTCTCTTTATGTAGCACTCAGCACACAAATACTCCAGGGTTTATTCATGGTTGTGAACTTTCAGCTTGTTGTCTATAAATGAAAGAGGGGTGAGCTATCTAACCTGCTTCCCAGATTGAGACTGTGCATGTACACTGCTGACAGTGTATTTCAGGTCCTAGTTCTCAGTGCAGTTGATCATTACTTATCTGACTTGTCTGAAAGACTGGCTGGCTGCCTAAGTGCAAGTATGTAGAGCCAATTTACATATCTTAGGAAATCCCTTCTTTAGTGAAGACCTCTGGCTGATGGTAGGGTTTCTTCTGGCCCCATCTGGTATCTATCAGTCCTGTGTGAGTGTCTGGGTGTCTAAAATGGCACTGTATAATTTTAGGCACACAAATTGCTCCTTGTCTGTGCTACAAGAGGCCACCATGATAGTCCCCAGAATTAGTTTGCTGTGTTTTCTAGATCTTTTTAACAATTGTGATAATTAAGAGAAAACACTTCACAGAAGAAAGCTTAGGCAGAGGTTGCTATCATGCAATAAGTCATGGTAGGTATTTTTTCCTGTATGGGTAGCTGTGAAAAATTTCTAGGTGCACTTTTAATGTTGTGAAGACATCTCAGTTCCCTTGAGTAAAGCTTCCTCTGAAATAAGGCTTCTGCAATAAGTGCACACTAAGATGGGTTAACTGTGAGTCTGGAAGGGTACCAATTACACTGCGATAGTATTTGAGGAAAGCTGGTGTGACCAACAAGCTTTGTACCATTTCAAAGTGGCAGAAGAAGAATTAGTCCAAAGTGGGTAATGTTTTCCAAATTTATGCCTTTGTTTGCCTGCAGCTGACTTGCAGACTGGATAGTCCTTGGCTGTTGCTTGTCAGAGCCAGGGCCAAACTTTCTTCTGGAGGCTGTGTAGAGAACTGTCCCCCTTGGCACAGAGGCACTGTTTCCCTGCCACTCCTGCCTGCCCACACCTACCTGTCCTGGGACTTCAGCCATTCCAGAGAGCTACATCTCTGCTAAAGCTTGTGCAGGATCATGGCAGCCACCCGGGGGCCCAGGGTCAGAGACACTTTGAGAATAGTCCCTCTAGATAAGGAGGCAGAACTGTGTTTCATCACACCCTTCTTCAGCTATAATGTATATTAATAAATCAATATAAACAAAACAGAATTTTTGCTTGATCTGTAATCTGGTCAGTAAACAAAAATAAAAGCCAATTTAGCTGGACTGAAGGAAAAGGCCTGGTTTTGCCATGACAACAGACACCTCTACAAACATGGGACTTAAACTGATCTCTGTGAACTTTAATCAGTGGGTGGGATTTTATATCAAATTAATAAAAGTGCTGTAATTACAATGTTTTCAGTTAGAGTGCTTTTCACAGTCTACTTCTATCTCCAGCCTCCCAGGGAGACTGACAGGTCCAGTCTGTCTGCAGTGATCCAAGTTTGCAACGTAAAGATCTACCTACACTTTTTAAAGGGGCCACAAACCCAAAATGAAAAAAAAAACCCAACCCAAAACCCAAAAAAACCAATGGTCTCATCAAGAAAAAATATGTTTTTCTGTAGTTTCCTGGAGGGAGAGTGATAAGAGGCATTCTGTGAGAAGCTCCAAAGGCATTTGTCTGGTGTCATTCAAGAGTGATTGATAAAGCTGAAGCACAGGGGAGAGGCAGGCTCACATGGACATGCCAGCTTCTGACAGGAACACATCAGGTGACCTGTGGGGCTGGTTGCCTGGAGCATGGGGCAGACTCTGAAAGATGTCTTTTTGAAAGAATTTTTTTATTTAACATGTTGAGTTACCTAATTTTGATATAACAGGTTTTTTTTGTTTTTAAAATTTATAGTGTTGTTTTGTTTTGTTTTGCTTGTTTGGGGTTGGGGTTTTTTTTTTTTTTGGTTTTTTTTTTTTTTTTGAAATGTTGCTATCTCTGCTATTTTTGTTTTCACAAGTATTTAAAATGGAGAAAAAAATCCTTAAGGATTGCCAGACCTGGATAGGATCAATGGGATAAATACATGCATGTCCTGTTTCTGGTAATTTCCAAGAGCAGATGGTGAGAGGCTAACTATAGAAAAAGGCAAGTCACTGGAGGTAAGTCAGTCCCTGCTGCCTCCCTCCTGGCCTCTCTGCTGCACCCACTCCTGGCAGTATTTTCTAGGTTCAGTATAGTATATCTTTGTCACCAAGAAATGAGCATACTATGACTTAATGTCTCCGATCATGATTGAGAGTGCAAAAGAAGAAATACATTTGTTTTTTTCTTTGAGCTAGCCTCCCACCTGGAGGTGTCTGCTCCCAACAAACAACAACTTGGACTTTTTACTTTTCATAACAAGATAAACTCACCTTCACAGAAACATTCCATTTATGTCCCATGTAGTTTCCTGATTTCACTGTAAGGAAAGGGTCTGCTATTCCCCATTTCAGTATTAAGAAATGTAGTTTGATTGGAGGAAAAAAAACCTGAGGAAATTGATTTCTTATCAATATGCAGAATTTTGCTTGCAGTAAAAATTATATACCCAGCTATCAAAAGAGACAGTTTTGCTCCTAAGTGTAAAAAAGAAGGACACTTGCTAAAGATCTTTGGATAGAACAGTAAATTTTTTTTTAAAGTCATGCTGTGTTGAAGGAAATAATATACATATACATCTCATGGGATTGACATAATCCCATTTTTAACAGCATAAATCACAGTCTCCTTGATTTACTGAAGTCCCCACTCTCTGTTGGTTTAGTTCAATGGCTAAATATTTGTTCTTTGAAGGGCTGACTCTAGCAAGAAAAACTTGAGTTTTCCGTTCCCAGAGGAATGGAAGGAAATTAAATTTACTAAAGGAAATTAAGTCAAGAGTACTTGAGGAGATGGAGTAGATTTGGCTAGGTTTTCTACTAAAGGGAAGGGTGACTCTGTGGGCTTTATGTTCTCCCCTTTGCTCTGCACACATGAATGACTTTTCAGCATAGATTCATTTTTATGGCTGATGTCATAAAGTCAGGTTATAATTTATTAATCTCCAGGATTTTTGTAAGGATAATTTGAGAAAAGCAGAGGTTTACAAGGGAGCAGAGCTCTTCAAAAGGGTTGGGGTAGCTTATGGTCTCAGCTCCAATTCATCACTGCCTTAATCTGCTTCCTTAGCAGTTTGCAACAGGCTCTATGCACACTTTCTGAATGCTTAAATGAGCAAAATCTTGAAGTGAGAGTACTGAAGTAATTTGTGTAAAGCTAAAATTATATCATCTTTGTCAAGCCAAGTCTCATCTGAAGATACTGAGTGGCTGTGTGTGCAAGTGCAAACTTTGCTCAAGTGCCTTGAAAATCAAAGGCATTGCATTCTCTTTGGCCACAGCTCCTGAAGAATCTGTCAGAGGGGAATGAAATAAAGCAGAGTTCTGCTTCTCATATAATTTCTCTTCCAGCCTTTCCACTACCATGAAGGTAACTGTAACTCCCTGCACTGCAAGTAACTGTTTGTTTTTCTCTGGCTCTGTGCTGGGGTAGGCTAAATGATTATCACTGTGATGTTGTGTCCTCTAGTGTTATTCTCAAAGCTGTGCTGTGTACAGTGGTATAGATGGAAACTTCTTTTAGTTGAAATAGTGGGAGAAGACAGCAGATTTCCACTTAGTTATGCTGTCAATGTGAACATAGTAATGATGCTAAACAAGGAAAATTGGAATTCTGCTTAGCTACACTGAATTGTGACACATTTTTGGGCATGAGGTTTTATCGTGGGAAGTTTGAGAGTGCAGAAGACTTGAGGAGAGCTAATAGTCACTATGATTTTTAAGACATTGTCTTTCTATCTTATCCTATTAATCAGGACCCTCTGTAGTGAGAACTGATTTCAGAGAGGGACTAAACCCTCTTTGCCATTTCCCTCTAAGATATGTGGTGATATTGTCTGAGGTCATAGCACTGTCCTCATCAGTGTCCCTAATTGAAAAATCTATGGAGGGCTTGTCTCCAACAAGAATTCACTACTACTCAGGAGCTCCCACGCTGTAAAATCTTAATTTCAATGGAAAAATTGTAAAACTTTGGAAGCCATGTGGAGAGGGGCAAGCTTAGTTAGAAAGCAAAGCTTCTGAGCAGGTTTTTAATGTGCATTAACTTAAACTCTGAACCAGTTATCATGTTATTCAGCTGATGTTTCTATGTACAGCAGGGACAAGAGTGCACAATTACTGTCTGGCAAATAAAGTTGCTGATAAAATAATGCCATAATAATTCTTCCCATACCTTCACTGTGAGCTGTTTTCCAGAGAACTCTCTGGTCTTCTCATGTGTAATTGTTTTCCAAGTGCTCTGACTTTGTTGTGAGATTGCATTAGTCCAATTTAAACACTCCATTAGATGTCAATGAACTGAAAACATTGTGGCCGCATGGTTATTGACCCAGGTGCAAACAGCCAATGCCCAATTGAAAGATTCAGTTCTGACAAATGGGTTAAAATAATTAAAATGTACTGGAAAAGGGTTGGGTGCTTCACTGACTAATTGCACATTGTCCTTACAATTTGTCTATGATTCTAAGATTTTTCACAGCCACGGGTGAGTAACAAATTTATCCTGTTTAATATTTCAGAGTTAACTGATGACACTTCCTGAACTGAAAGCACTTGTATCTTTTCCTTTGGGACAGTTTAGGCTAAATGCTGCTTTTCTGTGCACAGTTAGTCTTGTTTTAAGCTTCTTTTTTTTTTTTTTTAATGGGTCTATTCAAAGAACAAGACATTCATTTAGAAACAATATACGTGTTTCTGCATAAATGCTATCATTTATATGTTAGGAGCCTAACCTTAAAGAAACATGAAGGAGAGTGCTTTCAGGGCCAATTTTAATTGTTTTTTTCTCTCCCCCACTTCACTCCCCTTTTTGTTAATAAAGATCTGATTTGAATAAAGAGATGATTTGAAATAGATTTCAGAGAGCTTTGGATCAGGTGCTAATGTTACTTCATTCACCGGATGTGTTCCTTTGCTAACATTTTTCATGTGTTATTTATTTAAATCTGGATTTTGAATTCCTCAAAGATTTTTGTTCCTCAAAAATTGAGCAACCATACTGTAACTGGCTAGAGAAAGATGCTATTTCACTTGAGTGCAGTTTTTGCAGTATTCTCTGCTTCTAGGTTGTATTTTGCACACATGTGGGTAGATCTATTGCTTTCTATTTTCTCTGATTTCTATTTACTCTATTTTAAATGCAGATGTCAGCAACTGTATTTTTCAAGATGTTCTAAGTGATCCCTGCTAAACATTCAGACCTTGAAGAAGGTTATTTTAATAATCTAATACAGCATGTTAATCTGCTATACTAATCTGTCTAATAAGCTAATGAATTATGCCTATGGAACAGGACAGTATTTGATGTGTTGAGCTTTAGAAAAAATTGGAAAAATGTTTCCTTTCCAAAATGTGGGACAGTCATCATTTTATTGGAAAAGTAACATTATTCCAGAAAATTTAGCTCTAGCAAATCTTGGCAGCTAGAATTCTTATTCGAGTCTGTCAATCATTGGGGTTTTTCCTGTTACTTGAAACTGTATCAGCATTCAGGATTTAAAAAAATAAATTAAAAATTGATAAGCATTTGTTAAAATGAAATAAGAAGAATTCAACTATGCTATCTAAATGCTTAATATGCCTAAAATAAGAGGTTGTAAGAGGTTTCTACAGAAGTATAATCATGCAAATGTTGATACTTAAAGACTGGAAGAAGGTGTAGCAACTATGCCATGGGATACATTACATTAAACAAAGGTGTGGAGGAGATGCCGTTGGTTATGAAAGGGCATATTTTGGGGATGACTTCTGCAGCACTTTCCCCTGGGTGCATCTTGGATGCCAGACTTACCTGACAGATTTTACCTCATAAAAGCAGTTCTTTAAGAAAAAGGTATTAATTTTGTCTTCTTATTCCCTTTAATGTATGATGTCTGCTCAGCATGTCAGTATGACTAGTTAGGAATAAAATTGTTCAGAGGAGCAGCTCTGGTAGCCAAGAGCTGTGGGAGTGCAGCTGGTGGTGGTGATGATGCAGATGTTGGTGTGGCCCTGGGGCTCCCCCTGTTCTCCCTCCTTGTTCCCCAGTTGTCCCCTGTCATGGTCCTCCCAGCTGTTGCCAGTTGGGACAGCACAAGACAGGGGCAGGTCCTGCTGCTTCCTTGTAACTGAGGCAGGATCTGTCCTGGTAATGTCTTAGCCTCTAACCTGCTCTCACAGATGCCACCCTCCCAGAGGCAGTAGTTCACTTCAGCAGAGCCATCCCTGGGAACAGGGCTGTTTGCCGGGAGCTGCCAAACCCCACAGAGTGGCCTCCTCTCAAGGCAGGAGGCACTGAAGCCTCAGAGACCTTGTGCCCAGGGGTGAGTTGCTTACTCCCTGAGGTGATTTTCTACTCTTGTTTCACTGAGTCAGTGACATCTGTCCTGTTGTAACTTGTGCTGTAATCAGTGATATTCTCCTGGGATCATGAGGGCAAAGCAGGAGTTTAGCATAATACTGTTTTATGTTCACAGATGAATGTATGCTGATAATCTTCCTCTCCCTGTCCCCACACCCCATCTCTTTTCAGGACTTTTGATTGAAGTAAATAATCATCATGTCTGACCCAGTTGTTCTGCGTAGCATCAAGAGATTGGGAGAGGATAACTATGCTTTTGACTCGGATGACAAATGTAAGAAGTTTATTTTTCAGTTACCTCCTTATGTTATAAAGCATATAAAATAGGTGGTGGGTGGTGGCCTGAGTGAAGCAAGTAGTCTACAGAATACAAAGCATATAGTCTGTTGAATAAATAGTGTTATGTGGTACCTGCTGTAGGTATGCTGCCCCCAAAACAACCTTTCTGTAAAAAACTACATATAGCAATCCCTACTCATGGACTATCATTACAGGTTGACTAACAAGTTCAAGGTATCTACATAGGTTTTTACACTCAGTACTTTTTTGTACAAGTAAAAGGCTTTTATTGAAGAAAAAAAGTAAAAAGTGCTGTCTTCCATAGTTTCTTCCAGCAAACACTGTTATTTGCAGTCATACATATATTAGGCAGAATTCTTATGAGCTGTTTCTAAGTGAAGATCTGCATTCCCTCTTCTTATCAGAGCTTGTCCTCCTTTCTTCCAGTTTTCCTTTTCAGTGTGCATTTTTCCATTTTGTCAGTCCAAATGCAGCAAAAGCCAAGGAAAAACATGAAGAGAAACTGCTAAATATTTTGAGTTCTGTTTGTAAGACCTGAGAAAAGCCAAAAGAAAATGAAGATGTTTAATATTTATACAGATCCTGATGTACCAAGAAAAGCAAACCAGTAGCTCATAATGGAAGCTAAATTGCAATACAAATTAAGGGGATATGTCCAACTTCTGGGACAGAAAACTGTTCATCTCTTCCAGACACTTTGACCTCCCGAGTTGCTTAGACTTACCTTGAGGAGTTGGTTTTTCTCTGCTAGTTTGTTTTACACACTTGTTGCTTTTACTTGTTAAAAAATTTTGGCAAAAGACTATCTACTGGAAAAAGACTGTTCTTCTTTTGAACAGAATGGGGGGGCGGTTTTTGGCCTATCAGGTGTGTTTGTCTGCAGTTTCTTGGTTTCCTTGGAAATACACTCTCTTTTCTGCTTAATCTAAGGAGGGGGTTGTTGAACTGCTAGAACACGTTTCCCAAAGCATATAAAGCTTTAAAACCTCATTGGGATTCTGCTGATTGACATCATCTCCAGTGGGGTTTGTTTCAGTAACCACCTTTTGTACAAATTAGTTAGGATTAGCCCTCTCTGGATGAACCCTTGAACACCACACCTGTTAGTGTAGTTAAGAGACAGATTTATTTGGGAACTTTTTGAGTACAATTTTTCATCACTTGACTGGCACGGATATTCTTCCTTGTGTGTTCTCATAATAGCAAGTAAACACTCAAATTCCTGCCAATATTTTTCAGCTTTTCATTGAGTCTCTGCTTCCTTCTTCTTTTTCTTTTTTTTTTCCAAATTGTAAAATTTCTTTCTTAAATGCCTTAATTCCTCTTTCAAAATTTTTTATGGCATCCGAAGATAATTATAGCTTTTTTCCTTCTGGGTTATTAAATTCTTTTATCTTACCTGCATTCTTTTCTTTTCTATGAAATCATATTCTATCCTCTTTATCTACTTTTCAGTGCTCTCAGTGTGAAGTGTTACTCATCTATTTTTTTTCTTTCAAATTAACATCCTTCCAAATTCTTCTCCTGTTTAAAAACTGCTGGCCCACAGGACCTGGCCTGCAATTCCTTGCACTCTTGAATAGCATTGGTATGCTCTTGTTTCCCTCTTCAAATTCATAGGTTAGGGGTTTTTCACACTTGGAGAGTGCTTGTTTTGCTCTCTAAATTCATGACTCAGAGAACTTTTTCACTGGGCTCCTGTTTCTCTCATTTTCCTCCCACTAGCCATTTTCTTAAGTTCTTGCAAAGCATTTTGCATTACCAGCCTATAGAGGAAGCTTTCTCTAAACCTTTTCTGATAAACCTTAAAGACTCTTCCAGAAATGGTTTCAAACCATTACTGTTGTTACCTGCTGCCAAACTTCAAAAATCCAGACGTTTCTTCTTTCTTCACAAAAGAAAGGTTTTCTAACACCAAATGATCCTTTGTAATAATAGTTTTACAAATCAGAACTTTCCTGGAAAATGTCTGGGATTCTTGGGATACATGTGCCCTAACTGAAATAATTTTTTTTACCATCCCCAAGTAACAGAGAGCAAAATACAACCACTAGAGTAATTGTTAACTAAAGCCAAATAAAGTTATCTTATTAACCCCAAAAAGGAGATGTCATCAGCTGTTCCTTCAGTCCCAAATTCAGACTGTTTCCATCTAACATTGTGTTCTTGAGAAATGCAAAACCCTGGAGGTAATGGAAAAGCCTTCTTCCCCTGGGTATAAAAATTATAAAGAGCCAAAATTTGTGGTTGCAGTGGCTTCTTTGTATCCTCTGTGAATTGTGTTGCAAACTTCCTCTGTGTCTGCTCTGTGAAACAGCCCTGTTCATGCTCAGTGATGTGTTTCTAGATGTGCAGAAAGGAAGGCACTGCTTGAAATGCAAACTGTGGTTCTGAACTTAATGTTGAACTGGGAAATGCATCGTAATTGAGCAAAGTGCTTATGCACAATGCCCTTAGGTTATCCAAATTGTGGTGTATCTATAAAACTAACTCTGTATTCATTGTCATCCCACCAAGTGATGTACAGCAAGTATTTTCCAATCAGACCTTCTGATGACACTTCTTTGAGGCCCCTGACAACACAAGCTGTGCTTATTATGTCTTTCACAGCATCTTTCAAAAGGGGGCTAAATCCAGACCTCTTCTGGGGACTAAGGAATTGTCCTACAGCTTAATTATGTCTTGTAGTATGATTCCATTTCTCTGAGCTATGGTTCCTTAGACAATGTCCCAAGACTAGACACCAGCGTGACAAGTTCATCCTACCCTCCAAACCACAACTGACCCTCTTCCACAGGATTTGCAGTCTCTTAAGTTGTTGGCAGGCAAGAGTGAAGAGCTACCACTCCTCCTTTCAGGAAGTGAACATTAGCATAGTATCCTCAATGGGACAGTGTCCAAGACAAATAGTTGAATATTAGCAAACAGGTTGCGATGAAAATGACTTTTGGCAAATGTCCTGAATAATGTTTTTAGTGTAAACCATGGCCTGACTCTATATATTAGTGGGAATACAATGTTTAGAACTCAGGAATGATTAGGTGCCATGGAGGTCTAGAGTTTATGGTTCACATGTCTACAGAAGATTATGTACTTTAACAATAATCATTAACTAGACTGTGCATTTATTTTCCCTAACAGGTAATGGCTTCAAGAAATCAGAGTAAGTCATTTACATGATTGGAACAATCAATACTTCTAGGAATATTCAAAGAAATTACTGTCATTGGATCAACTTGATGGATTTTTTTTTTTAAAAAGAGCTGTTCTCTAGCAGTTGAATTGCCTTATTTGATACAACTGAAACACATAGACCAAAGCAGTCCCAGAAAACTTTATAAACAGAAATGGCAGCAATACAATCTTCCTTCTGAAAATATTTTTGATATTCAAATTAATATTTCTTCAGTGCTTTTAATTTGAGAAATGACTTTATCAGGAATTTTAATCAATCTTGATTAATTTATCTTAAAACTTAACTGTGAGATTTTAAAACAAAAGGAATTATCTCATATTAAGATTTAAATGTAGAATTCTGAATAGTTGAAAGTTGGGATGGTTTAGAGAATTTGACCTTCAGCTATTATCAGAGATCTGAATGGGATTAAGAGCTTCCTCCTTCCTAGACCTTTGGACAACTCTGTAGCAGGCTGGACAACCTAATGCTGTAATTTGAGCCAGCTCTTTCTGACACAGTGTACCCAGTCTGGGAGCTACCCCTAGAACAGAGAAACTAGAGCATCTCTTAATTTTTCTCATTGTCAGGTTGTCTAAGAGACCACCAGCCCAGTATTAAAAGTCTACCACATCTTTCCCCCTTAAAACCCAAGTTCTGTTGGACTTTCACATGTAACACCCATATGATCTACACATACCTGAGGGAAAGCTTACTTCTGGCTTTCTAGGATCTGGTTTATGAAAACAGTTTATGACAAATATAGCTTTAATTAATTTGCTTCATTAAAACCAAACCAAAACAACCCACTACAAATAGAATATCCCTACTTATTCATCACTGAATGTACACAGCTGATGATGATTCCTTGCTATGGGAGCAGGACCTTACTCTGTCTTAAAGAAAGGATTAACCAACAATTTGGGCAGTAGGTTTTTCTTTACCTGACCTCAACCCACAATCCACATTTTATAAACAGTGTTTTGAAGAGCTGATTATGGAACAAAGTATAAACCTTTAGAGAATTTTAACCTAACCTTCATTCTAGTCCCTGTCTAAAATTTAAAAGAACCATCAAATTACTGGTTCCAAAGAAATCTGAGAGAAACAGCTTGTCTCTTAAAATCCTGGACAAAATGTCTCAAATAAAATGTAATTTCAGAGAAGTAACCAAGTGAGTAAAAGTAATAATGCAAAATCTTATCATTTTTGCCAGAAATGTCTATGCATATGAAGAACCTTTTATACAGAAGAAAAGTGAAAAGTGAGTTGAGTTCAGTTCGTTATACTTTTCATATAAAATAAAATAAGTAGTAAAATACAAGTTTATAATTGTATGTTTTCTGTTATTGAAGGTCATCAAAGAAGAAAGAAAATGTTCATATTGGCTTCTTTCAGCTGGTAATGAAAGCAATGCCTATAAATATTTGATGTATATTGTATTGTGCTGCAGAATAAATGACAATAACCAATAAGGTTGTTCTGGGGTATAGCTGTGGCTAAGCCAAACTTCTAAGGATGAAATCTTTTGGTCTGAAATTCTACCAATTAAATTCAGAGGGAATTCAATAGAACGCCTTGTCATCTTGTCAATTGGTGTCAAAATTGTCTGTTAAACACATTATATTTAACCTACAGGTAGATATGTGGAAATGAGGTAAGAGCTAAGTGACCTTGGTTCATTCTTTTTTTTTTGCCAAAAAATTTGCTGTGTGATATCTGGCAGATAATTTATCTCCCTCATAATTGCTCCACGAGTTTTAGAAGATTTGGTAGCAACAGAAACTTATGGATGCACAATACCATATGGTATGAGTTACATCTAGCCTTTGATATAATTCCATAGGGTGCTTCTAAATTTTAAAGTTAATGTAGTCAAGAGTTGTCCAACCCAGCAGCATGCAGCCAAGAGATCTTATTACTTCTGTTTTGCACATAGTCTGGGCAGTTAGCCTGTAATATATCCCAACTGGTATGGTCCTGAGTGCAGTACCGTGCTACTGCAGTGACATCCCTGGCACTGTACCTGGCTAAGTATCTCACCTCCTGGTTGGGTGGAAACAACAGTCTGTCTCCACACAGGGCAAGCAGAGAGGTTTGAATTCTGTAGCCTGGTTTGCACAGGTATTTAACTACTAAAGTGTAGTTGGTAAACACAGTTTGCCTCAGATGTGCTGAGAGATCAGATATCACATATCTGTGCATTTTCGGTGTGCTTTTTTTAAAATCAAGGGAATTCCTAGACTTCTTATGAGCAAGCTTTGTAAAACAATGGTAGTGTTACAGTTTTCTTCTGACTTTTTTCTCTTCGTTTTTTGTAGAAGAATGTATTATTTATTTCTCTTTTGTGTTAACTGGTTTTCCCTTTATTTTGTCTTTGCCCTAATGTCCTTTTCCATATCTCCTGTAAATTCGCACCCTTTGTTCTCTTAAACACATTGTAGCACCTACAGAACCTGGACAGGTTGACACTCCTAATTCAAAATGTATAGCATTTGATACTGATATTCTATATGGACAGTTTAATCTATATATTTGTACCTGACTTCACCCTGAGAATCAGACATCATACAGTCATGCAAAGGTAACTTAAATCACTGTATCTTTGCTGAGCTACCTGTGTGAAAGCTCTTTTCTATACATTGCTCCCAGATTAAGAGTCAGTGCACAACTGCCTGGCTCAGCCAATGCATTTTAGAATATTAACTATGAGAAGTTGTTTTGAGATGTTTAATTGGTTTTCTACCACAGCACCTCAGACTTTTGAGAAATTGGCTAACTCTATTCAGAGGCTGTACATAATGCCCTAAGGTTTTTCCTCTCTTTGCTCCCTCTCTGTCCCCACAGGAAATCTGCAAAGCAGGCTATATGTATGAATTATAGTTACTATTCTTAATCTCTTAGTTAGTGTCTGGAATGACAATAATGTGGAATGATACTGAGCTATTAATGTTATATGATAATATATTCATTCACATGTTAAAATGAAGTTCATAATAATTTATGAAGCTGTAATCACAGATGTAATTAGATTAGATTGGACAGAGAGATTTGTCTTCTTTCTGTATTGAAGATAATTCTGAAATTTAAAGAGAATGTTTTTTTATTTGATCCATCTAATTAATGATTTATCATTATACAACCAATATGAAGACTGCCTCTCAGCAGAGACCATATTTTTTTCTTCCCTCTTTAGTTTCGATTTTCGTCATCTATGGAGATTTTAATGATGGTTGCTGGTAGTTTATGTGCTATTGTTCATGGAGTAGCCCAGCCAGCTGTGTTGCTTGTGTTTGGTGCAATGGCAGACACATTTATTGAATATGACATTGAAATGCAAGAGCTTAAAGACCCAAACAAGACATGTATAAATAACACCATAGCATGGATTAATGGTACTATTTATCAGAATGAAAAGAATGCTACAATAGGATGTGGGTAAGTAATGGATGTATTTGTTTCTTTCCCATTGTTATCATAACTTGTCACAGAATGTATTGCTATCAAAGGTCCTGTTCAGCCTCTAAATCTTACTTTTTCTATTCATGAGGTAGGAAAGAGGCATGGTTCTTGTTACATAGTCCTGTTTCTGACCTGGAGATATTATCTGGAGGGACAGAAGGTCAGCTTGGACCTTGGTCTTTCAGTTGTAGCTGTCAGCAAGAATATTCTTTGATTGTTCTGATAACAGATATATATGTTACATGTCTGAGTTCATTATTCTATCTTCTCTGATTACACTGTAGGTAATGATGGCCTGTAATCATTCTGGTTGGGACTTAGTTACCTACAGGTGCCTGCTGACTTCTGAACAAGTTAGCTAAACTTTGGTCACTGAAAGAAATGAGCATTTCTAGAATGCAACTCAGCTTATGGGGGATGCCTGAGGCAGGCTGATTTGCCTGTAACCAGCCACCTCCTTGTTTATCAAGTGCTTTGACACATTTTCTAGGAGGATCTGCTCCATGATCTTAATTATCATGAAGAATTGTACTGGATATCTGTCAGGCACCTGATTTGTTTCCATGACTTGTTGTTTCCATGGTTTTTGTCAGAGATCAAGTCAGGTGCACAATGTTCCCTTTTGGCTTAAAATTTCTGTGTACAAAATTTTGAGTAAATTAAATAAAATTACCTGTCTGCAGGATGTTTTCTAAAAGTTGTCTAAAGGCATAACTTATAACAACCTACTTCAAAGTAGATGAAATGCAAAAGCAGCAATTCAGTGCCCTTCACTGATATTAAGAGTAATTTAGCACTCCTATTTGAGTAAAAAAACAAATTATCTTTTCAGATTAGCAAATTTATGGTACAAAGTAATATTTGAATTGACTTTAGCAGCCCTCACTTCTCCCCATAAAATGCAGTTGAAATGTGAATATTATTAGGTGCCATAATGGCACAAAGAAAGCACATTCTACATCTAATGAAAACTTGTTGGGCAGCTCTTCTCTCAAACACCCTCTCACCTGTGCTGTTTCAGAGCATGCAGTCTGGGGGGTTTCCCAGAGCCTACAGGGCTGCTCCAGGATGGAGGAGCATTTCTTGGTACCTGCCAGCTCCCTGCCCCTGTGCAACAGGCAGAACAAGGAAACCAGCCACTAGCAATAGCCTCAGTATTGGGAGACAATGCCTCTGTTAGCAAAACAAGCTGACTTCCACCTAGCCTGACTCTAACTTGAGGAAACACCGGATTAGAAATCTGTGAGAAACTTAAAACAGTATTACTTGATTTTTTTTCTTCTTTTTTCCCCCCTTTTTTTCTTTTTTCAGGCTGCTGGACATTGAATATGAAATGACCAAGTTTGCAGCATACTATGCAGGAATTGGTTGTGCCATACTTGTGTTAGGGTACCTCCAAGTTAGTATTTTGTTCTCTGTTTTGATTTCAAAGTTTAACTCACTAAATAATTAAGTTTATAATAATAATTTTGTTAGTTTTTAACTGCTTAGCTACTTATTTGAGCAGAACAGATGCTTTCAGTTCTCATTCTATTGCTGAAATATGTTATATATGTTATATATGCTGTTAGTCTCTAAAAATAACAGCTGAAGGGCATGCAGCTTCCCAGTAGCCATCTCAGCTGAGATGAGCCCTGTTTGTATTACAGAGATATTACAGAGCAGTACTAATGTAAAACTAATGTTGGAGAAGTATTGTACCCTATGTACTCTGTAGTAATTGTTAAGTCCTTGTGACTGAAGTGAGTCAAAAGCTTGGACAATTCATGCATAGTCTGCTGAAGGTTCCATGGCTTTTGAAGCCTTTTTTAATCACAAAAATTATTTGTCAATCTCCTTCAAAAACTATCCAAGAATTTTGCTGAGGTAGGATGGCTGCCATCCGTGTATTACTTACAGTTGTAGATGGAAAAAATTTTGTCTGCATGGCATTCATGTAACTGCATAAGTATATTTTACCTGAATAGTAATTTTATCAATAGCCTTTCCCATTCTAGCCAAATTGGTTTTTCTGATTTGCTGGTAGTAGAAAGACTTTTTACTGCAATTTTTCAGCTGTTTTGTGCTTTTCCCAGATCTGCTTTTGGGTTATGTCTGCAGCTCGTCAGATACAGAAAATCAGGAAAGCTTATTTCAGGAAAATAATGCGAATGGATATAGGCTGGTTTGACTGTACATCTGTAGGAGAACTGAACACCCGAATTTCTGAGTAAGTAAGCTAAAAAACCCATATGCTACAGAAAACATTTTGCAATTCCTTCCAAACACTGCAGAGTGCCAATAATGAAGTACATTTGACAAACACTTTTTAGTAGAAATACAGCTATGTTTGTGGGAGCAGCAACCAGACTGCTCCAGCACCTTTGAACTAAGTACCATAACTGTTAAACCACAATTATTTCCCTTTTGTGCCTTGTCTGTCAGTAAATGTGTATGGAGGAGTTGGATGGGTTTTGGGGTGGGGTTTTAGTTCCAGTTTGTCCTCTCCTCTCTTATCCTTTTGTGCCCAGTCCATTCAGACTGATCTATAATTTGGCTGCCAGTGCACACTCCCCGAATCTGGAGATGTTGATTTGAACCTTCTCTTAATTCCCAGAAAGGCAAATTACATTAGAGGCACATTTTGCTGTTGTTAACTTTTAGAAGAAAGAGTGAGTCTTGCTTAATTTTCTGTTAAAAAAGATACAAGCAGGCAGCTGTGGGGTGAATATGCTGCCTGTAATGGCTTTCTGTTCTCAGTTATGCCTGCGTAACAGTCACATATACTGAAGATTTTTTTGCAGTTGGAAGGGATTTTATTTTACTCATTGGTTTCTATTACTTTCTGTGGTATTCTTTTTATAAAGAATAAATGACAAGCTTTAGACACTGGGAAGAATTTCTTTGGAAAAAGTAAGAATTAATCATGTATTTGTCTAATAAATAACCCTTAGTTCCCTTGTTTTTGAACAAGATTGTCCTTTGCCTACAAAAGCTTCCTGACTGCAAAAAAACATTTGCCAGAAGAAATATAAACATGTTCTTTTAGTCAACACTCTTACAACAGAGGGCTGTAATTTCACTTGATTTATCAATAAGCTTACAACTTTGCACTTTAAATTGCAAGGCCACTTGCTACAGTTTATCCCAGGAATTCCCAGTAGTTCTAATCTCAGAGGTGAGGTAGTAGCCAAGAGTGACAGAAGTATAATGATTATTTTGTTTCAAGTTTTTCTGTGCTGGCAATGCCTAAGAGAGACCAAATGAACTCTGAAGCTGCTCTGGGGCCAAATGGTGTCAACTGCTGCACCATTGTCCTCCTATGATAGAACTGTCATGTTTTCTCACTGTCTCTGGTCATAAAGTAGTCCTCGATCTTCCCACTCTCCCTATCATTTAGAGAACAAAGTACCTGGTAGAGAGGAGAGAGGAACTGGGAGCTGGTGGAAGGTGGAACTAGAAGAGAGTTAGAGCCCTGTCCCTTTAGCAGGCCAGTATGGTACATTCTGAATGCCCCATGATGTAAGGAATGCTATATCAGCTATGCTGTTTTTACTTTATCAGATAACTGCAACCAGCTGGGATGTCCCTGCCCCATCCTCTGAATCAGCTGGGGCATGGTAGTAAGAGCCATCTAGTGAATGAGTGCTGCCAGGACTTTTCCTGGGAAAGGACAGTATCTTCTCTGCAGTATTCCTGCCTAAAAGCTTTCTCCATTGCAAAGGCATCAGATTTTCTCACTGTAGGGTCTTTGTACGGGTTGATGGTGAAAGAATAGGGATGAAGGAAGGGCCCTCTCCAGTGAAAAGCAACTAACCCAGATGTGGCCAAGACCTGCAGCACAAATAAAAGTTATGCTCACCAGTCTTCTGTTGATGTTGTTGTTTTCCAGTGATGTTAACAAAATTAATGAGGCTATTGCTGACCAAGTAGCAATCTTCATCCAGCGCATAACAACTTTTGTGTGTGGATTCCTACTGGGATTTGTCAGTGGCTGGAAATTGACCTTGGTTATCATTGCAGTCAGCCCTCTGCTTGGGGTTGGAGCAGCTCTCTATGGCCTGGTAAGTGAATTGTGAAAGGTTCATGTTGAGCAATGATGAGCAGGGAAGATCATGCCAGAAAGCTGTGAGGATTGGTGAAGTTGATTACACCCCTTTAAAGTCAAGAGAGGCAAATTATGGTCCCAGGAGCACTGAGTGAGGGGGAAGGGATGGAGGGAGAGGTGTGGTAGAAGGGAAGTGGGCTTTGCTCCCACTTCATTTATTCTGATTCCCAGAATAATAAATCCTGCTTCTAAGATGGGAGTGTAAGCATACCTTCTTGTGGGTCCTGTGAATGGGTAGTATTGCTGAGATCAGAAGCTGGCCTTTAACCTCTCTATTACTACACACCTGGTTTAGATGGTTACGAGATAGAGGACTTGATTTCTCTATTATGTAAATTAGTGTCTGTCCTGAGAGATAAGTTTCAGACACATAAAATGGTTGAAAACAGTCACTCAAACTTATCTCAAACTGTCCCTGGTCCTAGAAGCTGCTGCACCTTCTCCCAGTTTTTCCTGTTCTGCATCTCCATCCACTTCCTACAAACTTCCTGTCACCGTACAGAGGGAAAACAGTGAAAAGGGAAACTGCAGGATCCTCTGTCCTCTCACCTCCTCTCCCACACTCAGCAGGGCTGGGTAGTTCCTGCTCATCCTCTTCATTCTTGTTGGGTTCAGCCCTCTGGCAATCTCATTTCTTTCACTTCAGGAACAGCTTGCTATCATTTTCCTATCCAACCCCTAATGTAACTGTGATGAATTTCATGTCTTCCAGCTCTCCTTTAGCACCTTGTGCTAGCTGCAAGTAGATGACATGAATAATGACTCGTGAAGTGGGAGAGCAGAAACTTGGCAGGGAATGTAATAAACCCAAAATGCTTTTCCTTCATTTGTGATTTCTTTCTGACCTTACTCCCCTTTATGTTTGTAATTTTCTCTCTTTCCATTCTTATTTCTCTGTACCAATCTCTTTCCAGTCACATACTACTGTTAAGTGTTTCCTCATTATGAGCCTTATCAGCCCAAGTCTTTGTTTTACACCATGAAGGAAATAGATCCAAGGTCAATCTAGCCTGGCTTCCTGTCTTCAAAAGGGGCTAGTAGATGCATGGGGTAGGGTATTTGAAAAGAGTAAGCAAAGACTGACACATTACACTTTCTAATGATATCTCATTCCCAAGTCAATGTGGTATCTCTGTGCAGAATTGAAAATGACTACATTTTCTTCCATTAATTTGAGCATTTTTTGGAGTCTAAGTAAGCTTTTGGAATCCAATGTGCTCTGGGCTACTGTGTAGGGACCCATTTGCTGTCAGCCCAATGTACAGTGGTGGGCAACATCTGTTTATATCTTTCTCCACCACTACAGTTACCTCTTCTTCCTGAAGCTGGGATCTGCCACATTGGCTAAAGGGCTGCTCTTGGCACTTAAAGCTCCCCCTTCCTCCCACTGTGCACAAACCCTCACTCTGCAATCTGCTTCAGCCCAGTTAGAGCAGATAGAGGGAGGGAGGGAGGGAGGCAGGGAAAGCAGGAGTTGTCAGCTGCTCTTTCTAGCTGCTTGGAGCAGAGAGCTGTTGCAAAACATATGCTACAAAGGTATCTGCCCTGGCACTAGAAGACCTACGTCTCTGAGTGTGCAGCATGCCTAATCCAAGCCTGCTTGGAGTGCAGGAGGTGACTCAGTGCACAGCAGCCAGCACAGAGTGACAGCCAGCATTGCTTGTCACTGTCCTTTTCTGTTCCTGCAATTGAGGTGTAACCAGCTGCTTATGCTTTTGTAGGCTGTGGCAAAACTAACAGGCCGAGAATTAAAGGCTTATGCAAAAGCTGGAGCTGTGGCTGATGAAGTGCTCTCATCCATCAGAACAGTGGCTGCTTTTGGTGGGGAGAAGAAAGAAGTTGACAGGTTTGTTCAGACAAACTGTAAGGTCTCTGATTTCTTTTTGATGAAGCAGTATAATGCTGTACTGCACATCAGATTCATGGTAATTAATCTCTATATTCTACAACTATGACTATATTAGCTTTGAGACTTACATGCATATATGTTTCAGAAATTTAGGTTTCAAGTAATGTATGCAAAACTAGTTTTATAATTCAGTCTATCAGTGAAATAAAGCATCAGCAATACCATGTTCAATTCATGTTTACTTGTAGGAACATTCTGTCAATTTTTTCCCTAAACACTGTCTAATACCACTTTTGCAGAAAATCTGAAAACTTTTAGTACTTTCAAGCTAAGTAGGAGAATGAGGTTTATCAAGACAGGGTTTGATAATGTTTCTGCAAATTTCTCTTAAATTCTATGAAAACATAACTTGGCTGTAGGATGTGCTCTGGAGTGTTGGCCAAATTCTCAAATCCTGTGTTGCTCTGCCAAAACTCCAAGCCCCATGATGAGGTATCTGCAGTGAGTGTGGCTTTTCTTGTGCTTATTTCACTAGAACATACAAGGATTTTATGATCTGGGAGCATTGCTGATTTCAGTAGTGATCTCTCACTTCAGAGTGATTCTGTATTGACCCTTTGTGTGGACATTCTGCTGAGTCATCAATGGTGCCTCATTTTGTTGGTCTTTTCTCATTCTGAAATTTCTGTCAAATTTATTTAATTCCCTTTTATTTTTCTCTTTTTCTACAGATATGATAAGAACCTGGTGTTTGCTCAGCACTGGGGGATTCGAAAAGGAATAATAATGGGATTATTCACCGGTTACATGTGGTTTATAATTTTTCTAAGTTATGCATTAGCCTTTTGGTATGGCTCTAAACTTGTCCTTGAAGAAGAAGAGTATTCACCTGGCACTCTTCTGCAGGTACTCATTTTAGCTTGATGCAACTTTTCTGGACTGTTCTTTAAGATAATAATTCTGGAACACATATCTGTTCTGGTATCTGGTGGCTCAGTGGTAACAAACATTATGTATGTCTTTTAAAGATCATTACTCAGTATATGTATGTGACAACTGGGTAAGATTTTTTTTTAAATCCATGTTTATTTTAAAGATTTTGAATATTACCTACTGTGATCAAAATAATGCTTTCATTTGACAGCCCACTACACATTATCAGAGGCCTGGAACTAGCTTTCCCATTTTGTGGGTCAGCATGGTTCTTCTGGGATGTTGGCTTCTCTGAAGAACTTTATGATGAAAAACACTGTGGTAAAGAGACACTTAACCAAAGAAAGTCTTGTCATATCTAATCTCTCATGAACATTTTGTGTTCCTTTGAGAAACTATATCCTGTTGTTTTGTTTTTACAAAGGCCATGTAAACACGTATGCAGATACAAACCCACCTGGCTGTGGCTCCTGCAGTGTGTACAAAAAGTAGGCTCACCTGCAGGGTGATTTACTTCAGCCTCAAGCAGACCTGGGAAAGACAGAGAAAATACCTTCTAAAGTGCATTTGTTTGCTTTCTTGTTGGCTAATAATGCTCATATAGTGCATCAATGCAGTTCAGCAGATGCATGAGAAGTCATTAAGATGCTTGGTTTGCCTGTCTAAGCTGTAAACTATAACAAAAATGTGATGTCATACTTTGTTAACTTCTTTTCCTGCTTCTTCAGGTTTTCTTTGGTGTTTTAATAGGAGCGTTAAATCTTGGCCAGGCATCTCCCTGTCTGGAAGCCTTTGCCACTGGTCGTGGGGCTGCAACAAACATTTTTGAAACAATAGATAAAGTAAGTAATGAATTTCTAACCCATGTTACTTTGTAGTGTAAAAATAATTAAATGAGCCCCAAGTGGTACTGGTTTTATCTACTGTGTAAATAAGGAAAAATGAGTCCAATTAAAGAAAAATTTACTATGCAATAGGAAAAGCCTAGTGAGCTCAAAGAATGTGTTGAGCAGATTTCTTAAGTGGCCTGGTTCTGAGCTATGAAGCTTTACCTCAGCTACTGCTGTTCCTTGTTCCCATTTCTCCTTACATGCAATTACTTATCAGTGCAGGCCTGTGGAAGGTGTACTGGCATGCAGTAATAGCCACTCTGCAACCAAGCTTGCAGCAGCCATCCCATAGCTCCTGGCCTCCAGATGGCATCAAAAGGTGTGGCTCCATTGGCATTAGTGGGGAAGGTGGCCTCTGTCACCTGTCCCAGAGCTACCCTGAGCTAAAATGGGACCAAATGAGCACAGGCACTGGTCATATAGCAGTCATAGATGTTAATCACAATATTATCTAGACAGATAGTTACTTGAAATAAGGTTGTATGAGACCATGAGATGCCACTGGCATTTATTGGTGAGGATTCCTTTCTATAGCTTTATAAATTTAGTGGTTGGAAAAGTACTGTTGATCTTTTAAAGTATGTGTTATCTCTGTTCACTGACAAGCTTCACCATGCTAAAAGCTGTATAAACACATTAAAATGCTGCTTGTCCTCTACAGAGCACATAAGGCTATGGTAATGCTAGCAGAATTTTTAGTCACCCTTTAAACTTCTGTAATAATGATAAAACATATACACTTCATAATCTAAAGCTCTAAAATAAACTGAAAATAGACATGAATTAGGGATGTGTTTTTCTGAGAAAAAATTTAAAATCATAAAGAGTTGCAACAGAATCACAAAATTCAAGATAAGGCTGAGTCACATAACCTTAGGGTAAAAAAAGCAAACCAACGTCAGATTTCATCTGTCTAGAGAAAGAGTGACAAAATTAGATCCCTCTGCTTGCTGCATTTGTAGATTTGTGATTAGACTGCACAAGCACAGCTCTGCCCTGGCACTAAACGTAGTCATGTTGAGGTTCCCATTTGCAGGATCAATGAAACTTCTTCACAGATCATGGTATCTGAATTTAAGTAAGTCATATTCCTAAAGAGGAACCAATCTTCTAGCTGTTCTTAACATCTTAGAACATACTCCTTTCTCATTTTACCTTTCCTTTCAATCTGTTAGGCTATATAAAGAAATCATGCACATTTCAGTTATCAAATATATTGGTTGCAATTGTTTTAATTTATTGTCTGTATTCCATGCTTCAGAAATCTGTCCTTAAAATTTTTTATTTCTTTGTAATTCCTCAAATTTCTCTTAGTTCTCTGCTCACATCTAGCAGTCCTCAGTACCTCAATACCCAAGAGCTATCCAAAAGTATGTAAGACCCAAAGCTCTTCATAGGAAAACGTCAGTATTTCTCTGAGGACTGGGTGTGCAAGGAGGGATGTTTTAATTGCCAAGTGGCAAGGCCTGCAGATTTTCAGCAATGAATTGGTTGTTCGGTGCTGTGAGAGAATGTTTATGAGTGAGACAGTGCCATTTTATCCCTGAGGAGCTGGCTAAACTAGCTTAGTTAAAATGCCTCAGTTCCAGCAAAAACTACCTGAGTGGTTGGCTGTGGTATTTGCAGTAAGCCTAAATGAGAAGAGGGTGCATCCTTTTTGTCTGTGCTACCCACCAGGGACAATTTCCTCCTCTCTCTGGCCCTCAATTCCATGTCCCTTGCCTGCTATCTCTGGGGCAGAGCCTGCAGCTGGCTCCATGAAGCCAAGTGCTGTTCAAACAGAAGTGCCATGGCTTTGTATGATGTTGGGAATATTTATCTACTGCAGCACTGTTGACTGTTTAACAACAAATAAATAACCCAATAAATTTCATCCTAGAAACCCACCATTGACTGCATGTCAGAAGATGGCTACAAGCTGGATAAAGTACGAGGTGAAATTGAATTTCATAATGTAACATTCAATTATCCATCCAGACCAGATATAAAGGTAATGATTCATCACCCATCCTGTGAACACAATTATTGTAAACAAGCAAAATATCCTGGCTCTGCCAGCAATTTCTAGATTTTCAGTAGAGGTTGTTTTCCAGAAGCCCAGAGCCTTTGTTTAAAAGTAGACTGAGTAATTCTTAAATTAAAGGGTTCTTCTGCTTACTGTTCTGCTTATTTAACCATTCTGACATATCCATTGCCACACCAGCACATTCCTTGCTGATGAACATAAACTCCCAGTAATTTCAGGCAAATTCATCTGCATACAGTTTCTCTTATAATCAATGATGCCCTTGTATCAATGCGTACAAGACAGAGCACAAAGTAATAAACTGAATGGTGCAAGGAGATTTTGTAAAACTCTTCCATTACCTTGGGGATGCACCATGTGGCCCATTAAAATGCTAGGAAAGAGACAGGAGTGTAGGCTGTATACCCCACTATTTCTCTACTTGTGTGTTTGAATTTACAGTTTCTTCTTGGAAAATCCTATTATTGGACAAACAAATTAGTGCTGTTACTTGTAAAGATGGAAACACGTGTATCAAATTTTTCTACAGAATTTCACTGTACCATTCTTAATATTTATGCTTTAACATACATTCACAATACATGCACAGTGTAAAGGGAGTATAATTTAATAAGTTCTCTAGTGTTATTAACTTGACTAATTCTTAATGATGAACAACAGGAACAATGAAAGGTCAAAATCTGCCTGCCTGTTGTGGAAATGAGTGCTCTACATCTACAAAATCTTCAAACAGTGTAAAAATATGTGGCTTGCTTTATCTTCTTTCTTCACAATACTTTTCTGAATTTTGTAGAATTGCTTTAAATCTGTACTTTAAGATACCAAATATACTCACTTGGTTGTATGACTGTGGGAGTATTAAAACAGATAGATTCTGTTTCTGTTTTTTTTTTTCCTATCCAGATCTTGGATAACCTTAATATGGTGGTTAAAGCAGGAGAGACAACAGCTTTTGTTGGAGCTAGTGGAGCTGGAAAAAGTACTACAATACAGCTCATCCAGCGTTTCTATGACCCCACTGAAGGCATGGTGAGTGTCCCAGCCTAGAATGTTTCTCTGGCTCCAGAAACCTGAAAGAATGGCATGGTTTCTTCTCCAGTGTGGGAAGGAAGACTACTAACTCCCTTTCCATTTCTTTCTTCTTTTTTTCCCCCAATAATTTTTTAGATGACTGAAATATCTTCCTATACATTTCTTTTATAAGACTGTGCTTAATAGTCTTATAAAAACAATTATGTGAAAGACCAAGCTGTTAGGAAAAAATAAAAATTCTGTACTAAATCTGTGTAAAAACGATCCCTATAGAAATGATAATTCAAGAGAGACAAGTGTTTTCTGGAAGACCCAGTGTTGAACCTATAACATCACTTAGATATATGCAATTTCCATTTAGTAATGGCTTGGCTAAGAATATGAATTACATCAATTCAAAATCTCATTCCATTTAAGTGTTCCTATATTGAATAGGAACACATAATTACATACATGTTGACCTGTATTTGAATATATCACTTTCATGATTACTTTTCACCTGGTTTTATTTCTGATGCCAAGCAGAAATGGGGAATGAAATCAATGAGCACAACTCCAAGAACCAATACTACTGCCATTGTTTTGCCACCTTCTATGTCTGAAAGCAGATTTTTATGCAGGTCAAGGACACACAGCATCACAGGCCCTTCACTTCCAGTGTGTCTTTCTTTGTCTCGGAACTACAGTGTAAAATGTCCCTGACTTTTTTCCTAATTTTGTGTCCATGTTCTAATTGTAGATTACCCTGGATGGCCATGACATTCGTTCCCTGAATATCCAGTGGCTGCGCTCCCAGATTGGCATTGTTGAACAAGAGCCAGTGCTCTTTGCCACCACGATTGCAGAGAACATTCGCTACGGGCGGGATGAGGCTACCATGGAAGACATCATCAAAGCAGCCAAACAGGCCAATGCTTACAATTTCATCATGGACTTACCACAGGTATGCTCTGCCGTGGAAAGTCTTTGGCACAATTTGATAAGAAAAAAGATAATCCTTTCGTCCTTTTGTTCCTAGCCTGAAGCAATTTGTGCTCAAGTGGAAGGGCAGAAGATTAATACAGATAGAAAGCAACAACCTTTCCTTTGACTACAGTTATTTAGGTCTTACTACACATATGCCACCAAGTTACAAAAACAAACAACAAACCCCCAAAATACAACCCCGAGAAGAATTAGTTCCTCGGGAATCATTTACAACATTCAATAGCATGGTAATAATCATAGCATGATTTAAAAATTTGTATTTTTCATGCTATGCAGATGTGTTTCTGCTCAGACCAAAAGCAATGTAGAGCTCAGTAGCCAGCATATGTTACTTGAGCTGTCTGTACTGATGTGCACAAGCTCACCTCCTAGAACAAGCTCTGCAAGCCAGCTGGAGGTTCCTTCTTCTCCAGTGTCTTCCCTAATGACAACAGGCCTTCAGTCATTCCTCCTTACAAGACCTAATTGGATACTACTGAGCTATCTACTTTTCTAGAATGTTGTTTTGCCAAGTAGCTTCTGAAAATGACATTACAACAGTGAATGTTATTGACAGGATTCAAGTAGCATTAACTAATGTTAGTACATTTTCTTTATCCTCCATTTATGCATTTCCAGGCTTCCAGGAAACTGTTCACTGAAAGGCTGTTTAAAGGCCCCTATTTATTTCATGGAAAAGAAGGAATAAAAAAGATTTAGCTCCAAGTGAATATAATTATCCTGTCTCTCAATATGCCAGGCTTTATGTGTTTATTTAATTCTCTACCTGAACCCAATGCCATCAGAGTATGGTATCCATGAATCACAGACACAGTGTTTATGAGTCACAGGTCATCAGCAGACAAGTCCAGCTCTGTGAGAAGTTTGCTCGTGAGTCATCTGATGGAGAGTGGGTGGGTGATTCCTCTGCATTTCAGCTTTTGCTGATATAGTTGTTTTGAGCTGAACCGGAACATCTCACATTTCTAACCAGTGCATACTTTTTAGTGTGGGGCAAAATGATCTTGTACACTATGAAGAAAGTTATTTCATTTGTGGCTCTTTGAATCTGCTGCACTAACAATGTTTTTATTTAAAGTCTACTCCAAGGACAAATCTGAAAGACATTTTACCAATACCTTCACCAGAAGCTTAACAGTTTTTTTTCTTACGTTTAATTTTCACATTTTTTGCTTTGCCCAGCAATTTGACACTCATGTTGGAGAGGGTGGAAGCCAGATGAGTGGAGGTCAAAAACAGAGGATTGCCATTGCTCGAGCTTTGGTGCGAAACCCCAAAATCCTGCTCCTGGATATGGCTACGTCAGCACTGGATAATGAAAGTGAAGCGATTGTCCAAGAAGCACTTCATAAGGTTTGCTATAGTATAGCAAAAATTGGACTTGAAAGGGCAGAAATTATTTGTAATGCACTCTGCAGAGGGTGCTGCTGAATTGCAACAAATCAGTGATAAGCATTTCTTAACTGTTTCACATGTACCAGTAAAACCTTAGCATTATGGACTGAGAATAACTTTTTCTTATATTGGGACATCAACAGGAATCTATCCCTCCCTTTGCCCAGAAACAGATGCTCCTCTGCGGGCTGTGGATGGAGCTCAAGTCAAAGTCAGCTGAACCCATTAGAAAGACTCCTGTTAACCTGAGGAGCCTCTAGCTTGCACAGCTGGTTCCCAGCGTTTCAGTGTGCTGTGCTGGGAGTGGGGCTGTTGTTGTCTCCTCCAGGCTCGCCTCGGCCGCACCGCGATCTCCATTGCTCACCGCCTGTCAGCCGTCAAAGCCGCCGACGTCATCGTTGGGTTTGAGCACGGCAGGGCTGTCGAGAGAGGAACTCATGAGGAACTCTTGAAGAGGAAAGGGGTTTATTTCATGTTGGTGACCTTGCAAAGCAAAGGAGACACAGCACCTAATACAGAAGAAACAGAAAGTAAGAATTTTGTTTTCTTTTATAAAATCATGTAAAATCTCACAGAATGCAGATTTTAAATTTTCTTTCTTTTAATAAGGGCGAGTAGCTTCTTTTCATTTTCTGCTTTTATGGCTGAATTTTATCATTCATAGAAATAATACATTGGTAGCCAAAGTGGTTTTGTTGCATATACACTGAAAGACCTTTCTAATAGAAGTATGCCCTGAAATACTAGTTCTGACCTGCAATATCCATCATTTTATAGCTCCACTGTGTGCCAAAAGTCCAGCTCTGCTGCATTTGGAATTCAGGCACATTACAGAGTATGCTGAAACCACCCTATTTATTTTGCAAGAAGCAGATTTGAATCAAAGCTTCTGGAAATTAAGGTCTAATAGAACGATCTGTTGTATTTTTGTGAAGCATACACTGGATATGATTATCTTGAAATAGGAGAGCAATTGCAGAGTTAAAATAGGTAAAAAGTCTTTAGCAGTCACATCTGAAGTGAGATAGTCCTTGGGCTAATATTCAGTTAACTTTATTGTGTCAGATACAAATACATAACTTGTGAAACACGTAGGCTGAATAGCAAGGTTGTATTACACCCCTTGCCTTCAACGAAGTATTCCTTTTGTGACTTGGAGACTATGCACCTTATTGCAGAGCCACAATTTACTGAGGTTGTATTCAATTTTAACACTAACTGAAGAGCTCTATATACTGTATTTTGCAGCAGCAGAAAATAATGTGGTTGAGCCAAATCTTGAGAATGTCCAGTCATTCAGCAGGGGAAGCTATCGGGCCAGTTTGCGGTGAGTCTTAAAAATGGTTGTAAACCTCGATGTTTTCAGACTACTCTCAATGATTTTACTTCATTCCCCTGTTCCAAAATCCCAGCAGTGTTAATAAATCACTTTTCTGTGTGCTGTGTAAAAGAGGGTTGAAGGGCTGCAAGCGTTTTACTGAGATAGAGTTCATTTGGAAAGAAATAGCTTGAGTAATAATGTTACTGAATGAAGTCCATGGATAAATAGAAAGGTTCTTAATTTTGTTCCTTTCTATCCATAGTACCTTTTCTCCAATTTTAATCTCCTCTGTTAATATTCTGGTTTTGATATTACTAACATACAGCCATATTTGTAATATCTAATGCACTTTCAGTCCAGTCATTTGAAAAATTACTTGTGTGCAATTACTTGAGAAATCAATGCAATCTACAAGGACATTTTTATTATGGCTTCTACTTGATGAAAGTTAAAGCATTTCAAAACCAGACTATCTTGTAGCTAGACACTTATTTCTTTCAGGCAAGCCCATGTCAGTCATGTGCAAATGAATACATCTCCTACATCACAGAGTTATGTTTTGTCAGAGAGAGAGGGTGTTTGTTTCAGCATCCTTCTTTTGCTGGTCTGAATTACTTGTAGTGGTAATAGGGATTTGACTTGGTGTCTTAATAACTTGTGCAAATGTAGTAGGACACAGCACAGTTTTACTTAACAATGTCTGAGTGGTGTGAGTGGAGTATGATTTTGAAAAGTATTTGTCCCTGTTGGTGGGGTATTTTCTTCCCAAGAAGTTGAGAGAACATATTAAAGAAAAAGTCAGTGGGATTCCTATGAATTGCTTCAGTGGATTCTGATTAAGTTGATATGAAAACTTGCTTTGCAAGCAATTCTTGTTTTTATTAAGCTGTGAAGAACAGGCTCTTTCTGTCCTCTGCACAGAGCTTCACTTCGGCAGCGCTCAAGATCCCAGCTCTCTAATGTAGTCCCTGACCCTCCATTGTCTATTGGAGGAGATCCTGCAGAGTCTCCCTATCTTACGCCTTCCTATGGAGAAGACGATGGAAAAGCAAAAAAGGTCAGGTGCAAGAGTTTGTTATGAAGTTTTCAACTGAAGAGGTCATATTACTTGTTAATGATCACCTGTAGCTATGTGCTTAGAACTTAGGAGTTCTTGGCAGGTACATCTTCTTGGCTTGATCCTTTTCTCCACCTAAACAAAACCACAGCTTCAATTCTTATCTCTGTGTAAACCCTAGGCTGGAATTTTGATGGCTGTTATCATTATTGGTCCATATAAAATTTCTATCACAGAAATTTTGCTGTGCTATCTACCAGTTGGTAAATTGATATATACTGTAGATTTAGTTCAAAACCACATATTCATAAAAGCTGAATTAAGTAACAAAAACAAACTGCTCAGTCTGTGAAATGTAATTAATCAGTGATACAAATGGCACTGTTTCTTGTCCAGTAAAGAATAAATTCACTTTCATCTCAAAATCATCTGGAGACTTGAGCAGAAAGACACCCTCACTGCAACCTAACCCAGAATCCTTTCGCTGTCAGTATCCTCATTCAATCAACTGGCATAGAAAATAAAGGCCAGCATGTTTTAAAATTACAGAGACTATGTAGGAATATGCATGGTGGGTTTCCAAAGTGCTGCACCAATTTGCATGGCTGCAGTTGTTCAGTGCAGAGAGCAGCAGTTAGGAGTTACTCTTCTTGCTATTGCCAAGCCTATTCCATCTTGTGATAAATAGAGGGCTTGAGTGCTGTCATTCTGGCACCAGCTCAGGAGAAAGAGAAAATACAAGATGTTTCCACCCACTCCTCCCTGCATATTTCCAAGTTATAGGTCTTCACAATGTCTCTTCTGTCCAGTCATTTCTAGTCATATGAATTAAGGGAAATGAGCAGGGCTGAGCACATTAAGTGTTACAAAAATCCTGCACAAATCAGACTGCAGGATAAGTTATAACTTATTGATAAATATTCTGCCCTTACCGGGCATATAATCTGAGGATGTTTCAGAGAAGGGAGGCATAATTACCGTGTAAAAAGCCTGAATCCAGCTATCACTCTTAAATCTCTCTTGTTTTAATTATATCACATACCTGTTAATTTGATGCAGTCTGATAAGTGTGGTCACTCACAATACTTAAAAATAATATTTAAGAGATTGAGTGAGTGACACAAAAAGCTGCTTGTGAGGAGGGAGTTAAAGTTTTGGTACTGGGCATTGCATCACACCTTGTCTGGAGACAGCTGAAAGGGAATAGGCTGAGTTTCAGTGGCAGAAAACCTTAAACTGGTTGTAAATAACCTCTGCAGCTGGAACAATTAGAGCTGCAAAAGGTATGAATCTCTCCCTTTTTCCCCAGGGATGGTAAAGGTTGTTGTTTATTTAACCCTCTTGTTAAATAAACTTTTCTCATTAGGGCCACAAAAGAGCTCCAGACAGCAGCCATCTCTGCCCCTCCTGTCCAAAGCTAGGGCAGCTGTTTGGGCACAAAATTTTAACTATTTTATATTGCTATCAAAGGGAGAGCATCACTGAGGGAATGCATTCCCTTCATAAATCCAACCTGTTTCTTAGGAATCTGTTGTGGAGGAAGATGCCAAGCCCGTACCCTTTACCAGAATTCTGAAATACAATGCTTCGGAATGGCCGTACCTGGTGCTTGGATCTCTGGCAGCAGCTGTGAATGGAGCCGTCAATCCACTCTACGCTTTGTTATTCAGTCAGATTCTTGGGGTATGTTATGATAACATTTTAAAGTGTTTTAGCTCTGAAACAGAGGAGACTGAATGTATGATGCATGATTTGACATGTTTTGGCAAATCTTTAGATTTCATTAAGTAAATGGGGTTAACCTTTTTGCCTAAAAACATTCATTCAGTAGAGATATTTATATCGCTGTCATCACACTTATCATTAGAGCTCTTTGAAGGGGCAGGCTTATCAGCATTTGTCATGTGTTCTTCATTATCTCTATTGTTCATTTTCCAGGAACTATTGGGAAAGGGTTTCTATACTTGCATGCAGTTTATTTTAGATGAGACAAAATGAACCTCACGTGCAGGTACAGTGGAGAGAGACACATGCAAAGGTTCTTCTCTGCAGAATTTTATTGTACAAACTTGGGCAAGCCTTTGAGAAAGCTTTGGATCAAATCTAAAAATTACTTCACTTTCTTGTTTACATATTTCAGGCACCTCTTTGCTGCCTGCCCCCTGCGGAATGCCCAGGGAGAGACAGAGAATTGTAACTGGTTTCACAGCCACTAGCAAAAGAGTAGGCTTGCACCAACAGGTTTGGAAGCAGGAAGTAGGGATATGCTTTAAACCTTAACATTCACTGAAGGACGCAGTATTATCAAAATCCACAGCCTCTCTTGAAACTTGTCAAGTTCAGCCATGAGTGTTTATGTCTTCAAAAACTTGCTGTGATAGAAGGAGGATGCTTCCCCTTTTGTATAAAAGCTTTCTGGGGAAATAATTGCCAAGTTGGTGGGAAACTGGAGGGCTGCCTGAAGATACTCAGTGCTGCTCTAACTAGTGCCTAGGAAAGTGTCCTAAATTTTCAAGAATTAGGCTAGAAAAAACCCATCTGTTCATGCTTTATCTTATTAAGTAAAGTAATGACACATTCATTGGGAATAAAATGGGAATGCCACTGGCTTTTTGTGGTTTTGGTACCCATTTGAGGTAGGATAAAACTTGTGCTTTGCACTCCATTGCTTAGGTCATGGTAGGTACACGTGTGCAAAAATATGTGCCCTAAAGGGGACAGATATTGGAGGTTGAAAACCTTACAGGCAGGAAAAAGTGAATGAATCCATGAATGAATGAATGAATGAATGAATGAATGAATGAATGAATGAATGAATGCCCCACCATTTGAGCTACTGGTAGAAAAGGATTCTAAGGGAAGTGCCAGCAATCTATAAAAAGAAAGGTTGACCTTTTGCTGTTTGGTTTTTTGGGGGAACTGTTTTGGCTTAGGCATTTCTCTCTGGAAAATTGCTCAGGTCTTTGAATCACATTTACTTGCAGTTTGACATTTGCTAAGTAAGATCCTGTGAGCAGGAGAGTAAAGGATGTTCCAGGCCCTGTTGATACATTTAGCACTTCTGCCCAATGTGCTTGGCCTTTAGGCATAGGTGTGCCACCTCCAAACAATTTTTGAGTGTCTAGACCTCATGTCAAGGGCTGTGGCTTTCACTAGACAGCATGTGAGACACTGCTATACACATTCCACAGTGACTCTAACATTTGATTCTTTTGGAGAGGGGTCTTCTAGACCCTGGGAGGTCTGGGGCTGGTGCCATCCTGCAAGATGCTAAACACCTTCATCACCAAGGATAAATTCCTACTCTTGAAAGCCTCAGTCTGTCAAAGGAGAGAGGCTGCAAGAAAAAGCAAGCCATAATGAATATGAGGAAAGTCCAATATCTGTGTTTCATTAATTTAAAATATTTCTACCTGGTGCTAAGGCAGTCAGGCAGATGGAACATACATCTCCTTTCAGATCTGTCCAAATATCTGCAATGTTGTTGTGTCAGACATGTGGGCTTGTACTCTGGGACAAATGTGCTGGGGAAGTGGGGGGAAAATCCCCACAGCTGTGAAGTGAAAGGATAAATTTAGCTAAGTCTGCCCTGAAGGCTTTCAGAAATCAGCCCCAAAAAGTCAATGAAGAACTGGGTAATACTGAGTATGTACCTTTTGAACAAAGTTTGCAGTAGCTTCTTTTATTATGCTTTGGTGCTCCCTGTGGAATTGTCTCAGAGTATGGATCCTTTCCAGTGAAACTCAGCTGAAAGATGTGCTCTTACTGCTACTGGGCATGGACTCCATGGCTCCAGATAAAAGATAGTCCACACTAAAACTGCTGAGACTTACATGATCTGAACATGCACATCTCAGCAATAAATCCTTCTTTTTATAAACCTGCTGCTATTGTCCATGCTGCATTGACATAATTGTTATTTTTTTAATAAAGAACACAGATTAAAAACATAACAAAGCATGTTAGGATAGTTGCAGAATGGGGTAGTTCAATTTTACAGGGCAGACTTGTAAGGGGGAAAAAAATCCTCTGTTTGCAATACCAAGATCTCTTCCTGATGATTGTTATCCATATTTCCTTCTGCAGGACTATAACTTGGTTTTGCTCTCAGTTTAGGGAGAGTGTAAGCACATACTTCAGCCCATTCTTTTTTTAAGCTCATTCTTCCTTGAATTTAAAGCTTGCAAGAGGAATCCCATGCTTACCAATAACTGTCTTCATCAGAAATGCTCAAGGTGTGTTGCAGACATTGTAGTTCTCTCAGCCTTTATCTAGGTGCAATGGAGAGCCTGGGTACAGGAACTAGGAAGGCCTTTCATAATGTATTTCTTGCATAAGAAAAAGCAGGGGAACCACTTTGAATGTGGGTGATGTGGACAGAATATTAACACAAAGGCTCTCAGCATTCTCCCTTTTTATGAGTACCTTTCATGTGTGTAGATATGAAACCAGTCTCTTGAAATCAGAAACTCTGTCGCCTTCGACTTTCTTGAAATGAGGAATCCTACTTAATCTTGCCCACCATCCAGCCATACAGAAACAGTGGACAAAATTTTCTTTATAACAACCATAAATACTTACTGGGTTCACTGTAGGGTCCTAGGGAAAGCATTTATATCTGTTTGCAATGCTCAGTCTTGTGTTTGACCAGAGAGAAAAATTTCAAAGTGTGAAAGGAAGAAATATTGAATTTGACCCATGTATGTATGGGGCCATGCCAGTGTTTCTGGATAACTGTGCAGACACAATACTCAGGACACTTGTGAAAAAGCCATCAGTATCTCTGGAGAGGAGTGTTTTTCATCCCAGTTCACAACTACATATTTACCATGATACATCATACACTGTGCTTATCCTTCTGTTTGCTAGTTGTATTCATTAGATCTCCTGTTAATTTCAAAAGAGATCTTGCTGGTATTTTTTCATACAAAAAAGTACCACAGCACTGCAATTGCATGACATCAACATGAACAAATACTCTCAATGAGGAGTTGTTAGTTACTCCCCTGGTTATGTTTTAGGCCAGCTCTGCTTCTGGCATGTCCAGTGCTATGAACTGCACTTTCCCATTCATGTCTAGATATTGCACACCATGATGACACAGAAAATACCATCACAATACCACAGCAATTCTAACATCTGGAATCCTCATGGGACACAGTTTATGAGTGCACCTTGTATCTCGCTCTGTCAAAGTATTTCAGTAGAATATTTTCCACAGAAAAAAAAAAAAACAACAAAATCAAAACAATGCAAACAAAAACCCAACAAACAAAACCAAAACAGTGGTATCTCTCCTAGACACATAACATACAAAGATAGATTAAACTAGCTCAACAGGCTGTTCAGTTCGGGATCAAACATGAATTACTGAATGTACAGTGGATGTCATTAAGGGGACAGGAGCAGCTGCAGATCATTGTATATTTTGTTCTTACTATGACAGATTAAAACATACCTGGTGATTTTTTTCTTTAAAACAAAGATTCATCTAAGACAGTAATATGCTTGCTACAGATAAGACAGCATGGTGTTGGAACAGCTCTTAGTTTGAAACACTAAGGGCTGTTATGCTATTATCATTTTGGAATCTGCAGGATTTATTTTGTTGCCAAGGCACTGGTGTACAAAGTTAAAATACTTGAAGTGAAATTCCCAGTAGAGAACATCTATTTCTTTTTCTCAGATTCCTCCTCTAATTCCTCTCTGTTACTTTGAGGTATGGGTCATTTCAAACAAAAAATAATATGGTTGACCTTTTAAGACCAGTACTTAAGTTTATTTTAATGTAATTTTTATATTCTGTAGCTGTAATGAACATTTCTTCTCTTTCTACCGTTAAATAGTCACCTAGAAGAATTTAGGTTGGTTTTGATACAGGCAGAAGTTGAATGCATAAGTTATTTTTAATTACACCTTGTAAGTAAGATTGAGAGATTGGACAGTTTATAGTAATTTTACCTGTGAAATCCAGATAAAAATTACAGGTAAATTTTACCAGTGAGAATTAATTTAAGATTAGTGGAGAAGTACAAATGTGAGCTTTGACCTCCATCTGGAAGCAGCAGAAATAGTCCAGATAAAGAACTTCAGATAGGTAAACTCTGATTGAAAGGAATTGTAAAGGATGAATTTGGACCATCTCTTCAGCAGCAGCCAATAACATTGGCAGGTGTTGAAAAAGACCAGATATTAAAAAATGAAAATCCCATGGAGATTGGTACTGAATGGGGTGGAGGGGCTCCCCTTTAAGCACTAATGCTTTTTCTCAGGTGCCCAGCAGTAATTTAGTGGCTTGTATCCACACTCCTTCAGGAAAACAGTAAGTTCTCCTCTTGGAGCTTACCTATGGCAATTACAAGTGTTGTGCAGGGAGTCACACTAGGATATAATTATTTAAAGACTTTATTTTCTACAGCCCAATAAAGATGCAGATGGCACAGAGCAGGAGGAGGTAAGATGCTGCACAGCCGCACTGCTGCTTTGTTGCTATGCTGTTTATTACATCGCTGTTCTCTGGTTATCATTGTCTGCAGTGGGGGATGAGTGGTTAATTATAACGAGGGATGGGTCACAAATAGGAGTAGAGTGTGCAGACACTGAGTATACTGAACTTGTTGTTTATAAGGAGTAAAACCCATTACGTTTTAATCCAGGCTCACCTTAGGAAAAATAAGAAATCAGACCTTTGCAGGGGGTGAGAGAGGGAGAGCTCTGTGTTCTGGTTTTGGTTCTAGGGTGGGTTTCTACACTTGGCAATTGGGAATCGAGAATAAACTTCACACACAGCAAAAGTGACATTTCTGTTTATTTCTTTTCAAAGACCTTCTCCATTCTTGATGAAGAAAATCAAAAAAACCAGATCAATGGCGTCTGTGTGCTCTTTGTCTTAGTTGGAGTTCTTTCATTTTTCACACAGTTTCTACAGGTAATAGCAGTCCAATTTAGCAATACATATTTTTGGTTTTGCACCCTTTCTCAGTGGATATCTCTCTCTGTACAATCTTTATTCATTCTCATGCACTCCAGGGATACACCTTTGCCAAGTCGGGTGAGCTGCTTACAAGGCGGTTAAGGAAAATTGGTTTCCAGGCTATGCTGGGGCAAGACATTGGTTGGTTTGATGACCGGAAGAACAGCCCCGGTGCTTTGACAACAAGACTTGCAACAGATGCCTCACAGGTCCAAGGGGTAAGACCTGGCACCTCATGAATCATTTTACTATGAGCACTGATTGAAGGCCTATTTTGGCACATTGTCACAGAGATTAGCTACCATGCAACCAGCCAGGTCACTGTAGATCTGTTCTTGGTAAGCCAATTAAGGTACTTCTGTTCATCACAGACTGCCACCATGGAACTAATAATAGCATATGGTATATCCTGAAAGTACAAATAGGGTCAAACAAGAACACAATAATCAGTAAAATACAAACCAACAATAGAATGGGAAGGAACACCCAGTGTAGAAGTTTGATCTTTTTTTGGAGAAAAAAAAAGAGATGAATTTGTGGAGATGAATTACCTTTTTTGCCACAATGCTTCAAGTGTTTATTTCAAAAACATGTTAAAATAGTATGTTATTGACAGTCATTAATAACTATGTTTTCCAGTTTTCAGCATGGTACTGTGCATGTTGTGGCAATTTTGATCTAAACTGACAACCCACTTGAAAAACCAATCTGCAGTCCTGGTTGGTGCTCCAGCTGGGAATCCTGCAGCCAGTTTCAGTATTTGGGAAAGTGAGACACTAACTGCATGCATTGTGCTCCTTAGTGGCTGAAGGTTAAATCATGCTGAGCTGTATCTGTTACCTGTCTGAACTGATCCTTTGGTAGAAGTGAGTCAGATGCCCTTTTACTGGGCTCCAATGCAAGCAATTTTCTAGAAATGAGGAAGGAGATGTACAGATTTCTTTTATTGCAAAAATTGTCATGCTTCAGCTTGACTGAAGATTGTTAGTTTTAAAAAACTATCTACAGAATCAGAGAAACCAGCTGCAAACCTCACAGGCACTTACAGAACATCTTTTAATTGAAATAAATAAACTTGTAAACCTCTGACTGAAGCATTTAATAGCCTCCTAAGGAGACATCTTTGTTCGAAGCACAGGCAGAGCAGTGGGGCACAGCCACCCAATCCACAGCTTGCAGGAGATGAGGGAGACCTGAGCTGCCCAAGCAGCAGTGCCCTGCACCTTTCATTGCCTGACACAGACCTTGCTGCAGGTCAGAGGAGGAGTAGATGATGAGCATTTTGTGCTGCCAAGTTCATACCCTGCAAATGAGTTTGACTGAAAATCATCAAGGATATCAAATGTACTTTTTTATTCTAATATATAGCAATATAGTTCCTATTTAGGTTGCTGTTTACTGCTATGAAAGAAAATTACTTTTGAGTAAATAAATCAAGTCTATTAAAAAACATCATTAATGCAGTACATAAGGAGCAGAGAAATGCATTTAATAAAGATGTTGTCAAAGCTGTATTTAATTTTTTCTTTAATAAAGGGATAGGCAGAAATACAACTTTGTTACATCCCTTTTCAATGATGTTGCTTACTGATTTTAGCACAGCTGAGGCTTTGTTGTTAATAGCTAAGTTACAAAAGGGTCCTGTTGATTATTTATATCTAGATGGATAAATGTAGAGACTAAACAATGTATTCAGATGAATCTTTCTCCAGAGAACCAAGGAAACTGATGTCAATAGTTAGATTATCTTTCTCATAATCACTAGAAACAATCTGAATTCTCAATGGAAAACTTGGTGGATCAAAGGAATATTGGACATTTGCAGTCCTCCTCTTGATACAATTACTTGGAAACAATATATCCAAACTGTCTAAATTCCAGTGCAGTCAGTAGCTGTTAGTGTCTTATGTTATTTTAATATACAGTTTTCTAAAGTTTTATAGGAAAATTTGTTCAATTTGTTTTTGAAGTATAAGTCAATCATGTCTGTTTCTTTTCTTCAAAGGCAACTGGATCACAGATAGGAATGATGGTCAATGCCTTTACTAACATTGGGGTGGCCATGATCATTGCCTTCTACTTCAGCTGGAAACTGAGTTTGGTAATAATGTGTTTCCTGCCATTTTTGGCTTTATCTGGAGCTGTGCAGGCTAAAATGCTGACAGGATTTGCCTCGCAGGACAAGAAAGCATTGGAAGCTACTGGCCGGGTAATGATGTTTAAAGACTAATTTATATTTGCAGTCATGGGTAGATGAAAAATCAGTCATTGGGGACCATGAGTAATTCAAATGTCATGAGACTGGAAATGCTTTGTGAATAAGTTGCAATATTTCAGCTTTTCAAACCACTGAAACACCATTGGGAACTCCCTAACTGCAGAAGCATTTGCTGCATGGAACATGACTGACCTTTTGAAAGTTACTGCACTGAAGTGATGGACACAGATCTCTCAGCAGGCCAGTTCACCTTTGTAGGGTTTTATTTAAACACCCATTTGTTGATGCCCTGTGATTATGCTGTCCTCAGAAAGCAGGGATACTTTTTCACCTAGAAATGCTCACACCTGAGAATCTGGCACTGAACCACAAATCAGTATGTGGATTTTAGAGAGGACAGTTGTTCCTTTGGTGGAATTAAGCTCTTAGCCCTTCCCATCTTAATAATTAGGACTTGACCAATTGCCCGCACCCAGAATGGTTAATTATTTACAAAAGTCATTAATGAAAATACTTCTTGACAAGGAGAGAAACTTCACTAATGAGTCAAGACATCAGCTCTTACTCAATAGAACAACCCAGAGGCTGTGATGAAGACACTGCTTCAGCAGTTTTGGTGATGACTGTTTCTGTCTGATGTTATTTTCTAATTTATTTGCCAGCACTGCTTCCAAATGCTAAAAACACCGAGTTCTTCCAGAGTGATTGCTCATCAGCCATGCTAAACATGGAAAAGCCCAGTCTGCACAATCCAATTCACAGTACCCACTTATCTGCTCCTTCACATTGAATGATAATGCAAGACACTGACTTCTAATTTTGGCTGGGAAAAAAACCCCTGAAATTGGATTTCTGCTTGTGTACATTGTCTACATTCAGATCTTTTCCTACATGCTGAAAACATTCATAAGCTATATACCACACTTGCTTCCCAAAGGAATGTGTTACATTATGAATCTACTATCAAAGTCCAAGCAAACTACAGCATTTTAAAACAATTTCTTAATAAAACTAATTGAGGTTAAAAGGGAGAAATTAGGACCAAACAAGCTGACAATTTACTTCTGTAGATGAAATTGTGGTACTATTTTCTTTAGGACATAAACTAAAATTCTGCCTGGCAATAAATTACAATATGCAGCCTACAATTAATTAAGGTTCCACACATTTTCTGTGGGGATTATCTCATCATTTCCTGTGCTGCATTGTTCTATGTGCACAGGCAGCCATTTGCTTACTCTTTGCCTATGTACAAGGTAAAAATCTTGGAAATTGATGTCACTGATGATTTATATGTTCCATCTCATCAGCCTTTTGGATATCAGAGAGGGAGGGAGGGTAAGCAGGTGAGGAGACTATGTCAATTCAAGTGTAATTTATGAAACAAGCTAGGGATAGCATCCCTTTTAACTCTTTCTCTGACATTGCTAAAAGTAACACAAAGCAATTAAAATAAACATATTTAATGGATAAATCCATGCAATCAAAGAAGTTCCTAAAACCATCTTTGTTTTTGTGGATGTCACATTTATTCACATTATGTGTGATAAATCACCAGCAAGAGCATGTGCCCAATTGCCTGAGAGTGCTTGCAGTAACAGCTCCAGTGGAGCAAGCAGAGCATTGATCTTGAGGATGTCAATAGGTAATTGGTTGTAGGAAAGGTTCTCTTTAGGCTGGCTGATGTTTGGGCCAGTCTGTATCATGTCTGAATGAATTTATATATTGCACCAGTGTCCTGAGTTCATGAAAGAATTATGCATTTGTGAGAGCACTCTCTACTTTCCCAAGTAAAAATTAGGAGCTTTTACCCATTTTTATTTTTTTCTCTTCCAGATTGCCAGTGAAGCTCTCTCTAACATCAGAACAGTAGCTGGGATAGGAAAAGAGAAAATGTTTATCAACAATTTTGAGAAGCACCTGGATATGCCCTACAGAGCTGCAATCAAAAAAGCACACGTGTACGGACTCTGCTTTGGCTTTGCCCAGAGCATTGTGTTCATTGCCAACTCCGTCTCTTACCGATACGGGGGGTTTCTGGTTGACACTGAAGGACTGCATTACAGCTTTGTGTTCAGGTGAGTGCCTGCCCAGAGCCACACATGGGTTTCTAGAAGTTCTGGACTTGGTGTGGTGTTCAGTTTCCTGATGGCTTCCCAAGAATGATTGTGTCCCCCTTCCCCCCAGGGTGATCTCTGCTATTGTCACCAGTGGAACTGCTTTGGGAAAAGCTTCTTCCTATACCCCAAACTATGCCAAAGCCAAAACATCTGCTGCACGCTTTTTTCAACTGGTTGATCGGCTTCCTACAATCAGTGTCTACAGTGAGAAAGGGGAAAAATGGGTAAGAGTGGAGATAAGTAGTTTGTGATGTCAGTCAGCTCACTACAGGCATGGAAGTTGCACTCATGATTTAGGAGTCAATGAGGATCAGTGCTTTACAAGAAGATTATGCTGATAGTAACATTTTAATTTGTCTTTGCTCTTTTGGAAGCAAGCTCTGTACTAGACGGCAAGAGTGGTACAAAGTCAGCCATTAAGAATTTGTCAGTGTTAAACATACGTAAATTGGAATAGAACTGATTTGGTGACTCACAGAATCACAAGTTCTTATTTCCTGCTTTACAGTTCATGACAAACCTGACTATTGCTGGTTTATAATGAAGGTTTTTCCATTCACATCAAACTGGTGGGGCAGTGTGCATGAGGAGACAAAGAATTGTTGAGTCAGACAAAATGAAAATGCTCAGTTTCTGGTGAATTGAAAAGTCAGACCCAGAAAATTGAAATTCTTTACTTTATACACCGTGTCTATATTAAAATTAAAAACTTACCCATTTGCAAGGCAATACCATTTCCAATTGATGCCTCTGACCAGCGCCATGCAGGGAAGCATAAGTAGAGAAATAGTGTTATGACTAATAGCTTCATCTCTTGGACAGCTACTCCAGCATGGTTTTTCCCTTTTACTGAGATAATTTCATAAGCACAAATGTCATATTTTGAGCAAAAGATGCAAGAATGAATCTGAGGAAGAGTTGTTTTGTACTTTACAATTCAGTGTTGAGCTTGAGCTCACAGTAACATCTTTCTCTTTTTTTTTTTTTTTTTCACCAGGATGATTTCAAGGGAAGCATTGAATTTCTTGACTGTAAATTCACATACCCTTCTCGGCCTGATATTCAGGTCCTGAAAGGACTCTCCATATCTGTTAAGCCTGGACAGACTTTGGCATTTGTTGGAAGTAGTGGCTGTGGTAAGAGCACCAGTGTCCAGCTTCTGGAGCGTTTCTATGACCCTGAGGAAGGAAGTGTGGTAAGCAAAGAAAATGTGGTTTCTGTGCTGTTGTTTTCAGCAATGCTCCAAAGGGCCTTCTGCCTGTGTCCGACTGTGCAGCCTAGCAGTGGTGGCACGTACATGTGCAGCTTGAGGCTTCAGCTCCTTCTTGAAAGGACAGGTGTGGACTATTTGGACACTTGCCAAGTATTAGCTCAGACATATTCAGCCAAGCTCAGAATTATGCATTATGTGCAAGATCATGCATTATGTAGGCCATAGGCATTTGCCTTGGTAGGTTCTGAATGAAACATACAATGTGTGCTGTACATTTCGAGAGCACAAGCAAAGTCAAGTCTGAATGGAGCAACAAAGAGCCTGGAATTTGTCTAGATTTAACTTCCAGTTACTCAGTTACTGACAGCTTAAAAAACTTTTATATGTTTTCCTAACATAAATACTTACCCATCTAGATTGATTTCTCTTTCTCTGGGAAAAATCTGTGTGGTGATCACTGTGTCTGGAAGGCAATAAAGCATGTGCCTAACCTCAAGCAATTAAATAGTTCACTAGGACTTAAAACTGAGCAATTGGTCTATCGTATTTTGTGGTATGGATCAAAGCCATACCACAAAATACACATCATGCACAAAGGAGTCAGATATAAGCAATTCAGCCAAACACTTTGAATCAGTTGTGTTTGTGTTTCAATGATATGGATAAATGATTTAGTTTTGCTATAAACTTGGGGTGTTGCAAGCTGGTGTTTTGTAATGATGTTTCAAGTTTTCTCCCATTTCCTCGTAGTTAATAGATGGACATGACTCTAGGAACATAAATGTGCAGTTTCTTAGATCAAAAATTGGAATAGTGTCACAGGAGCCTGTGCTATTTGACTGCAGCATTGCTGATAATATCAAATATGGCAGTAACACAAAAGAGGCGACAATGGAGAAAGTCATAGAAGCGGCCCAGAAGGCTCAACTGCATGATTTTGTCATGTCTCTGCCTAATGTAAGTACCTGCGAGGCCTCGGCTGCTCAGTGGTCATTTCAGCTGGAGTTGCTCTGAAACCAGTTAAAGTTGCTATGCACGTGCACCTTTTATGTCCTTTTACAGCTATGACAATAGAAGCAAAGAGGGTGCCATGACCATTTGTTGTGTTCCTGAGAGTTTGGGTGTGAGTTACTACTGAATTCTTACACAGTAGGCAAATACATAATATTTGAAGCGGGCTGCTTATGTACACTTAAAATATTTAAAGGCACTGAAAAAATATAAATATAAAAAGAACATAGAAGGTGTGGATGCAGTTAAGGCACTCAAATAAAACACTTCTCTCGAAAGCCCTTAAATCACTTTTAGCCTCTTCTCCCAAATCTAGGGCAGGGCAAATTCTTTTTGCCTCAGACAAAGCAGCCAATATCTTGCTGTCACATTTTTCCTCCAGGCCCATCACTGTGCTGTCTGGGCCTTGGAGCCATGTGCAGACAAAGCATGGCTTGAAAACCTCTCCTCAAATATGTGTACTGCTGTATTGTGTTTCTGCATTCCCAGGTTCTGCAAGGAGGCAGCAATGGTTAGCATTCTTGCCTCTCTCCTGCTCTTCCTTTAGGCTGTGTACTGGTGTGTTAACTTACATCTGAATAAAACTCTCCTTTTCTAAAATTTTCAGAAATATGAAACTAATGTTGGGGCTCAAGGATCCCAGCTGTCTCGTGGGCAAAAGCAACGCATTGCCATAGCAAGGGCCATCATACGAGACCCTAAAATTTTATTACTGGATGAAGCTACATCTGCCTTAGATACAGAAAGTGAAAAGGTAAATACAGAGTGATAAGCAATAAGGGAAAGCTAACACAATGACTTACAACATACAATACCTTTTGTGTTTTATAGATATGCCAACGTACATTATTACATCATTAATTTAACACTTTCACCTTTAATGATCTTTCCAAAAAGTGCAGGAGATACAGCTGTAAGAAAAATTAGCCAGCTCCAAGTGCTCTTAAACTGCCCATGAGCCAGCACTTTTTCAGAAATGTGGATACTAATTGCCTCGATTTCAAAGCATTCCATTGACATTTAGCATGTCAGCAGAGTAGAGGCCTTCCCTGATTTCTACTGCTGTCTGTGTTTAGCTGTCCCTTGTTTGTACTGCTGGAAAACAGTTCATGACCCAGCCAAGCACCTCAATATCAGAACCTCTGATTTAGTCTCATTGTCCCTTTTACAAGTGTTGCAAAATACAGTTAATTAATCGGAAGCAATTGGGTTCCTCCAGCTCTGAGCCTTGTTCAGTTTGCACATTTTCACTCTGACACTTTGTCTGTGGCCTTTAGACCGTGCAGGCAGCGCTGGATAAAGCCAGAGAAGGGCGCACCTGCATCGTCATTGCCCACCGCTTGTCCACCATCCAGAACGCCGACATCATCGCTGTGATGTCACAAGGACTTGTCATTGAAAGGGGCACTCATGATGAACTGATGGCCATGGAAGGAGCCTACTGGAAGCTTGTTACTACTGGAGCCCCAATTAGCTGAATTAGTGTGATTCTAAATTTGAAAGATTTTTGTAAGAAAATACTTTGTGGTAGGTATGTGTGTGTTGGTGCTCCATTGTGCTACAGAGTGCTCTGCAATACTGTGAAATCTCTGGAACCCTGAATGTATGTAGCTGTCTGCATCAAGCACACTTGTCCAGCACATGCAAAGTACTAAGGACAGCCTGATACACTCAGGAAGTAGCTTAGCCCACTGATAAGCGAAAAAAATCCTGAAAATGGGAAAGATCTTTTCTGGGGAGTTGCCCATACCTGCAGTCAGACTGCTCAGTCCTGTCATGCCTCAACTAGCAATCAAGGAAGACTCTGCTCTGGTGTTTTAGAAACTGCCCTTTCTCTAGGTAGGCTGAATGAGTGAAAACAGCTCCACAAATGATGGTGTACATCTGAAGGGATCAAATCTGTCCTAATGTTTGGTCTGCAGACCAGACAGCAGAGGCCCTTCCTGTGCATGGAGAAGCCCCACTCTTTCACCCCATTGTACCACACACGTCAGTGGTGCTGTTGGGGGAGGCTGAGCTTCCCTTGTGTGCACTTGCAGCACTGAGACAGCTGTGCCCCTTCAACAAACCAGTCAGTACTTACAAGAAGGCAGCTCCCCAAAAGTAAGGAAAGCAACCAAGGTAAGGAACAGAAGCTGGTGAGGATCATTTCCATGCCCACCACTCTCCAGCTGACACTCATCACTCTAATCAGCTGTCAAAAAGATTTTTAAATAGGAATAAATGCCTTGGTTAAATTAATGTAAAATACTACAGTTAATCATCAGTTATTTAAACCACTTCTATTGAAATGGTGATGGATATATTCTTTTTTTCAGAAGGTAAGACAATGATGAGTAAAGGTGGAAAAAATAGGCATAATTAGCTCTTGCGTTAGATACAGTTTATAAGTGGAGCAATAATGTATTCAGAAATTACAAAGGTCAGGAAGGAGCCTCTTTTGGGAGAAGCTTGTATCTGTCACAGTTTATTATAGGATCTACTGCAAGTTTCACTGGAATATGTTATCAGTTATTGTCTGCAGCATAACAGGACTCTTTCCTTTAGTGACTGGGATCTTGGAGACAAAGCAGATAGAAAGTATAGATTACAGTTTCAATATTTAAATACTGATTTTAAACAATAGACTATTTAACAGGAAAAGTCATTATCCGTGTCTTAAAATCTGCACCTAGGCTGGGTGGGTGGGTGGGCAAGTTTCCACTCACTTTAAAAGAAGTCACACCACTTATAAAATATTGCAACAGTACCAGTACTTAAATAGAGCTGCAAGGGTAAAAAGTTTATTAGGACACATCCCTTAATTCTGGGCAGGAAAACCCAATTTCATCTTTTGTACAACTCTGTTAACAGAATTACTGTCACATACCCCACTGAACTCACACAGCCAGCACTGAAATGGCTATTTCTCCAAGGGAGTCTGTATTTTAAACCTTAACTGAAAATTAAAAGAAAAAGCTGTATTATTGCCTTTAATCTGTTTAGCCTTTTTATGTTTCAGAGCAATAGGTAATTTGATGGCTCAGGACTGAAAATATTGATAGAGTGACTATCAATAACCTGCAGACATATGTATATGATATAAAATTAATGTTAGTATTTAATGCCATAGGAAAAAAACCAACTGTTTATTAAAAATTACAGTGACTATGTATACTTATTTCATAATTCTTTTTCCTAATGAACAATACTTTTGTGACCCAAATTAAACCAATAAATTGTATTTTTTTTACTGGCTCTCGTGCTCTAGCATTTCTTCTCTTATTCCTTCAGCTAAGCACATGAGTATCTTGCAGCAGCCAGCAAGTATTTCTGTGTAATTGGATCATGTCTGTGACAAGGGTTTGCTGTTCAGGATGGAGCTGCTGAGAAGGCCAACTCAAGGACATTTGCCCCTGCCTGCACAGGAGCCTGCTGTCTTCCTGCAGGAGCACAGGGCCACAGCCCATGCTGGGCTTAGGGTAGGGCTACTGCTCTTCAGTCTAGCATCATCCTGTTTTCAGGCAGCTAGGAAATACCGAGAGCTGTGTTGGGAAGTGTGCTGCTCCAAGAGAATGCACTCACCGTGTACACAAACAGTTGCACATTCTTGGGTGCCGCCTCCTGCCTCTTTATTCCTATGCGCTGTTGACAAGCAAATAATATAATCAAATGATTATAGACCTCTGGTACCTGTGCAAAGGGATTGGATTGCAAGTGGCTCTACATGGTATGTCTGGGCATGAGCAACAAGGCTTGATGGAATGCTCAGTGCAGAGCTGGACTGGTCTTGCTGCTGCAGCTGCCTCACAGGTAAAATGTCCCAGCCCTGGGGCCTGGCGACAGAAATCCCAAACCATTCCAAAGGCATTTGCTTACATCTTTCAAGACAGACCTGAGTTGTTTGTCTAGCCAGTAGATGGTGTCATTTGATGTCTCCTGCTGTATGCTTCTCTGCATGGTCTGTGGCAGCTGCATTTTCCAACCACCCTATTCCTCTGGATGGAAATAACCATGATAGTGTTTTGGGACAGCACATAAGTAACTGCTCTGCAAATACAGCCCCTGCTTCAAATAGACTACTGTGGGTAGAGACAGTGTGTCTGCGCCCAGAGTCCTTCCACCATGAGGGCTAAACAGGGAATTGGGAGGATTAAAAGAAAACCTGGATAGTAGCAAGAGTGTTGTGAACTGAATGTAATGACAACTTGTCAGCTAGTTTGTACGAGGAGCAAGGGACACCTTCACTTCAAGTAACTCCTGGCTCATGAGAATCCTTCTGCAGAAAGATGGAAGTAATTTTGGAATAGCATTATCCCAGTGCAATACAGGCATCTCTAAGTCAAGAATTATTTGGACATCTCTAAGTCAAGAATAAAAGGTTAAATTTCTCCTGGGATCCTACTAATGGGAGCAAGTGGGTCTGTCACACACTTTCCACCCTCTTTATTACATAGGAAAACCTTAATTCAAAAGGTTTGTGGCCCAAATTAGGCTGAGTAGTTAGCTCATCCTCTAAGTGTGTGTGTGTTATATCTGTTCCAAATATTAACAATATGAAGGGTTGCAAAGGCCTGGTGAAATTACAGCTTGAATGTTTAACAATTTGAGCTCTCAGTAAGGTCACACAGTCTACTTAAATAAGGTTTGAACTGTAATTTTAAACTGCAATAAATTTACTAAAGCCTGAGTAAGGGACTTGCAGGTTTATTTCACTGCACCAACTAAATGCCCAGCTCCTGATTTTCAATTCTAATTCTATCAAAATATCAAGATTATATCTTGACACTTTTTTATCCCACCACTCTGGCAAAGACTCTCTTTGAAGGTTTGGGAGCCCTCTTTTGAGATTCTTCAAGCAGTTGCACAAAACTCCATACCACAATACACTCGTCTGCTCGGAAAGTGTCTTATGGCCATTGCGTTAGCAGTCAGTTAATTTCTGAAGTTACTCGTAAAATTACACCAAATTTATTCAGGTTTCCCACCAATCTTTTTTTAGTAATGTTTCCATAGTTGCAGAAAAAATAAGAGATGGTTCAGACAGGAAGCTGTTGTGTCCTTTTCCCTGAAGCACTGAAATTACAGAGTGAATTAATAGGACACTCCAAGAAAGGGAGTGAAAGCCCATGTCTTCCTACGTGTCTGTACAGAGCTTAGAAGAATACTGCAGAAATGCCAACTGCCATTCTACATTTATGGTTGTGCCTACCCCAACAGAGGCACCAAGATTCTTTGTCAGTGCTGAGAAACAGAGACTCTCATGTGATTAGAAGCCTAGAAATGTGATATGTACCCATAACTCCCAGCTTAAAATTGCCACTAAATCCAAATGCTGCTTGGAAAGAACCTTGGACAGCTGTGCACAAAGAATCCCCTACTGCTGGCTAGGAGGAGCCAGGAACAGAACAACAGCTCAACCAACCTGCTACTGTTCTGTGATGCCTCTGTAGGTCACCTCACTGGTATGGAATAACAGAGCACACAGCAACTTGAACACAGCTGAAATCTTTGTCATAGCTGTCTTTGTTCTTCATGATTTGAATCTAGTCCCATTAGTTTAGTAATTTTGCTTAAGGACTCACAATTACAGAAAAGACTGGTTTCAGGTCAGCTGCTGTGGGGGAAAAAATGTTCAGAGAACCATTACAGAAGATATCAGGAGACGCACACAGCAGAACACTCCTCAGACACTTAAAAGCAGATGTCTAATTTTCTTAAGTCAAGGTAGTCTTACTAGGCCCATAATTAGGGATGCCTGTTTCAGATTTGCTTCTGTAATTTGTATCTTGTTCATTCCCAAAGGCCAACACCAAACTATTCACCTTGTTTACCCAATTAAAAAAGATTCATTCAATTTCAATTATCTCCTACTTAATTGGAAGCCTAGAAGCAATATTATGTTTACATCTTCTAAGCCTTATTGCTTTCAGATGATACATACGCCCATATTATAGCCTTGCATACTAAGGCTATATATATATATATATAGCTTGTATATTAAGTGTTATGGGATGGTATAAAGCGAAATATTGCTTTAAGATTGTGCACTGAAAGGGAATATACAACAATAGACACCAAATAATGAATAAAAATGGAAAGTACCCCCCTGTTTGCCTATTTAGAACATCCATTTTATATAGCAAACATATATTCAACATATTAGTTACTTATGTGCTTACTTAAACAAGGCTGACAAGAATATAAACTTGAAAGTGACAGTCTGCAACCATATTTTCAAGATTTACACAACTACTAACAATGATTCAGGCTTGTGACTGTTGATCTGAAAGAATTAGCAGCAAATTACCTTTGCAATACAGGAGCATGAACAAATTCTTGAGGTCATATACTCAGAAAATTTCATTACTGACAACTTTTTTCATTTGTTACTCTGTGTAGATGTACAGAACCCAAAGATTTTTTACACCGTATTTATGCATTTTCCCTATCGAAGGTGTGATCTGTATCATTCATGATTCACATGACCACTTTCAAAAAGTAAAAATGACAAAAACCACACAGTAATGCAAAAATATATTCTACAGAGTCTAATGGAGATAAACTTTTTTTTTCTTATCTGACTTAATCAGAAGCTGGTTTGCTCAGGAAGCTCAATAAGTTAAATCTAAAACCTTGTTTATAACTATGTTGGCCTTTTTCACAGTGCCTGGGTACAGCCATACAGTTGTAGGTGGTGTGATACTGTCACACCATTATGTAGCAGTTTAACACACAGTATCTATATATAAAAAAATGAAATATCGAGTCTCACTATGTACAAGTGATGCTTGAAGCGTCATCTAGCTAGAGATGGACAGAACTAAAAGACCACCACGTAGCTAAATAAAGCTGGTTGATTATTATACTTAAAAACTTTGTTATGACCCAGAGTATTGGGCCATTTCTAACCATACTGCAGTGCGCTTGCAATATTTCTAGGAATAAAATCAGCAACTAATACTTCTGAGCTGCCAAAATCATTCTTGAGTGTACTGATTTTGGATGTACTGGTTACTTACCAGGAGTACATCAAAGATGCAGTGGCATCCCCTTGGTTAAAATGAGTTAGCAAAACTGCTTTTGCAGAGGGTTCTTCAACAGTTCATATCCATCCCCACATTGCTAACCATTTTGAAACTTTACCTAATTAAGTTTCTTTTCAGTTGTCCTCATTAACAAGTGGACACAGTATGGAACCAAGGCAACTACCGTCAGAGGCATAGCTGCGCTCTTACAAAAAGAGAGAATGTAGAACAAGTACTCAGTATGAGTAGGTATCTTAACAAAATTATACAGCTGCAGTGTAGCTAAAGAAGCAGCTATACACAGTATGCGGAAACTTATCTTGCAGCTATTTTTACCTTTGCAACTTGTGAAGAACATTTCAGAATTAATTCCAAGACCTAAACCAAAGAGTGCACCTAAGTTCCTCACCAATCCAGCAAATGGAGTTGTATCAATGTTTATCCAGTCTGGGTTGGCACACCACTTCTTGGCCTTTGGAACAGACCATAGCAAGTCAATATCAAGAAGCTTGAGGGATAGATAAAAGCCAAGGGCAAAGATGAAAAGAAACAAGTTTGTCTTGATGTACATTCTCAAGCTTGCTGTCTGAATAGCTGGGGTATGCTCAAATGCTTCTGCCACAAGAATGCCTGCGGATTAGAAACTCAGTGTTACAGGGAACGACACACTTGTACTTTGAAGCAGCATTTTCTACAGTGTCCCTGCAGAATTTGACTTTTGAAGACAGGAGAATATGTAATATATACCTATGTGGTGTACATATACATATATATATACATACACAATTTAACACTTCTGCAGTTCATTACAAGACCTTTCCTCCCACTCAAAACTACCACTTTGGAAAAAAAATGACAAGCACTAAATGGTTTTGATATGAGGCATACCTTAAGGCCTGACTGCATCTCTTAGATGACAACCTATCAAACATTAGATGTAAACTGGAACATTCCTTTTCCAAAAGAGTCCCTTACTCAAAGACTGGTTCCAGCAATGCAGAATTCCACACCAGTTCCCCCACATGCTTTGAGTGTTGAAGGAAAAGACACAGAACACACTTATTTTCTCTTATACTCATTTTATCCTGGTTGTGAAGAGGGAAAGCTGTTAGCCAGGGCTGCCCAGGCTGCACTGCACCCATGAAAGAGAACATGAGCAGGAAGCCCCTGCTCAATGCACTGGTCACCTTCCTTAAAATCAGATAGATACTAGAGGCAGTGCTCATAGTTTGGACTCTCTCAATACCAATCTGAAATATGCTTAAGTAACACTGAAAAATGTACTTTAGCACCTCAAATTACCCAGGAGAGTTTGTCCTGCTATTTAATTTTTCTCTGTTGTGCCCCAGGTATCTGTGTTTGTCCACATTGCACACATGCTAGTTTGCACCTGGACACCATTTGAAGTGACCCAAATAGCTTCCTCCCGAGAGGAAAGGTCAGAGCCATGTAGCAGTAACTTCCTCTCCAATCTCTCCCACACAGGCAGCACGGTTAAAGATTGGATGCAGCCAGTGCAAAGCAGTCAGAGCTATTCTCAGGCAGAGTGGACACAATACAGTCAGCATGAACTGGCAGGTGGACAAGGGCTCACTCCCTTTGCTGTGTGAATTACATAGGCAGCAGGCACATTCTACCTCACAAATTTTACCTTTAGACTATTAGCAAATCCCTGATTTTCCAGAGAGTTGAGAGTACCACTGAGGCTGCAAAATTAGTAGAACTACTAAAAATCTCTTATCTTCTGTCAATTAAAAAAAAAAATTGCATATGGGTTAAAAAGAAAAGAAAAAATAGCAGCATTACCAGCAAATACTCCAAGAACAACTTGATGGGGGAAATGTGTTGCTATGAATACTCTTGAGATGCACACACTGATCTGGATAATCCAAAAAATACTCCAGAGGAATGACCATGTTAGTCTAAGAGGGAAAAGGAAGATGCTTAAAAACTAAGACAAGCTATTTCGTCTGCTTACTTACCCCAAGTCCCATCATGTAAGGCTCATACTTTTACCAGGCAGAGGTTTATTAAGTAGAGCACTTTAGAATCAGATGATTAAAAACTAGCAGTCAATACCAAAACATCAAGAGTGGTTACAGGAACAGACCTCAGAAGTTTCAGGTCCTAGACACCTCTGTGGTTTAAGTGATGAAAGTCATCAATGGCAGGTTAAATTAGCACTAATACCTTAAACATATTTCTCATTATGAAGTCATGCCTACATGCAAAAGTTCAATTATTTTATGAAAAAATTCAGGTTGTGGGAACAACTTTGTCAGCCTTGGAAAGAACAGCCACCAAAGCAGTTGCAGGACTTTCCCACAGAGCTGAGCAACACATTACAGTGAATTTCATCAACATTATGTGCACTTGTTTTAAAATGGGCTAAGAAGGATGACCATCAAAGCAATACATTTATGTACTAACCAAAAAAATCCAACACATAATGACAATTAATAGAATTAAAAATTTCCAGCACTGAAGATTTGACACAACTTTAAATAGAACTGATTCTGAGATATTGTATGCAGTGTATGTAAGTTGATAAATACCAGCCTATACAAACAGATAAATCTTCTTAATATACTTTTTCTTCAGCTGAAGTAGATCATGACAAAGGGTTTCTGGTTTTTTTACAAGATAGAGCAGACTGTGAATATTTGTTTAAATTAAGTCCATTAAAAACATAGCACAAATATAAAGAAATACCTGAATATAATGAGTTGGAATAATGGAAAGACACTGACCTGTGAAGGGTAACAGCTGATTTATCTTTCCATCTAACTGTGTAGCTAAGTGCTGCTGTGACCATTACATACCAGACACAGGATGATCCCATGGCATGTCCAGATGGGCTTCCTAGTAAAAACAAAAAGAAAATATTCAACTTAAGGATGCTGACTGTGACATTTGTCATACAGAAAACAGTCTACTGGCAGTTACTCAGGTAACTTATAATTTAGAAAGAAAATGGCTAACAAAGGCTGAAAGAATGTCAACTGCTTCTCAAAAATTAATTTTTGCCATATGAATTTTTAAGAAGGTTCATCTATAAGGAATCCATAATACTTGTCTGAAACCAAAAAGGTAACAGCTTAATCATCTTATATTGGTGTGAGGTGGAATCTTGATTGGAAAACAGTATTTTCCCATTACTTGGATTTAAAAATAAAAAAAGGCATCTAGGGCTGTCTTAGAGCTGTAGCATGGAATGTAGAAGTTATATATAGGTATCACATGAGAAAATTTTTGAATGGGCATCCCCATAATTAAGGGAAGCAACAGAGAAGTAGCTCTTTGTAACGTTCTAAAGTAAAGTACCAGTGTAACTTTAGATAACACTTCCAAACTGCCTTTTATCTGCTTCTGCAATTACCATGGTGTTAATGATTGTGAGCTGTGTTTCATTATCAGTATTATAATCCAGGTAATTAACATTTTGGGTAGTCTCATAATAAATTTAGAAATGTATCTGAAGCATGGAAAAATGGAGTCTTTATGCTTTACTTTGATTCATTTCATAAATTTAAGGTGCTGTACAATATCAACTGGATTATATACAGATTGTCAGTGAAACTGACATATGAAATGATGCTCTAATTGCTGTACCCACAGTAGTCTGTAACAGGGAACACTCTCTTACAGAGAACAACAGTGACTTCTTTTTAGTCCAGGTTATAATAATATATGTGTAATTTATTTTAATTTTAAAAAAAAAACTTTAATTTTACTAGAAGCAATATGAAACCACAGAGAAGTTCCTACAACTGTGAAAATCACCAAAAATACAAGGTATGCTGACATGATGCAAGGGAAGTGATTCCTAAAGTTACTCTGTCACTTTCTGTCCCCTGTTCACCAGATTTACATTCAATGAATCAAAATAGGGAAAAAGAAAACTAGGTCATTGGAATCTGTAAATCATACCCTTTACATCTTGGCTTTCTGTGGAGAAAAAAGAGAAGCAACAGGGTTATTTCATTGTCAGAAGAAATAATTTTGGCTCGAGAATGTGTTATGATCCAGCACTATCTAGTAGTGTGTAGAGTAAAAGACTATTTCAGTGAAGCAGCAAAGCAGAAATGTCTAGGTAGGACAAGCACAATTATTTCTGACTCCCTGAATTCATTTTTTGCTATCCTGCTTCGTAGTACATTTAGAGTCACTCTCCCAGCTCTTGTTAATTTCCTAACAGATGTGCACTCCTAAACCTCACAACAGAACAAATGGCACTGATAAGGAATCAGTAATGTTCTATGTCAGCACTGGAAAAGCTTCTCTTTGTTGTCATCTAGGAAAATGTCATCTAGGAATAATAGTCATAGCTCACCTGCAAATTACCTACTAGAAACAGCATAAATTCCACATTACGGTTTATGTTCTTAAAGCCTTACAAATACCAGGAAAAAAAAGGCTGCTGGGTTTTAGTTCAGTTAATACCAGAAGTACAAACAAAATTCAGGTCCTAAACTGTTTGCCATGTAGTCATATGAGGAGTTCCCTCTGCTTTCCCTTTTGCTGAGTCACAGAGTTTGGGGTTCAGGCTATCCTAGCAGTATTTGGATCTGCTTTTCTCATGTCTGTGGCTGCTTCTCTAATCTTTTAATATAAACTGCTATCTACAAAGCATGTGAAGGACCACGTAAGCTCACACAACGCGTAACAGCTGCACTGACTGCACCTCCTCTTGCTAATGAGAAACAGGTCAGTGACAGTGTTAATGGTCCAGGGTAAGTCTGGAGGTGGGAGAAAATGTGATCATTTTAAGTGCAAAGAAGGAATCAATACGGCAGTTTTACCCACCAGACAGAAATAGGAATGACCTTTCAGAAGGACAGTAACAAGAAGAAACACTTTCTGGTTCAATGAATCAAAACGAAACACACTGACTGCCTCCTGAGCCAGGGCTTGGATCTACACAGCACAGAATAGGCTCCATTCTGAAGGCTTTTGATAAGATCTGAAGGACTTAATTACTCTGTGTTAGGTCCCAAATGAATTAACTTGAAAAAGACTGCAGATCATATACAGACCAGGCATTATTAAACCCTGCCTCATACAAGGGCTTAAGCTTCTTGTTCACAATTACAATGCAATGTAATGCAGGATATTGTTAACAAAATACAGCTAAGCAAACTGCTTAAAAGCTTTTAGTGGCATTGACAAGATGCAAAGCACATCATTTCCACAGTCAGTATTTTCTTGCACAATGAATTAAACTAAATTCAGTTAGCTCAAAGCAAGCTCATCTTATTTCACATATTAGGGTTTCACAAGTTCATTTAACTTCAGAAGTGTTGCATTTGAGTTCCACAGAGAAGATAATGAAACATAAAAAGTGAAAATATTTTGAAAAGGTACATTTCAAAAATAATTCTTTCCCACATATTTGTACACATACTCCCACACACACACTCAGTGCCAGTTTCTGGTTTGGGAATAGGGGTTCTCTTTTCCACTTGTGATACATTAATGGATTACTGAGACTATTGTTATTTACACTGAACTACCTACTCAGTTTCTGTGTTTTGAACATTTCTGCCAACAGTGAACAAGCCCTCAAATTCAACAGCCCCGTGCTCAGTCTTGGAACACATTAAACAATGTATTTCACAAGTTTTGTGAAAATTTCTTTCCAGTATGCCAGTTCATTCTAGTAGTAGTTATTTTTGAAGCAAATCCCCATCCCCTGCATCTTTTAAAGGCATTGAAGTAAAATTTCTTGTCATAACAGCAAATACCTACCTATTGTATTTCTTCCTTTTCCTCTACATGGTTTTTTGTGCTATTTTATACATGAGCTCTGAGATTTGTGTCATATAAGACCTTCATAAGTCACATTCTCTCCCCTTGAAGCCACTATCCCTATTAAATATACCAAGGTAATCTCCAACATTTCTTACCTGGTCCAGTTTCGCATGTTATAGGAAACTGTTCAAGGCATGGGCTTGACTGATTGGGATAAATCATTGTTTCTTGCACCCACCAGTATGGGCGATGGCCAAATAAAATCCTGACAAAATATAAAACAAAATGAAGCAGAAATTCAATGAAGAGCTTTTTACATAAGAAAGCCTCAGCAAAGCATGATAAACAATCTTACAAAGAATATGAAGAGCTATATTTCCAAAGCTATTCTATAATAGTTCTACAAGTTCTCCTTATCACAATCCCATTTCAAATATATCTCAAAATATCTTCATTGTGAATGCCTATTTTATAATTACTGGGGAAAGTCTACTAGTAGATTATTCACAGAAAGTTTCTAAACTTCAGCTACATATAGAAACTATTATTAAAAATACCAAATTTTAAAACAAATCCAACTTCTTACCATTTAAATATGAGGTTGAACCAATCACCAATGACTGCCACCCATATCATTTTAGTACCAACCACTTGGTTGAGCTGAAACCAAAGAGGAAAATAAATTGAAAATATATTCCGGGGATCGCCAACATGTGACATAAAATTAAGGAAATCCTGGTAAGCCCTGTAGTCCCTCTGTAAATGCTGAATGATAAGCACGCCATTGCTATGAAGGAGATCCATCTTAATGGATTAAACTTTACTTGAAATATAGAAAAGTTCCTTTAATCTTAAGTTTCTAGTGACGGAGAATAAGAATCATGGAGGGGAGCTATTAAAAAGTGAGAGAAAGTGATTGACGTTGCCTTTATATTATATTGGCGTGGTGTACCCAGCAATTCCTGAAACACGTGGCTCCAAGTCTCTGGGAAAGCACGAGTCTGTTAGCACTGGAAAGCTTTTTTGTTTGCAAATTTTAATTGTAGGAAGCTAAGTGAAATATATGCTGAGCAGCAGCAAATTGTGGGAAAGTTTTGTGGAAACACAATGTGTGACTTGTGCAATCCTTTGTATGAACAGTTGGAACCTGTTTACTTAAGTTTTTTCACAGTTCATTTCTCTGCAGGATGGACATTAGTAATGTGTGTACTTCATTAAGTGTTGCCTATATAAAGGATAGAAAGAATACACAAATTACTGATCTTTACAGAACTGTCACTGAAGCTGTACATTTCACTTTGACATAGAATTTGGCATCCATGCTGCAAGTAATACTTTTCACAACACATTTTCTCAGTCAGGAAAATACAACCAGCATCCATACATCAACAATACTGCTGAGCTCTAGATTTATTTTTAAAGCAACAATATTCTCAAAATACTGAAAAGCAATAGTTTCCTTCCTACAAGAGGCCGGTTAATCCAGGGCACAATGCAGATGATGCTCAGTCTCTGAGTCGTCTCTCGGTTCCGCTGTTCTTGTGCATTGCTTACATGATGCCTGTCCTACACCCCTCTGCCAGAAGGAGCTGCAGCCCTCACTTCTTGCTGCCCAGCCTGACAGAAATGAGACCTGCTTTACAGTAAGGTTGGGAAGAGATAATCAGGAGTATTTCCCTGAACTATTCCCAAGTGATGCACAGCAGTTCTCCAGAGCAAACAGCCAAGAATAAACAAATTTGGCCACACAGTAGGAGTTTAAAAGATTACAGCAGATAATATATTAGCACATCAGATTTATCAATATTAGTACTAATAACTGTAGGATAGAAGATTATGTTCATTTAAGGTGGCTTCATGAAAAGAACTTTTTCTGCAAGTGATTTAACGGATACTAAAAGCCTGATGATACCAACTTCTGATACTATCAGAGCAGCAAGAGGAAAACTTCAAGCTCTTTATCGAGCTCTAATATTCTGATGTATTCATATCTTCGATCATATTATCTGTGTATCTGAAATGCTGTGAGTCAGAAGACAAAAGCAGCTCTATATATGTACTGCACACTTCCCTAATACTCTTTCCATGCACTTCAAGCTAAACTGCACAACCTGTGGAGACAAAGATATGAACTACTTAACTCTTTTTGCTGAAGAGGGGCTTAATGGCTTGAGAGGGCTTTATGATGTGTGGTCAGGGAAGTCACATGGAAACATTAAGTAGATTCAACAAATAAGGCATGACAATTAAATGGGTGTAGAAGATTTCTCTTCCTGACACAATCTCACATTAACTACTCCCATTTACTTAATTTTAGCAGATATAAATCCTATGTGTTTATTGCTGCCAATTGCTTTAAGCCATATAGAAAAGCTTAAAGTTTCTATGCACTGTTTCTGAATAACTACAATATTTTTTGTATGTTGACCAAAATATTCACTTCAACTGGTGTTATCTGATTTCAAGGGAAATCCTTCCAAATGCAAAATTTCAGTATATTTTAACAAAAACTACTTCCTAGCTATTTAGCTGAAAATATTTGAGGAGGTTTGTTTCTTGCTAAGCTGTATACCTTATTGTTTTTCAGAATGTGCAGCAAAGTAACTGTCATATAAATGAATGGATGAAAATAACTTTCCCTCTCCCAGTACTTTCCCCAAACCATACTTGTTAAAAAATCTACCTCTAATAACTCTTTTTTGCTAAAGAAAATGTTCTTTTGCAACATTGTTTTTACTGAAAAAGCATCTCACCTTTAAAGATAAATAAGACAATAACAACAATAAAAAATCACTCGTTTAGACATGTCTGGGTTTATGGTACAAAAATGTGGAAAATCTGAGTCTGTTTTTCAATCTAGTTTAGCAAGAACAGTTAGCTTCAAACATGAGTGCAAACATCATGTCAGTTGGTGGCTGAATAACAGATCTTACTTCTATGACTTGGTTAAAAGAACAATAACTCTAATGAGGTAAAGTCTAAATAACTGTTGTTCTATTAGTAAAAAATATTTTGCAGTATATAAGTTTACATCAAGATACAATTTTATGTCCTCAAGAGAGTCTACCAAGCAATAAAATAGACCATTTTAAAGTCCTTCTTTAATGGCACCACTGCTACCCAATAGTATCCCAAAAATTGCCTCTGAAATAGGATGTGCAGATACTGCAATAACTTTTTGCATGGTTTTTTTATTTATAAATTCAAACCCACCCACCCACACATATTATCTATGCACTGGGACAGTGATGCATGTGCTCAGGCTGAACTCTCCTTCAGACAGAACCCATCAGGCACACTTTGGTTCTCCAGAAACTTTGTAAATATAATGTTTGAAGATATGTCTTGGCAATATTTCAGTAAAGTTAACCTCTTTAAGTATAAATGCTGAAGACCTCCTGATATTAATTTTCAGGATTTTTTTGCTGTTTCTTATGCTTAAATAAAAAGATAATCACTTTAGACATAATAAAGACTAGCAGCTAACAGCAAGCAAAAAGGCTTTCATTTTCTCCTGCTCTCTTTCTGAGTGTTTCAGAAGCTCCTATATCCTCCCTTTACAGATAGCAGAGGTATCATATTTATAAAGGATGTTTAAAAAACCTCAGGAAATCCACAATCTGCAAAATAGACACCATGGAGGTTTTGGAACAGGTAAGCGTGTTTCCATGGGAGAGGCAGTTCTCACTGTGCCTGGAATCTCTCATGATCCTGCTCCATCCAAGAGGAAATCAGTAACTGACATGCTATCAGTCTCTTATCCTGACTGTCATACTACACAACCAATGAAAGTCTGAGACATTGAAGACTTCCCAAGCTGTAATAACCAGCAAAGATGGTGAAACATGTCTTGAAGTACTATATTTAGTAACTTGTTTGACAAAGGAGAAATACCTCCTCAACAGACCTTCCCTCACTCCTTCTCTATGCTTCTGCGATGCACTTATAACTTCAAAGTCATGCTAGATAATGTATGAAATAAAAGTATTTAGTTTTAGTATAACTATAAATATTAGTATATTTAGTATTAATATTTAGTATTATATTTAGTATATATATTTAGTATAAATATTTAGTATTGGAATCACATGGAAAACTAATGATCTATGCAAAATGGTCAGAAACTGTAGGCAATTAAGTTTTTAAATTGAAGATTTCTCTTGTTTTGGTATTGGAGAGCCAAGGTCTAGCCTTCACATAATCAAATTAGTTCTTAGTTCAAAGCAAAAACCTTTCAAATGCTATATGTTCATATAGTTTTTAATTTATTGATAATTTCTTGATTTATTATGTTTTCCAAGACACACAAAACCAGAGACTTTACATATGTGTGTGTGTATATACACACACATAAAATGTAAAAACAAGAGTCATGCTGATGATCCACTGAAGGAAGGATAAAATATTTACAGCTCCCTTGCACCTACATATTAGAGCAAATATTACATAACGGTCAACAGATGTTGTTAAGCAAATGTTTGCAAGGGTGGGAAAAGCCATCAAAGCAAACATTTTTTGAAACACTGTTAATGGAGGCCTATGTACTGGGCCTAGCTTTCTGGTACATTATGTTTAGTTAATTAAGCAATAACATTAATTTCCACACCACTATTTCCATTGGCACTGGACCAACTACAAGGATTAACAAACAATTTACTAAATTCACTGGTAGGCACTGTACACAACAGCTGACAGGTTATTTTCTCAGGTGTGAATATTTTCAAAGTGGAACACTGAGAAGATACACTTTAATTTTTGAATTAGGAAGAGAAGAATATTTCAAGAAGCTCGCTCTCTCTTTCTCTCTCTCTCTCTATTTTCTTTCTTATCCCATGTCCTCATGTATTCCTCATTGGACCCAGGCTTTTTTAGGGTTGACTGGCCAGTAGAGGTTTAGCAATAGCCAACATCATCCAGTCGCCATCTCTTCATTCTGCCATCTTAATCTGAACTTTCCTAGTTAGTACAGTCATTACTCTTTGCTATAAAGTTAACTATGCAAGCACATGAAACCAACAAAATGAATCTGTGCACTTTAACAATAACTGCCAGACCTTAATACTCGTTTACATTAGTTTGTGTTTGTATGTAAAGCAGTATAAATGATACAAACGATGCAGGGAATGCAATTTTGGCATGCCTATGAAAGACACATCTAAGGAATTTTACTTATTTTAAGTATGAACAGCTACCTTTTAGAAATTAGAAGCAACCCAAAGAGGACAAAATTTCTTCAAGTTCCATGAAATGCAGGAAGAAATGAAACTGAACCCATTAGGGTAACAATCTCAAACTCATTTTTTAGCTCCCTTTCCAATAAGATCTCTGTCTTACTGTCATTCTCTAATCCCTGAAACTACCCTGCTGTAATTCTTAAAACTGGCCCTATGCCAACCGTAGCCCAGGCAGTCAGAAGCCTGCCACGAGAAGCAGCTGAGTCTGTTTATTAGCACCAGCTCTTCAATTTTGTGTCCCTTTAGAATGTCCTCCTAAGCTGCAGTAGATTTCCAGCCCTGGGCTACACTTTTCAGCTGCCTCTTAACCCACACTGGAACAGCTCAAGATGGACTTTCTGTTAGCACTAAAATAAAGCAACAGATTTTTGTTGGCAACATTCTGCCCTTCAGTTTGACTGCAGGGAACTGTCACCCTGCTGCTACTGTGCCTCTTTGAACCTTGAGTTTAACCAAGTAACCTGGGCTTAAAAGGACACCCATGAAGAGCTGGAAAATGCAGAAAAGGGGTACATAGCAAAATTAATTGCCTCCAGCCAAGCTCACAGTGCTAAAAATAGGGTTTATCATTGCTGAAGCTTTTTTCCATCCATGACTACTCCGTGGCTTGCTACAACAGACATTTAGAAAAAAACATTTCAGAACAAGTGTCTGGGCTAAAGTTATGGTGGGATGGCTGCCTGCACTTGTGTCTATGGAGTCTCTTGAATCAGACCTAGTAGAGGACTGAAGAAGCATCTGACCTGCACTCATTTAGGTCATGAGGCCACATTCCTGTTTGTAGCTGGCAAGAGCCATCAGTTTGAACAGAAAACTAGGACTTACCAAAATCATTGTGCTTCCCTGAAACACAGGCTTGGGAAAATTATGGCGGGAAAGGTTGAAGATAGGTCACAATATAGTTCATGTCTCTCAAAACCTCTAAATCAATCAGAAAAGAGATCAATTAAGGTATGGATTCTGCCAATAAACATCACAAGCTATATTTAGTCTTTGGTGGGTGAAAGTGTTAAAACAAAGGAAGAGCACTAATGAAACCTAGAAAAACTTCACTGATGAAAAAAAGATACCTAACATTTTTGAGCTAGTGCCAGCTATGGTGGGGTGAATCCATTATGTGTGATAACAAAAGGATTCAGAAGAGACCAAGCTGTAGAACGCACCAGAAGTTTATGGATTAGAAAATAGGACTTGTTTAGATTAGTTTAACTTGTATTTACTAAACTTCAGGGCCTGGGAAAGTCAAAGTAATGAGCTCAAATAATAAAGGCTAATGATGTGAGGGGCAACACTAAAACTTTATACTGGCTAGGAAAGAAATGCTCCTAAATAAAAAAAAAAAGCCATAAGGTACAGGTCCATAATGCCCAAATTCATACATGGCTAAGTTATCATCCTTGGACCAGCACAACTTCAATACATTCAAGAGTGAAGCAGGTAAGAAACAGGGAACTCTTAGCTTTAAGAACAATGCTGAGGAAACTGTGAAATCTGGAAAACAGCATGTCCAAGTCAAACAAGACAGGAATACAGTGGGGTAGCGGTGTTTATACAAGAAGTTTGTACAAGAGTAATGCAACTAATAGTTGGTGGTCTCAGCTTAGCCTTTACTATGCATCCAGGGGGTGGGAGCTAGTAATTAATACTTTTAGACAGCAATCCTCAAATCCATGCTAAATACACATAATTCTGGGATTAACTAAATAGCACTGGCATAAACTAAAATTAGGAGTAATTCATTAGTTATGGTAACAAAATTATTAGAAGTAGCATTCATAATAAACTGAGCTACCTTGGATCACAAACTAGTGCTTATCAAGAGGTAGTAGGGAAGATGAGCAACCGGAGAAAAACCAGTCATACTGTCATAAAGAACAAACTCACTATGACAGAGGTTTATGGCAAATGTTTGGCTGGGTGCAGGCACGGCTACTGTATGGTGGTTTTAGTCACGCTAAAAAGACTGAAATTAACCTTGCCGGTCAGTCTCCTGTCAGAACGAGCTTCATCCACACTCTTGAAAGAACTCAGTCCGGGCGAATTAAAAGGCAATTCGGAACCTCACAAAATTTAGGACCGGTTACCGCAAGCGTGTCCCGTGAGCAAACCAGACACTGGAAACAAGCTATGCCTTCACGGGAGCGTGAGCCGGGCTGTTTGTTCAGCACGGAGCAGGCTGCTTCCCTACACAGGCCCTGCTGCAGGCAGCCCCACCGCCGCCCCACCGGCACACTCAGAGAAAGCACTTCAGTAGCAACAACCACCGCCGAGGGGAAAGAATGGCACTCACGGCTGCCGCTCCCTGACGGCANGGGGAGAGGCGGCTGTCGGGACCCGGCTGTCGGGACCCGGGACCCGGCGGGGCCTCCCCTGGCGCGGTAGCCGAGCGCTGGGACAGTTGAGAGGGAAACGCGGCTCCCACTGAGCCAGCGGTAACAACAAAAACAACTTGTGCGAAGAGGTTTGAACAGGAACGCGGGGCGGTAAAAGCAGCCCTGGGCGTTTGTCCTGTGCGTTAGACCTGCTGCCATTGCCTCCTGTGTCCTAACGCTGCATCTATTCGCTTACAGATTTGGTGTAGCACTATGAGTAATGCACAGACAGAAGATGAAATAACACTCTTTGAAAGAGATATGAAAGAGTTTTGGATCCAGTTTAAAATCAGTTATAGCACTGAACAGATCAATCAGACTTCAGCACTGAGAGATTTGTGCAAGGAGACTATAGAAGCTCTTTCAGGTATGTGTGCTCCTGTTAACTCTACATTTTGCAGGTTATCATCAAACTTCTTCAGATAACTGAAGTAACTTTCCCTTACAGAGAAATGGTCGAAGAAGCTGAAAGAAGAGGACCTGTTGATTGACAAAATTCAGGAGTATAACAATGGTACAGTATGGTGTTTTATTTATCGTGTCCAACCTTTATAAAATTAGCTTAATACAGCTGAATAGTATGTTTAACTCCACATTTAAAAAGGTAAGTAATAACATCAGCATGAAGATAGAATTAAAACCAAACATATTCGGTTGGTTACAATGTAAATTCACAATGTAAATTTCAAGTCAAAAGCAGTTTGTTGAAAAACTTCATTGATGTAAAAATATAAAAGTCTGGCAAAAGTTCTCTGCTTAGAGCTCAAGTATTTAAAACAATGAAATATCAGAATTTTCTGATGGCAGTAGGAAAAGTAAATTAAGTGGCTTAGTAAAGCTAAATATTGTGAGGTTATTTATGCCTTTTCCATATTAGTAGGAGAATACTGTCAGCTCATCAGTCTAGGGTAAACTGTGAATTTTGTGAATTTCAGAATAGCAGGTAAGTTGTTGCAACTCTCATATCAGTCAGTGTTTCCATTCTTGGCTTTCTGTCATTATTTGTGAGCAGGAGCCACCATCTTCAGGTTTTGAAGATGTATATGGTGCTAGCACCAGAAACAAATTTCATCTGATTAAAGTATCAGAGCAGCTCCATACTTTGTAGCTTCTCTTAGGAATAACTTTCACTTTAAGCTGTCATATGATGCTCTTGGCATAGTTAAGTTGAATTCTCTCTGCAGCTAAGGTAGCGTGCATTTCACTGTGTTTTATTCACATAAATAATTTCAAACTACTTAAGTTTTAAATAGCAGGGATATACTTAATCAACTGTTTATGTTCATATTTTCTTGCCTCCTTTCAGAGATTCTCCAGCAGAGCAATTACATAGCAGAAAAAGAAGAGCAGTTGACAGAAATAAAATCAAAGGTAAATGAAGAAGAAGAGCAGCAGAAGAACTTGACTGACAGCATCCAAGAGCTTAAAGATGAGTTGAAAAAGAAAATGGAAAGTAAGTGAGAAAAGGATACAAAGTAAATTTTCTTAATTGACGCAGAGGTTGTTTTCAACACTTTATGGCTTTTCTGCGGTTCTAAATATTTTTTTATGTGCTTGTTTTGCCTTTGATGCTTAATGATGGATTTTAAAATTCTAGTAAAATCTTCTAAAAATGAAGCTGCAAAGGAGAAAGTGGAGCGAGTGAGGAAGATTAAAACGTTGTTTAAAGAGCGCCTTGGACTGGAGATGCGTAGAATTCACGGTAGGGGTGTGCTGTTTCCATAGTTCCTGTGTGCACTGATACCTTGTGGGTCATGCTGGACTGTGCTGTGAGGAGCACACGAGCTTACACACCTGACCAGTTGGCTTAGCCCAGCTACTACAGTTGTGTCTCAAATGGCAAAATATCTTAAAATAGATTTGTCTTGCAGAGAAACCACCACAGTTGCTTAAATTGTCACCATTCTAAGAATATTCATTGAAACAAACTTTGTATTGTGATTTTTTTAGTCATCATCGTGCCTCTGTGGCAGAGGTTAATGGTGTTAATTAATTCTGCTTGTGTTTATTTTAGATGAGCAATTACAGTTTATATTCAGACACATTGACCACAAAGATCCTGACAAGCCATACATGTTTACCCTTTCCATAAATGAACAAGGGGACTATGAAGGTATGTGAATTTTGAATACTTATTTAAGATGACTGTATCTGATGCCTCTATTTGAAAAAAAGGAGAGGAATAAAGTGCAGTTTAGTTGTAATCTTTTATCTTCCAATTTCTGAATGAAAAATTCTTGCAATGGTAACGTTTCTTTAGATATGTTTGTCTTGTTAACTTATATGACAATACAACTGCTTATCTTCACTGCCCTCCATTTGTGGAGATGCCGTGTACTTTGTACAAAGCAGGAGAAGCAGAGATGAGGATGCTTCATTTTGTAGTTTTTTTCTGCTGGTTTTTTTCAGTGGGTGTGTATGCTGACAGGCATATTTCGCCTTGCTCCAGAAGCCTAGAGGGCAGGAAAAGGGTGACACAGGTGAAAATAAAACTTGAAATCCAGCATTTCCCTTCTGTAAGGGCACAGCCTTTTGGATCTTAAAGCTGGTTTTGCTATATGGATCTTACTTCAGATATGGAATTTGAGTGCTGGATAGCTTCTAGACAAATGCTACTGGGGCTGTGCCATGCCTCTAGGTATGAACTGAACAGATTGCTGGTTTTACTAGTTCAAATTTAAAGTGTTGAAGTTAAAAGTCTTATCAGTTTAGGGAGGTGTTTGGGTTTTTGAGAAGGCTATGGATTCCTGGAAGTTGCTGTAACAACTCAGGTAGGAGCACAGCACTGAGTGGGAAGTTAGGAAATCAAAAAGCCTGTTAGGTTCTTTGAGGCTCTTTGCTGTAAGAAAATGAGGCTGTTCAAAAATAATGCAGGTGGAAACTAAAACATAAAAAGATAACAAGCTACATTAGTATTTCATAAGCATGGAAAAACACTAATATTGACTTTTTTTTTTTTTAATAGTAGTCTAATCTTTTGCAAATTTGTTTCATTTTAGTGACTTCCTGTACTCCTCCTCTGGACTGTATTGCAGAGTTACAGCTCAAGCTGAGAGAAACTAACAATTTTTCTGCATTTGTTGCCAACATCAGAAAAGCTTTCACTGCCTTATCATATAAACAGTCTGTATGAAACTAGTTTGTACCTCTCAATCTGGCTGTAGAGCCCTCTTATTTCCTTCCTGTTAGTGAAAATATGTATTTATCTATGTCTGACTCCTAATTTCTAAATAAAGATAATGAAAGCAGTATTTTAGTCCACTGTTATCTAGACACATTTTGGATCATTCTTCGAAGAACAGTATCACCAACTACTGATTTAACTGAATGTCTCTGGACATGTGAGTTTTGATCTTACATCCATTAATGATGTATGTAATGATTTGTATTTAGCTACCCCAGGGAGATAACCAAAATAAAGTACCTTCTGTAGTTTGTATCTCTTTTCCAAAAGCATTGATGTGGCTTTCAGGTTTCTATGTGGTTGGAATAGGCCTGAAATCTATTAAAAAAAAGTGTGCTGAAGCTTAGCACTTACTTCAGTTACCTGTGTCACAGGACATGGTCTTAATTTTTACCCTAACTTGTAATCTAGAGTGGTAGCATTTCTATTCATGCATCTAAATGGCTGTTTTTCTTCTGGTCTGTTAAACTTTGTAATTGGAAATTTTTTGACATAGCAAAGCCTGAGGTATAATGTATTAAAGTATGAGATACAGTAGTGACAGATAAATCATGTGTGTATTTTGCATCTTATCAAGAAGACTATTACTGTCACAGTGCTCAGCTTTGATTTAAAATATTCTTTTTATATCTAAAGTGGTTTTGTTTTTACAGAATATTTAAATGGACAGTTGCAACAAGAAAGAAAATGCTTCATTTGATAATATACCGTAGTTCAAATAAAATCTTAACTAAGTTCAGTCCTAGAAGTTCTAGTGAATCAAAAACGAATATGTAAGTCCCGGTCATTTAGGCATGTTTAAATCTGGTGATCAGATCTTATCTGATCTGATAAGGTATTCTTAATACAGTTGAAAATGTTTCCCAGTCAGATGTGAATTGTATTTTAAATCACTTGGTTTGTCTAAACTTAACCATACAGCTTGATGGATGCACCACAGCCTACACCCTCATCTTCTAAGAGTGCAGCTTAACAATAAAAAGTGCAAGAGATAATATTCCATTTCTTCTTCCCTATAGGGCATAATTTGCTGTTTTCTAAATAATGCATCATTTTCCTTGGTGTGCCCTTTTGATTTTTTTTCTCGTGTTACAGCCAGTTATACACAAAGAGCAGTAAGAAGGGTAAAGGTGCCAAATAATTACATTGCAATTTTGGAACAGAATGGCAGCAGAGAATTACTAAGCACTTCTGTAATGACATTTCAGATCAAAAAAATCCTCAATTTCTGCTTTGTCCATAACCCTGTGTCCTCCCTGAGAATTCTGTAACTGACAGCGGGACAAAGAGGTAAGGGATGGGAACCTGATTTCAAGGGTCTCATTTCATTAGTGGATTTGCCTCCTTTTCAATCATATTAACAGGAATGTTTAAGTTGCAGGTATTTCTTTCAACTAGTTGTTTGTACCACTAAAAGAAGGCTGTAGGCACTGTTATGTAGGTCAGTAGGCTAGCCAGGAGTTAAAAAAAATTTGTCGAGCCAGCTCTGCACTTCCCACTTGTACCATCTCTCCAAGGCATTACAGCTGCTGTTGGTATCTCCTCCTTCCTTGTACAGAAGCCCTTACCTTCCATGTGAGAAAGCCTGTCCCTTCTGGCTTCTCACTAATGGCATTGCCCTCATATCCAGTGTGACTATTCATTTTGAAGCAAACCCTTGCCTACCTCACCTCTCTGTGCCAAGCACCTCTGAGCTGCTCTGAGTATGAGAACTCCAGCGTGCTCAAACACATATTTTACTGCTGTATGAAAGAAAAAAGAGGCAGAACACAACGACCTCATTTCCATGATTTCAAATGGAGCTGTTTATTCATTAAGGGTGTACGTAATGCTCAGACACCCTTTGTAGCGTATGTGATTTGATCATCTTCACAGGAGAAACTGAAATGCCTTGAGTAATGAAAACAAATGTTCAAACTTGGTTCTGTTTTCTTGTTAATCCCAGGCATGAGTAGTTGGTGACAAAACAAATTTGTCAAGATTCCTGTGTACAGAACATAAAATATGTGACAACTACTTTATTGGAATATATAGTCTTAGAAATTATTTGCTAGAGAATATGATGTGCCTGGTTGTAAATGTCCTGGCCATATGCCTGAAGCAAGAAGTTTGAAATATTTATGGTGTGTAATTGTAACCTTTTGGAGCTAGAATAATGTACTTGCTTATATTTGCCCAAGCAAATCAGACAGAGATCTTGCTTCCACTAAAACAGAGCCAGGCATTCCAAAAGTGGGTTAGAGCTAGGAAAGTATATACAATAGATTGGCTTTTTTACTTACTCTAAAATACAGTAAAACTGGCCTGTGCCTTCATGAAACAGCCTCATGCTAGTGGAAGATCTGTCTTGACATTTTAAACCCTTTGTGCCTTTAACAAATGCACTTAGTGCTTATAGAATGTCACACACCTGGATCTGTGGTAATTTGGATTTTTCTATTATGAAGCTGCACGATACAGTGATATCAAATAACAGTTAAGACAACTAGGATAACACAATAGACTGACCCAACAGATAGAGCTATTGGAATCCCATTGTGCTGGATAGTAGACAAACACAGACTGAAATGTCCCAAAGAGCAGATGGGAAAGCTCTTGAGCTCAAAAGCGACCTGCAGCTTAGGGACTATAACACACAATCAGCTAGTGCTGGTGCTCCTAGCAGAATCTTAAGGCAGACATAGATTTTAATGAAGGCCAGTAAAGGCTTTTTTATAAATCAGTTTGCCCAATGCTGAACACTGCTTTCCCTTTCAAAGTGCTGACCCATACTTAGCTACCAAGGGTCAAGCCTGAAATGTGTGGGTGAGGAACTAATGCTGACGATACAGCAAACTGCTGATGTTCTGGTGCTCAGCACCTCATCAAATTTATCTTATAACATGTTGTAAAAATCTTGGGGAAAAGCATTGAATTTATGAGATTTTGGAGATACACTATGAATTTAAAGACTGCTAGGAAGACAAAAAATACTGAATGTTAATAGCATGTGTATTAAATGCATTTAATCACTATTGTTTATATGCCAGCAGGAGCTAAAATTTGAAAAGAAATCAAATTACTGTGAGAGTCCTTCTGGCTAACAGAACAGTTTATTTACACACCTCTTCAAACAAGAGTTGGAGGTAGTTACTCTTGGGTGTTGTTAGATGTATTCTGAAAAGCAAACAGATATGGGCCACACTTGTGGAAATCAAAACAGACATGGAAGTTAAGCTGTGCTTGTCATACTGTCTTCTCTAATGCTTCAATAAACTGAATTTATTCAGTACCTTGAAATTGTCTAAATTAGTTCTGTCATAACACTGTAACATTGCTGTGAACTCATTTGTGATTTAAAACTTTTTAGAAGCTCTGCTGAACTTAACAAACATGCACACATAAATCGGCCCCACGAGCAGAGTAAGGGTACATATTTTAACTGTGTGAATAAGCTATTCTAAATAATTTGGCAACAGTCTTACCTTTTTGAAAGCAATAGTTGCACTTCAGTTATATGAGGCATTACTGGTAGAATAGGCTTGTGTGCCTGAAGGGTTGGGAGGAATGGCTCTGAGTGCCAGACAGTCCATTCTTTTTATCTATATTATCCCTAATCACTCTGGCACCTCTACACAGAGTAGACCCTTTAGAGTCTTGAGCTTATAAACAAGCTGTTGCAGCAGAAGCAGAGGCAATGAAGCCCAATTTCCTACATATCTCTGGTTTTGCACTTAAACAGTGCCATTCTCTTAATTGTCTCTTCTTTCCAGTCTAAGGACCAGAGCCGTAGAACCACTCCTGAGTTATGCCAGTTTGGTCCCTGCTTGGCTGCTGCTAAAGGTGCTGGACACCAGTTGCACCCTGCCTACCCTTCTTCCAGTGCACTGATTTGTGGTTGTCCTCTTTACCTGACTGCTGACTTTAAGTACATTATAAGAAGGGAGATAACTGCAACACAGTCTCATTTTCAGATTTGGACTAATAGAGCAACACGTTCGAAAGTTGTTGGGGAGACTGACAGAAGCTAAAAATAGTGTTTAGTCATGCAAATGTGTGGTGGTTTTTCATATGACCTTATATATATATATATATACATATTAAAAATAATTATGCACTGGAATGATGAATTGAAAGAAGATACAATTAGCATCAGTTTGATATTTTTCCTCTTCAGTCACAGCGTGTTGAACAATGTTAATTGCTACTGACTCACCTGTTTTATGACTGATGGATAACTCTCTACATTGAAACATGCTCTTTGACTTGCCTTAATAGATTATTTTGCCCTGGCTACTGGATCATGGGCTCAATTCTGCATTATCCATTATCTTGTATGCCACAACTTCAGCTGGAATAACTGACTGGGCAGAGAAACAGGTCTGTCGAACACCAGCTATGTATCATTTTGATTTAGAAGCATGCTACACTTCATACTGATGGCAATTGCAATTATCATAAAGGAATCCAGGCTTTTAAGAGAAAACTGCATACATTAACCTTTTGGCTAAGTGAGGAGTAGGTCAAAGTGATGCGTGATCTCGTGGGTGGTTGAGTAGCTAAGTTACAGCACAATACATTCATGTAAATGCTTACCTCATAGGTTAAAAACAGGCAAACAATGAATACTTTGCTTCCCATGCAAAGCTAATGAGAGAAATTTGCTTGTCTAACTCCATGTATGACACAACCTCATGATGGAAAAACAGTGCAGCAAATTGGTAATTGTATTTTTTTAGTATTAGATGTATCAGCATGACTTTTTGGCCTGTATTTTCCTACACTTATTGCAAAGGTAGATAAGCCATCTGATAAACTCATGTTTGTAAAGGAAAGAGGGAAATCCTCTTCTGACGTGCAATTCCCAATGCTGTCAACTGCAACTTTGCAGCAATTACCTGTCATTTTAGGCTCCAGCCTTCTCTAAGGTTAGTCCACAATTCTGACAGTCTGCTTGGGTCTCTAGTACACTAGGGATCACCTTTACTAAATGTTGTGCTAATGGCATCCCAAAGAATCAAAATATGAAATTCAGAGTTGATGTGAATGCAATTTACATGAGAAAGATGGTTTACTGCTCCCAACTGCTTCTGCTGTTAGTAACCCATTTTTCTTCTCCAAATAATACAGTTAACAGTCTATAATAGTTACCTGTCAAATCTTACAGAGGAGTTCTTCTATGAGAATTCTCCCATGCAGAACAGCGTTTGTGCTGGATGCTTTGACAATTCGAAAGAATAGCACAGACCATCTCAGCTTAACTATATGTCATCTCAATGGTTCACACACTCTTTGACAAAAAGTCTTTGAAAAAATAAGATTCAGTGAGTAAGGAATTGGTACTAAAGTGGAACAGTTATTTAAAAAAATCATGTGAAAAGGCAGCTGCTTCTAGTCTGGACAGCAGTCCTGGCTGTTGTTTACATTCACCCAGTCCAGGGGGTACCACAGCTGGGATCATCACTTCCTCGACATTGCTGAAGGACCAAATGTTGGACCTTTAAGTGAGCTGGACTATTTACATGCAAATCCTTTTCTGGAACTGAAATATGATGAGACTGTCCCATAAAGCAACAGCTGTGGGCAGTGATCTCACTTGGCAGATAGTCCAGTGAGAAACTGCTTATAAAAATGAGATCCAGGAACACCTAAATGCTTCGGATGAATGAGAGACTAAACAAAAAAACCTGAAATAGCAAGCCTTTCTAGTAGGAAGCAGCTCTTTCAAAGATACCTTAGGAGAGCAACAGTAATTAAAATTACCATTACTGGGAGTTAAAAGATGAGGTTATCTTCATAATCTCAGAAACAGGACATAAAATTGCTAGTTAGATTAATGTGAGAAAGCTGATGCAAATTTAATTAAAAATGGATCACATTTCATCTTTGGATTTCAGAACTTTTTTTGTGAGGGGAGATTGCAAAAAGTTGTGTAAATATGCAAGAAATGTGGCAGCTGCACAGTGACTTTGCTTGGTTGTTCTGGAAAGAGTGAGAGATAACCTGCACAGTATTTTCTAGGGAGAGGACCTTGCACACTGAAGTGTTTAAAAAGTATAAAAAACCCACCCGCTGTGGTGTTTTCCAGATGTCTATGAAAAAGCATTAATTTGGGAATGTAAATATATGTTGCCAGCCAGAAGCTTAAAGAAGTATGTTACCTTCTCATCTAATCAGTGACCTATAGCACTAACATTACAAGTAGGTCATGCTGCTCTTACAGACAAAACCCACAATACTAAACTTCTAATACTTCATTTTATATTGCACTTTCCAGTGACTAAAAACTAACAGTTGTGTGTCACATGCAAACAATTACCTTTGAAAGTCAGAAACTCAGGAACACGTCAGTGTTGCACACAACTCTGCACTTACGAAGCTCCTCTCAAGAATCATCATTGGCTTGGCAGACTCAGGGCTGGAGAAGGTGGGTACAAAATACAAATTGGCATCCTGTTCTGTGAAACCCACTTACGCCACTTAAGAAGGTAATTGGCTGACAAGACTAGACAGTGTAAAATCTGTCCAGGGGCAGGACTAACTGCAGCAGAATGGATCACCAAAAAGACCAAAAAACCCAGCATAACTTAGGGAAACAAGAACCCTCCACCCGCACTAACAGAGCTGGGACCAACATCCTTCCACACAAGCTTCCAACTTCCGTCCATCACAGCATGAGCACATCACTGAGTCATGCAGAAATTCGCTCACCTGGCACAGTTACACATTTGGATTCCTTCCACTCACCTTCTAAATCTACAGGAAATTGTGTCACTGACTTCTGACTCTTCTGAAGCAGCAGACCTCCTGCTGTCATCTGAGAGCCACTGTGTTTCCTGTACAAAAGGACCTTTACAGACTTACAGGCAGAACATAAAAATGTCTTGCTCTTTATCACATTATCCTGAGTTGTGTTGCGTACACATTGGCTGAGGGGTGTGCATGGCATAGGGAGCAAAAGATCTTAGACATACAACTGAACAACATTCCACATAAGTAAATCTCTTCATAAATATCTCCAGTGAACATGAACTGAAATGCTACATTAAATGTAACACTAGTCTCTATTTATTATCACAGAGACATATTAACAACTACAATTCTAAAGAACTACAGTTCTTTAAACACAATTCAAATCCCCAGGTTTACTTCTCTTCCAGTGGCAAAACTTCAACTGATGTGTGAAGAACCCTATGACTGATACTTGTGTTATGAGAACTGTTGCCTCAATTTGCTGCTGAAGTTGTCACATTGTTTTTGAGCATCCCATTTCTAAGTACTTCCCCATCATCTTTTAATACTGCACCAGAGCCTGCCTCATAATAGTGTTTTGTAGGCTTTACTTTGGTGAGCTGCAGCTTTTCCTTAGGAGGACCACTGTGAGAGAGTGGCTCTCTTTTCTTACTTCCACAAGAGGTCAGTAGGTGGTGCTTTGCTGAGTGACAGTTTTGCCTAAATGAAAACATTAAAACGTCTTTTTCTAAGAAACTCTGCTCACCTGACTAAAAAAAGACAGCTTTTCCAAAGTGGGTCCAGCTGGACATTCAGGAATTATTACCATGCAAAATTTTAATGTTGAAATCCTAGAAAAATGTCCTTTTTTGATAATAAAAATATTCTAATTTGTATAGAGAGAACTTGTAACTTCCTGTTACCAACAGTTTCATACAAGAAATAACATAAAATATTGCAGTGATGAACACAGCAAAGACATACTTGGATCTGTCCAAAGAGAGCTGGCGTCTACAGCGTGGGTAACAATCTTTGAGCTAAAACAAAGGAAAACACTGTCTGCATCTCATAAAAAAATAAGAAAACCAACACTACATTTCTAATACTTATGTTTATTATGAAAGTGTCTCCAAATTAAAATAGCCCACAATACTGGTTGGTTCCAGAGATTTTATGAGGAATAATTATTCTCCATATTAGAAAAAACCCCAAACCCAGCCAAATAAAAGACAAAATAACTCCCAAAGTTCCACACAGTAGCTATACATGAAAGGACTTCTAGCTAGTGCATCACTGTATCCAGGACAGTGCAGTTCCTACGCATCACTGCATTTCTGAAAGAGTTGCTCAAGCACAGGACTGTCATGAAAACACAGGTGAAAATGTGTCATCTGCCTCACCCTGACTTGCAACAGTCAACATGCACAGTATGGTATGAGAGCTTGTGTAAAGTTAAACCCCAGAACAGCAAAAAGCTGAAGCTCAGCAGAAGCCAGAAAATGTGTTTTGTTGCACCAATTTTAAGTCATGTAAAGCAATTATTTTTGCCTTTTGTCTGACACATGTGATCACTGACATAACTCCAAAACATCATTTAATGGTATTTCTTCCAGTTTTTTAATTGAAAGCAATTTCAAAGATTGAGATTTCTGTAGAGACACACTCAAACACTGTGTTTTCATTGCAACTACAGTCAGAAATCTTTACAATTAAAGGCTATACACCACCTTTCCAAACTTCCCCTAGAGCTTTTTAAAATAAAAGAGAAAAAAATAATAACATTGTCTTACTGAAGTTCCCATTAGGTCTCTGTTCCAAATCAAAACCAGTCAAAACAAGTAACACAAACTGGTTTTGCTTCACGGTTTAAAGGCAACTGTAGTTTGCAGAACATTGAAGTTAGGCCTAAGGGGTTCTACACTACAGGAAGGGTAAAAATTATTCAATAATTCTCTCCCACAAATGTCACAGGAAGTAGACAATAGGAGACATACAAAAATGAACTGTAGCAAAGAGATTAAAAAAATACCAAAGCATCAACTGTATAAAACCAATGGTAGCCCATATTTCTCTGAGATACAGAAGGCTGTGGTAATGAGAAAATGAATGAAATGGGCATTAGGCTTCCTACTAGAGCACACTGTGTAAAACACGGAGTGTCTCAATCAACCAGCTTTGATCATCAGTGACATGTGCTGCAGGGTCACAGCTTTCACCCTCATGTCCTGTTCAGAACCAGAAGGTGATTTTCACCTGAATCAGATACAGATTTAAGACAAGAATCACTTCACTGTAAGCAAAGCTTTAGTGCATGTACTTGGGTCTCAGAAAAAGCATTTGGCATTGGCAATCACACGGTCACAGAATGGTCACAGGCTGAGGCAGGAGATTTGAAGCTGGGACACCTGTACCAGTTCTGCTGGAATCATTAAATAAATAACAGATAGAAAAAACTACAAAAGGGCAATAAGGAAACAGCAGGGGAGACTTTGGTATTTTAAAACTAGCACTATTTAACATTGATCAAGACCCAAAAGACTCCAATGTCCACCCTTGTTGTTTGATCAGGTATTTTTACTGTTTTCTGCAATGTTGTTCTTTGTGAAAAACAACCAAACAAAACCACCAACCCACCATATAGTTTTCTTTCAATACAAAATATGCCAATATGGGAAAAAGTAAATAAAGGGTAACCTGAATCTTATTTTACTATCATCTGGGCTGTCTAGGAGAGAAGACAAATTCTTACTATTTACTAATAAACTCTAATTTCCTCATTTTTCTACTTCGACATTTCAACCACTGTGTCATGTACTGTACTAAAACAAAGGAGCATAGAACTCAAAGACAGAGAGGTTATGGAGTACAAACTCTCATTTCTAGAATTACTAAATGACAATTCTACAAAAGGTGTGAATATACAGAACCTTTTACGGTCTCACATTTACCATGAACCATGCGAATAATTTCAGCCAATTTTTTGAAATATGTGCAATTAACCTCTCAATACTTGACGGCCTCCAAATACGCCTTGCAAAGCTCTTCATCAGAAAAGCAAACAAATTCTAATGAAAAAGGAAACAATTGCATGGTGTTTTCTCTGCAGAGTGGAAGATGAAGCCAAAGTTTTTGCACTCATTAGTTAAAACAATTAATTAAAGCACACTGCCATGTCTGATCACTAAAACATTTGGTCCTTCCCATTAGAGATGGAAAAAAAGTGTCAATTCATAATTATGATAAACCTCTAGCTTGAAGGATCTCAGTCATTGTTTAGCAAAGGTTGGTGAAGTTCTCAAGACTTCCTCTTACCCTGTTTCCCCAGATTTGTCATTTGAATCTCTCACCTCACTTTCCAGCTATATCTGGATGAAGTTTATCCCAGACTGCTAAGAACAGATTGCAAAAATCCAGGACTACAAGGGATATCTCATTGGGTGTAAGCTGAACCAAGGTAACTGTGCACATGCTTTAGCATATCACAGATGCAACTGAATTTAAACCTCAAAGGAAGAGTTTCAATCCCAGATGCACTACGTGACAGTGGGGATTGAGGGACATTGACAGGCTTGAGAGGAGGGCTGATGGAAACCTCATGAAGTTCAAGAAAGCCAAGTGCAAGGTCCTACACCTGGGTTATGGCAATCCCAGGCATTCCTGCAGGTTGGGTGAAGAAGGGATTGAGAGAAGCCCTGTGGAGAGACTTGGGGGTGATGGTTGATGAAAAACTCAGTGTGAGCCATCAGGGTGCGCTTGCAGCCCAGAAAGCCAAATGGATCCTGGGCTGCATCCACAGGAGTGTGGGCAAGGGAGGGATTCTGACCCTCCTCTCTCGTGAGACCCCACCCAGAGTAGTGCAGCCAGGTCTGGTGTCCTCAACATAAGGATATGGAACTGGTGGAGCAAGTCCAGAGAAGGGCCACAAAGTTGATAAGAGGATTGGAGCAAAGAGGAGAAAAGTTTAGGTTAGAAATTAGAAATAAATTCTTTACTTCAGGGGTGATGAGATACTGAACAACTTGCCCAGGGAAGCTGTGGATGCCCCAGCCCTGGCAGTGTTCAAGGCCAGGCTGGATAAGGTTTTGAGCAACCTGGTCTAGTGGGAGGTGTCCCTGCTCATGGCAGGGGGATTGGGACTGCATGATCTTTAAGGTCCCTTCCAACCCTTAACATTCTATGATTCTATGATACCCTAACAGCATATGTGGTGATGATAAATCATCTCAAGGCTGTAGCCTTGACTCTGCATCTGAATCAACATTACAGAGCATTGCTGAAGAGGACCAACAAGGATTAAAGGCCTCTGGCACAGGGACTGCTGTTGGGGACTGCTCTGTGCCCTAGTATCACCAGCATGTTGTCTGTGTTGTGCATGTTGACAGGTCAGAGCAACATTCTGTTCTCATGTAAGACAAAATGTTTTGCCAGAATGCCATTTTTGTAACCATCTTTACAGAGGGAAAGTGGTGCAGTGGAGGTAGCAATCAACACCATGAAAGAGGTGTGTTTAAACTGATATTCTCCACTACCATTTTAGCAGGTCAAATTTCACAAATTATAATCTTAATTTAATATATCCCAGGATGGTTTATTTTAAAATCCTGTCATCATCTTTACAGTAATTACTACACAGCTGCAACTTCAAACACCGTGGATAGGATACTTTCTATTGCAATCAGCATATTTTCACATGTATAACCTGCTCTGCAGATAACTATGTGAAATCAAGTGCACAGGGGACAGACCAAAAAAATTAGAGGCAGAGAAACTTTCTGGGGAGAAGGAGATTTAAGTAAGGCTCCCTTGCTCCCTCAGATATATTCATGGACATAAGCTATGCAGCTGCTGGATTACAAGATCATCTGGCTTGTTCAAAAGATGCTCTGTGGGTAGTAGAACTGACAGATCTTTTGTGATTTACAATTTCTGAGTTTTCTTACCTTTATTGTTTACTAAGTTGAGGTACTATTTCCATTCATGCATTCCAACCTTCCTTTTAGCACACCTTGTTCCTAACACAGGAGTTTCTATGGATAATAAAGGTTTTAGAAGTTTTCAAGAGTGACCAGTAGAATAGGACAAATCTCAGTTTTCAAAAGAAAGAAGTGACAACAAAACTTTCTTCAATGAAATCTGTATGAAATAGAGTCTTTAAACATGTTTTATAGCATCCGAAACCATCTATATTTTACTATTTGCATAGGTGGAAGGAATCAGAAATGACTTCATGGCTCAGGTTTCCAGCTGAACACAGCACTCCAACCCCTTTGTACATAGAAAACACACTTAAGATTTTTTCCCGGTTTGTTCCTTCCTTTTTTTTTTAAACTTTTTCTTTTAAATATATATATATACACACACACACACACATATATGTACGTGTGTGTGTGTGTATATATATATGTGAGTCTTTGGTCTATAAGCACATTGGTTCTGTGTGCACACAATACTGTTGAACAGTAGGTTGCATAGAGTGTTACCCAAGAACCCTGCCTACTTTTGGCACTGCTTTCACAAATCACAGAAGAGTGTCCTGCAAGAGCTGTATGATCCTTAGCATCCTACATCAAACTTTGATCTAGAGACTGAAAGAAGAATGTATATCATGTTTAAAAAGATGTTTACTTAGGGTGTTACTTTGTCTTTTGGACACTATTTATAAATCGGATGAAAAAGGAATACAAAATTATTTTACAGATGGCCTTAATTTTATTTGTAGAGGTGATGAAATACTGCTGAGAGTTCAAAGGTTGCTATGAATAATACTAAGTGAATTTTGCTCAAGTTCTCACACATTTAAAATAAACTAATTCTAGTAATGTACGACATTCTGTCGTCTCCCTCTTCACCCTGCCAAGGAAGTGGCAATAGTTTGAGAACAATACCTAGACTGAGCTGTGTCCGAGGAAGCAATGAATTTTTCATCTGTTGTTTTTCCCGATGCCTGCTTTCAATCAGGTGAACGTGCAAGAACAGTTTCAGAAGTTAGGTCTGGATTCAGAATGGTGCATTTGAAGAAACACCTTTTCACATGGAATCTCTGCAAAAAGCTAAAATCTGTAGAGGTCCAAAATTGAAAGGCCAAAAATAAAGGTAAGAATGAATTTATCCTAAGTGCTGACAACAATGCTTTTGGGTATTTGCACAAAAAATCAAGTCTACTTCTAATGTAGTAAACCACCAAATTGAATTTCAAATTACACTAAAATAATATCCCACAATTACCACATTTTTTCCCAAATTATGTTGAAGGATCAGTAACTGTGATTTGATATGCAATTTCAAAACCAATACTTTAAAACACAAAGATAGCAAAAATATCTGAAGCAGATCTAAAATCTATAAAGCTATGTTCTATCTTACTGTAAGTAACAAATCAAGCAACTATTACTTATAGCAGATTCAGCAAAAGCAACAGGGATGGACAGAAGAGATCTGAGCATGATGCTCTCCATCACCAAGAATCCAAGACATGAAGTTTGAGAATGGATATTCCCTTTTGTCCAGAAGTTCCCAAAAGATTAAAAAATAAATAATATTTCAGACAGTACAAGTGAAAATACTGCTCCCATTGTGTCAGTTACATACACATACAGCATGCCTACGTATACAGAATGGTGTGCTGTCTTCATTCACAAACAGGAAGTATGGCAGTGCGCTATCAGAATGCTTTGATACTCCTAATTTTTTCTGATGCTGAAATACATGAATGAACCGCATTCACAACTTATAATTTACTTCCAGTAGCAAACAGTTCATTCTGTTCTTGTCTCATGATTGAACTGAAGGATTAATGCTCCTCTGAGCAAGTGGCACCAGTGAGATACCCATTTGTCCCGTTGGCACCGCTGGTCCCATTCGTGGCGATAGCGCTGTGCGGGGCCTTGGAGCGAGGTACTGTGTCGTCCTCATCTGAGCTTGACTCAACATCACTTCGGGCATCCTTTGTTACCTGCAGAATGTGGGAAAGAAGTAAACAGTAGGTGACTAAAGAAACAACTCAGCTTTTTGGTTCAAGAGAATCAGAGAATCCACACATTTTTTCAGTTTGAGCTTTGAAGGCAGTCTCAGCTCTGGCACACCTCTCTGCCTTTGCCTGTCTGCAATCCAAACACAGATGTCTGTGCATACATAGGCCGTGTGCAAGTGCAGGGTGAGAATTCAGCACTGGTGCACTAAAGGTAGCATGGCCAAGTGTGCAAGGCAAAGGGTTTTGCACAGACTGAAAATTCCCTATTCCCAAATTCCCTAATTCAGCCTAGGTCAAGACCCTCTGCCCTCCTAGTAACTACAACTTTATTTCCTGTCCTTCATTGGGAGTGCTGCTTTTTGACCTGGTAATACAAAATGTTCAACCCAACCTCCTGCCACTTATCTCCCAACTCACTGGAGACCACATTGGCTCCTGGGAACAGTGCTGTGTGCTCCCAGGAGGAGACAGGAGTACTGCTTGAAACATAACTCACCAGGTAACTCCAGTCTCTGAACTTCAGACAAGAGGTGAGAAACAGTGCTTGCAGAATGTGGACATAGTCCAGTTCAGTCCCTAACATAGGAATCACAGTTCAACTGTGTCCCCTGTTTTGTCACTGCTAAGTTGTTTCAGAAACAGATGGGCCTTAGCTGCTAGGGATTTCCTGCTAATTTTCAACTTGAAAAATCTTGAAAATCTCCAAAACTAGCAAGAGTCCACCAGAAGTAGTACAAAAAAAAGCATCAACAGAAAGCGGTCTCAAGTTTAACCTGCATATTGCTCTACAGATACCATTTTCATGTCTGCTTCTACTCCTGTTTGTACAGCTGAGCACCCCAGTTCCTTCAAGATCGATCCATGCTGTGCTGGTTGCCACAATCAGGCAATGACAGCTGACTTTACTACAGCAAATGGACATAAAAGGGGGCAAAACACATGGCGAGTCTTTTTGCCACGGAACTAAAAACACTTAAAGAACAGGGTCACTGTGTGTAATTTTTTGCTTACAGTAATCCTCCTCTCCTCTGGAAAGTCTTCATGACAATTCCACTCTCATCTCAGAAAGAGCCATTTGCCTTTGGGGCTCCCACTGTTGCCCTTGCAATACCACAGTACCTGAGTGACACTATTCTGCTTGGAACCAGCGAAAAAAACCCCAGTTCCCATATAACTCCCAATAAGTAAAGTTTTTTATGTCAGTGTCCAGCAAGCCCACAATTCTGACACCTGTGAAACTGGATTTCAGCTGAGGTCAGAAATTTGATTCTGTACTTACACAGCTTCAATTAATAGGTTACTCCAGTGTCTTTCATATAAAGGGACTTTTATATTACAGCTCATGGGGGTACAGAAATACCCCTTAGAATTATACTCTTATCAGACAGATGAGAATGGTCTCAGCACAGGGTACTAAGCATTGGGGATCAATGTGATGGCAGACTAGATAATAAAAAACTCTGCATCATTTTAAATTCTCTTAATAGATTCACTGCTAATTCTTTTGCTAGGGTCCTGCCTCAAAGCCAAAAATTAAAAAGAAGATTCTATGCTGTAGCCAGTGCTGTTAAACTTGTAATCTGCTCTCATTATTTTTAAAATGCAGAAACATAGCAGGAATTTTGCACTTAAAACCCGATATGAATGCAACATATTTGGTTTATACCCAGTTTCTTTGGTTTATACCCAAAAGACAATCTCAGCTTTCTCCTGTGCAACTGTTAGAACTACAAGACGGACGATTTGCAGTCTTGAGTAAGTGTTCTGAATGCTGACAGAGCAGCTGCTTATCCTGCTGAGATATATATGAATGTGAATATATATACACACAACATACAGATGTATATGTCTGTGTGTAAAAACGGTTGCAGCATAATAGCACCCAGGTACTACAGATAGAAGTGGATTTGAATGGCTTTAGGTGATGCACTGCCAAGAAGTAAAAATGGCCTTTAAAGCTGGTTTTTACTTAAATATATAAATGCAAACAATGGAAGAAGACCAAGCAGAAACTTCAAATTAAAAGAACCAAACCAACCCAAAACACAAGCACTAATGTTGTCAGGATACTTCTTTTGCATAGCAAACTTAAAGAAACTTACCTGCAAGGGGTTCCACTTCCCAGCCTTCCAGCATAGCACAAGGGAAAGGATAAACAAGCAGAGTAAGAGAGAGTAGGAAGCACTATTTGAAGTCACTGGTATAATTCAGGCAGGACAGCTGAGGCTAATAATTGCTAAAAGCAGAGGAGAGTAAAGCGTGGCTTCCAGGCAAAACGTGAATGCACTGTCTTTCACAGAGTGAGTGGCAGATTCTGGGCTCTGCCAGTGCACGGCTGAGCTCTCCAGTACATTTATAGAAAGCAATTTTCTGGAGAACAATCCCATTCACTTTGGGGTCAGTCACATCAGTGCACTGTGCTCTTTAAGGGCAAAGTGCCCTGACTTTACATGGTCTGTAAGCATTAGTTCTGCCACCTACACGTGAGCAACTGCATCTGCACAGCAACTGTAATGAAGTGGGCATTTCTGGGAGTGACATCTCCCTGTCAAATGTACCAGCAGCAGCAAGACACTAAATTTTAGCCCCAATAGTCTTGCTCTGGGAATAATAGAAAATACATAGATCTCTTTGCAATTCCTCATTAATACCAAAACCCAGAAGATATGTAACTTTGCTACTAGCAAAGGCAGCAGAATTTCATTTTCTATTATTATTGCTATCACTTCCAGCTGTGAAATGAACATTTTGCTAACAACTACTATAAAGAAGAAAAACAGAACTGGCAACCCCAAGAAAGCAGTTTACATGTTGGGGTTTTAAAATCTGTTTTCCCTAATGTAGTTTAGTTCAGTGAACCACGTTGTAAAAATAAGTGTGGAAGCACATGTAAATACAATCACTATACAGAGTATTATTCACTTGTCTGACAATCATTAGGAGTGGGAAAAGGTTTCCAGGAAAGGAGAGTTTACCTAAAAGAAGATGTGTCTTCAGTAGGGTGTTCTGGATTAGGAAAAAAAACCAAAGAAAAAAAACCAAACAAAAAATGACCCCTATTGACATTGAAAAACTTAAAATCATGAAACAGAACAGTGCTGTCTTACCTTGCCCTTTGAAATAGCTTTGTAGGCTGTCTTTATGATTAGGTAAGACCAGAGACAGTGTAGAATTTGAAGAACTATAAGCATCACATTCAAGACCCACAAGGCAGGAAAATTGCCCAGAGCTTCATACAGTTCAAACAACGTTGTATTTAATATCCTAAAAGAAGGAGACAGAAAAATAATAACACTTTCCTTAAGGAAACAATCTCAATGAAGTTATTTTAAACCAAGATGACAAGTACTTGATTAGATGGGAACCACATGGGCAGTTGGTTTCCAAAGTAATAGTGACTTGGACTGAATCACACAGGTGTTTCCAGAGAGAAGCAACTTCAAAATGTTGCTTTCAATATTTAACTTAATTTATAAGCACTGCATATAGAAAACAAAGATCCTCAGTGTACATTTCTTCATCTATACAGCTAGCAGGTGCTGGTTGACTCAAACAACTCCTTCACTGATTGAAAACAAAATTTACAGTATTACTTGTTTTTTAAATAAAGTTATTCCATCTCAACTGCCTCCAGGAGGGGTTTGGTGCCCCCATATTAGCCACTTTTTGCACAAAATCCAATTTACATGCCAGTTATGTACAACCAAGAGTGAGTGAGACTTAGCAGTTACATACAGGACAGGTGAACAATGGGGCAGTGGGAGATGGGAGACCTTATTGCAGCCTTTTGACACTTAAAGGGAGCTTATAAAAAACATGGGGACAAACTTTTTAGGAGGGCCTGTTGAGATAAAACAATTGGCTAATGGTTTTAAGCTAAAAGAGGGTAGATTCAGACTAGAATGAGGGTGGTAAAACACTGAAACAGATTGCTCAGAGAGATTGTAGACTCCCCATCCCTGGAAACATTCAAGGTCAGGTTGGAGCAACCTCATCTAGATGAAGATGTCCGTACTCATTGCAGGGGGGTTGGGCTAGATGACATTTAAAGATCCTCTGCAACCCAAATCATTCTATGATTCTAAGAAATTCAGGCAGTTCTAGATATTTGAACCAAATTTGTGTGAATAAACATTTCAGATGCAGGCAGTAAACTGATGTTATAATGACTTCTGAAGCTTTGTGAATACAGCACTAACCTTCTGCCCAAATACTCTGCCACAGCAGATGATTTCGATCTGTATCTTAGCAAACAGCCTGGGAGCAGAGTGGAGAACACACAATAGAAACAATGGCATTTTTAAAAACAAATAATGATCTAAGAGTGGCTGTTAATTAAGGGGAGAAAAATAAGGCAATGTAAGGATTTGTCAACCTTCATCCATTTTCCCTGCTGATGCAGAAATTCATTAAAAACTCCAGTGGCTTTCTGTTCTTTTCTCCCCGGTTTAAATAAACCCTCCCCGCCAGTCAGTAGATGGCGCGTTCAGCCCGGCCAACACCGCGGGCTCGGGGCACCGGCCGCGTCCCGGGAACGGGGTGGCACCGGGGTTCTGCACGGGCTCCAGGGCACCACAGAGCTCAGTGGTGCTCAGCTTTTTAATAAACAATCACGTTTGCTACAGTCCTTTCCAGCAACGTAAAACCAGTTCAAGCAGTACTAACATGAAATATGTACAGAGAACAAATGCAGAATACAACATTTAGTGGTAATGATTTATGTGTGTGATGCCATTGGTCAAAAATCAACCAGTGATTTCTAATACACTGGCCTTAATACTGCAGGGGTATTTCCTAGTACTTCTACCTTTTTATTTTTGCCTTCTTACACTGAACTGCACATACCCTTAATAATTTACTGAGAAGTTGATGTTTTATAACCTTCCTGTACAGCTGTGTTTTCACATTGCCTTCTGTTTATGGTATGAACACCAGAAAACGTTTTCCAGTTTGCAAAAACGCCATCATATTATTGCTTCTGTCAGGTAGAACTCTGTTCAGTCTCAACTTTGTGCAATTTGTTCTACCAGTGCTGGCTCTACGTGCCACAGCAGCACCCCGCTTTACAGTTCAAGGGGACACACTCACCATATCAAAACAGAGGTGGAGTCAGCACTGTTCTACTTCACCAGTGCTTACTGCAGTTCTAAACATCGTATCAAATTCAAACTTGAAGTCAACAACTCCAGCATATAAAGTTACCATTGTTTATACTCACCTGTCTTTATGTCTAAAATTTTATATGCTAGAGAATTGTAAATGAAGCTTCTGCAGGTTTCTGTTTATATTTTAATTAACTGGACCAAATTAATCTCTGCGGACTTCCACAGAAATCAAGTAAAAAAAAAAAAGCAGCATTAGAGATGCAGTTGGCCCACTCTTGCAGAAGGCAGGAAGACAGCAAGGCCAAAAAGAGTGCTTTTGCTACCAAAAGCAGTTGTATGTGCAAATGACTCGTATTGTGTATTACATAGGGAAATAAGTCTCAGTGAAAAAGCAGACCTCTTTCTAATCTGTTCATGTCTGGCAAACTAAAGACAGGACTGGAATTCTCCATCAAATCTGCATAAAGGATCTCATTAATTGCTCAGCAATGCTAAGGGTGTTCTGTGGTCTGATGGGCAAGCTAGGTGTGCACATGGAGATAAGGCTATGTCTAAGCACCTACAGAGCAGAAGATGAGTGGAAAATACAGAAAACTACAGAGAAAACTGAGGTAAGAAAAGACACTCTCAAATAAATAAATTATTTCATATTAAAAGTTTGAAATGGGGAGAAAATTCGTAAGGTTGTTAGTCAGAATACAGAAATTCTACTTGTAGAGACTGATAAAGGAGGGAAGACAAGTTAGACCACTTTCCATCATTTTCACTGCTACAAGTATTCAATGGAAACATTTTAATCAAATACACAAATAATAGGGACTAGAAAAAGCAGCATGAGAATGGATTACATGGAGAAGAAAGTGCGTATAAGATGTATATACAGATAAATCTTGGATTCAAATACTCAGAAAAGCACTTCAATTTGTAAACATGCTTGCTGAAACTTTTCAAAGCTCTCCAGTGGTTAAATCCCAGCTTTACATAATGAATGGTGGAAACTTCAATTCTTGGATATCTGACTTGAAGCAGCTGGACTTGATCTCACAGGGGATAATTACTTTAAGCTGCAAATGCTCTACCTTTCTGCTAACTTTTTTCAGCATTTCTCAGATCTTTGCAGTTTGAAACTAAATGATAGTTTCTGCTTTTGAAAAGAATTTCTGGGCTGTTTTTTTTCTGAGCCCCTGGAAGATTATGATAGCTGGAGAACACAGCACAATCTCATGGAAGGTATTCTTCCCTCGTTAAATGCATCTCAAGGAGGGCTGTGCACCTGGCTGTGTGAAGCACTCAGTTTAGCATCTTGAATTAAGCAATATGTCTGATGAAAGCAATAAAAATAAATTCACCACTTAAGACCCAATCTACTCTTACAGAAATCTGTGGTATTTTTTTAGGAACGCTGCCACAATATCTGAGCCACTGGGAGAGATGATCCTGTACTTACTGTACTGCCACTCTAATTAAACACTCAGAACAAAATGAATGCATCTTCAAAAACTACTGAACAATCACCTGCAACACATCAACTGTAACACAGGCTTTTCCTCTGCTCTGCAACTCTTTATCTAGCCAGCGAAGCAGTACTTGGGAGACTAGAGGTAACAGACCCACACTGACTCATCAAGATAACACTCCCATCCCACAACTAGTGGGCCCAGGTCCAGGCTCTTGGGTTTCAGCTACTAATTCTCCTTGTCTTGCACCAAGGATAAAAGGAAAACCTGGAGATGAGGGAAGAGATATAAAGAAAGAGAGGAATCGGTGGAAGAGTAAAATGCTTATTCATATTTGTCTGAGAACTGACAAAAATGTGCTGTTTGCTTCTGAAAGGGTCTGGAGAAGAATGAAAAGAGGTGAAAAGGAGGATCATGTGGAAGGAATAGGTGTTCTTCCAGACAAGTAAGAAATTAATGATAAACGCTGCAGAATGATCATAGCAGGATGATGGGCAGTATTTTCACACCCAGTGGGAGCAGAAACTGTCCAGCTGAGCTTAGTGCTACTGCAAGTTGCCTTAGCTTCTGCAGCACTGCCTAGTGACCAACACACCATGCATGCAACATGCTGAATAACAGTCACTTCATTAACACAGCACAATAGATGGAAGTCTCAAAATATGACCAAAGGACAGCACAGTATGATACCAGCTTGTCTAAATAACTCCAAATGAATGTCTTTATCTCCTTTAAGTGTGTATTAGACAACAGTATTCTATATTGCACCATAACCACCTATATTGGGCCACCTTTCAATACTGCATACATTACCGAGAACACAGGTAATTACATTTATGTAATTATGTAGTAACATTAATTATTCCATTAAGTGCAAGTAACAATACTCCTACCAGCAATGCTTTAAAGTTTCTGCCTTTTGTTTGTAATTTTTCCCTTTAAAAACCCAAACAATTTGCACTTACTTCTGCCCCCAAAACATAGTAGTTTATTCTTCACTATATATGGTAAAAAATGACTATTACCAGACAACAAAGAGTCAGGAGTTCTAAATTGTGGATTTAACTTATGTGATCTAAGAAATTTTCAAATTTCTTTACACAGTTTATTTTCTGTTAAAGATGGACACAAAGTATTGGCACACTTGTTGGCCACACACAGATGCTGTAAGAATTAGCTTGTTTATAAAATGCTGTGGAGTACTTCCTTAACAGATGCCATACAACTGATAGGTAGAAAAAAAATATCACTGAGATTCACAGATAAATGAGGAGCAGTGGAGTGTGAGAGCACATGTATGTGCACATGTTGAACAGCCACAGGATGATAAATCAGATACATTTCATCAGTGGTCAAGATTTATCTCTGAGATTTAGACCTTGATTGAAACATAATGGGACTTCATACCTAGTCTGTCCTAGTTACTTTTAATGACAATGCTACACATCAGACCTTACACGCAGATGTTTCTGCATGAGACTTCAAATGAGTTAAACAGCTTTTTACCTGAGAAGTGTATGGAATGATACACAAAACAGTCATCAAATTGAGGACACTTTGGTCTACAGCACTCCATCTACTGGAGTCCTCAAGCTGCAGTGCAGCTAAATATTTAATTATAGCAAATCCAGTACATAAAGGGCTATACTGCCAGGTTTTTCATCTGAGTTTCAGCTTGGCCAGCTGCTGTGTCTATATCACTGTTCTGCTTCTTGGTTCTTGCCGAGTGGGAGAACAAGCTTGTTTCCCTTTTCAGATCCTGCTGTCTCTTACATTTCCAGCCCTCCAGAGTATCAGTGCATGGAAATACAAGAGGAGTACCAGAGAGCCACTGTGAACAGAGAAGAGTCAGATGAACCAGTCACCCACATGAAAGCAATGAAGCAGGAAAAGAAGGAGTGGGGGAAAAAGAGAGAGATATGATCTTTCAAAATCAGTCTCTCAAACTGATTCATCAGCTTGTTTGGTTGGTGGTGCTCATTACCCTCCTTCTTTTAGACAGCTGATGAAATATCTCTGCAAAATGCAGTGACAGAAAGAACATAAACTATTGAGTCAGTATTCAGAGCAACATTAAATCCACACACTTCAGTTTTATCAGTGAGGTCACCATCAGATGGCATTCTCCTCACCCACAGCAGCCCCACATCAGAGGATTTCCTGACATGGTACTAATACACGCTCAGCTGCTGTGGAGAGGGGTGGCTCCTGTCCTAACACTAATCAGGAACAATACATCTTTGCAGAAATTACAGCCCTGCCACTGATTCTGTGTTATTTTAAGCCCTGTGCAGATCAATAGGATTTCCAATTACTTAACTAAAATGATGGAGCAGGCAGGAAATTATTCATGTTTGATGTACTGTAGAAGAGGCCATTCTGATCAAGCTGTCACTGTCCTGGTTTCAGCTGTGCTTTTCACTCAATTTCTTCTCATCAGCAGTTACTGCCCTGAGCTGATTTTGCAGCCACTGGTATGAATAGTAGCATATACACTCTTGTGGATAGAAAAAAGATACAAGGTCATAGACACCTTCACAATCCAAGCTCAAACCTCAGTAGAGTTCTTCAGTAGATGTCAGGATATGGAGACAACTCAAATTTCCTAGCAGAGTGCAATAATACTCAGCAAGATGTTGTATCAGTAATGTGTTATGGCAAAATGCTTGTGTAAAGGCCCAGGATAATAACTCCGTGCTACTGAGGAATTATGTTATGCTAAGAATGACACTTCCAAATCTGAAAATCTTCAGGCACACATAAAATTTTTATATGAGCAACAGGGAACACATATCCAGATCCATTTGCTTGGAGTTCATGTTATTCTCCAAAGAGGAAAAGCATTTGTTGTAAACTATATTTTCCAGTCTTTGCAAAACAGAGTATCAAAGAGTATAGAAAAGCCTTCCTCATGCCCCTTTCTGTCGACTAAAAGTAAATGCAGTTTTGTTTAACTATATGTCACACTGATGTCTGTGAAACCATCCCTAAACAGTTTTCAGTTTAATCCAATTTTCTTAATAATTATCTGTACTTTCAGAGATATTATGGGTCAAACTCTGCCACTGTGCAACACTGATGAAACCTATAGAATGTGCTCACTTACATGGAGTTTCTCCCAAGGTGTTCAGCCACAGTGAATTCATTCTAGCTGAACACGAACAAGATGCCAGCACCATCACGGCTGATGAACATGGTGCTCAAAAGTCATGTACTATTTCAAGCTGGTAAGTTAACTTACACTCCTGCTTTTGTAGAGCTATGATTTTTATATCCCACATACGTCAGAGGCTTGCAGTGAACCAGTAGCATTGTTCTGCTTTTGTATTGACTCTGTAGCACCACAAAATATGTGCCAGTAACAGCAAACCCTGGTGCTAAAGATACCTCTAAGAGAAAAGGGGCTGAGAAGAGGCAGAATGTTTGCAGAAGTTCAAACTACCTACCTGAGCTGATTTAAAAGTGGCTAAGAAAAAAGCCCATGCTGCTTCCCTTGCCCTGACACATTTACTACACTTGGCAGAATAATTCTGAGCAGAGAGAAGTGCCACTACACAGGTATCTGTCCTGTTTCCAGTTGGAGCACAGGTTTTAGACAGGACATTTTTCTTAATAAAAGGAGAAGTGACAACACTGAATAGGCTATCCTTGACAACAGAAAGCATTATTATAGCCCCAGAGTAGTCTGTAGAAACTAAAAATGAGGATAAGAATCAGGTTTGAAAGTCTGATGAAATCTTTTTTCATATAATTTTTTTCCTGCTGTGATCACATGAGAATTTTAAAAATGGAAACACTGAGCAAATGCCACTTTTTGTTATTTACATTGCAAGCCCACAATGCTGAATGACACCTCTAACCTTTCCATTTCTTATTGCTTCCCTGTAAATAGCTGGAACAGTATTAACCTGGTACTCCAAAGATTTCATCTTTGCTTCTTGTAAAACTCCAGAGGCCTGAGTTCACAAATGCTGTACACAATTTGAGGGAATAAAATAACTAGGCATTAGAAAGGATAACATCTGACAATGTTTTGTCAGAAGCAGATGGGATGACAACATTATATATATATGCTCTGCTAAAGAGCTAAAACAAGAGTTGTGAGTAAATTCATAGAGACTTTGTTAATTAAACCTTCTTTTTAATCCATAAATTGAAGTCTGTAAGTTCTTTGAATATACTATTGTTATTTTGCCAAAACCTTGTTATTCAATGCTCTTGATAAACTGATTGATTATAAATTGCCTGCTGAAACTACAAACAGACTGAAATGTAAGCACATCAGATTATTTTTACTAGTTCTACAGCATCCACTCAACGACACCACGAATAGCATCAGGAATCAAATATCAAACTCACAATTTATACCTTCAGTATCTGCTACCCAGAAGCAACTTATGATTGTGCTCTGGTTTAGACAATATTCTGAGAAAAATGAGGTTGAGACAGTGTCAGAAAATATTATCTTAATTAAAAAGTTATTTTATTATACTAGCTAGGCTAGGAAGGTTTACAATCCAACAAGAGTGTAACTAAAACCATCACAAAACACTTGTGTTCATTCAGAGTCCAGATTCATCTGGCTACTTGAATTCTTACTATGTCAAGTAACTGACCAGGACTCCTGCTTTGACTGCTGCCTACGTATTGCTTTGACACAGTGGGGTGCTTTTAAGGGTAGGTTGGAGCTTTCTGTTTTACCAGTATGTTCAGAGGAGTGAAGCAGGGTGACTCTGCTGGGGTCCACATGCTGTCTTCCCACACAGACACATGCTCCAAGGGCCAATGAGGAGAAAACATCCCAGGAAAGAAAACCAGCATGAAAGAGGACAATTCGACTTCATTGCTTGTTAAGAGCTGTACAAACCCAGTCAATGTCAGCTACAGAACAAAGCTAGGAAAAAGAGAGGGTCAGCAAATCTTTGCAGCAGCTTCTACTTATGGGGGTTCTGCACTGCCCTATTTGCTCAGAGAGAAGCTGATTCCAGGATAAAAGAAAGGAAAGAACAGTGCAAACTGGCAATACTGTATCACTATTTGGAACCACAGCATGTACATAAACAACATGGCTATGTCCCACTGCTCCAGCAGTGATGGAACTCAGGAGGAGCTATTGGGCCAGTCACGCCGAGATGACTGCAAGTCTGGTCAAAAGTGACTAGGGTTCATTACAGCTCACTACAGTGAACAGAAGTTAGTTGTAACTCATAAAGAATCATGCCAGCCTTGTCTGGTTCATGCAGATACTCACTGCCATGTAAAGGCAATTAGAAATCAGCTGTGAGCCAGACTCTGTGTACAGTCATGAACGAGTTTTAAAAATGAAAGAATAGCAAGGAACAAAGTTGTTCTTCTGAGGACTGGCTGACCCATACTTACATAAGGTACACTGGCACCAAAATATCATTTAGCAGCCATACACTGTAGTTGATGAGAAGACATACACCTGAAACAGCTTTGAATTTTAACACTGAGAATTATTTTTTCCTCCAGCATATTTCCAAACAGACTCACAAACAGAAGATCCAGTTAAGATGTACCTACTGACATCAAACAAGACTATACCAACTAATCAAAGTAGTTGACTGTCTATCTGCACAGCTTTAATGTGATACAATACTCTGGACACTGACAGTGTATGAAGAGATCAAGAACAGAACAGCGTAATATGAACTACCTGGATTATACCAAATTTGGGGGGACAGCATATGCAGAACATGATCTCTGCTCTTTATAATCTGCTTAAATCAGGCTTTCATTTAAATCTGCACTGTTAAGGCACTATTTTACATTTCTCAGTGCATGTATGTAATGTGCATGCTGAGACCTCACAGGTCACATGAAAGCCAAGGCTGTTTGCTTGAGTCCTCGCCTTTTGACAGAAGTACTTGTCAGCAACATTTCCCTGAAACACAGTTTTTTACCTCCCAGACAATATAACTCATTATAAAAGTAATCAAAAGAAATGAAAAACTCAGGAGAACTGCATTCTAGTAACTAGTTAGAGCAATTTGAAAGAACCTGAATTTACCTGGCTTGGTGCCTTAACCTAATAAATATAAGCCTAGCTTCCCTTAGAGCTTGATGTAACTGCTTCACCCAGCCTGATTAGACTAGCCAAGGCCTTGCGTAATTTATGCTAATGTTTTGGTTTGAGATTGCTTTCCTTCTCCCTACAATCTTGTATCACCTGAGAAGGCATCATGTTCCCCTTGACTCATGGAAAGTTGTGTTCTATGTTGTAATTTGCTAGAACAGTGATTATGTGTAAGTGGGAGAATTTCACAAGCAAAATGTCTTGTCAGTGAAAATAGCAGCTTTACTCCTACATTAACTTAGCAGCAGGAGGCAGAAAGTATCCTGGTGTTTTTGAATTATTGCCGAAATGAACTCCAGATGCCTGCAGAAAGACTGCTAAATATATACCTAATTGCCAGTTTCTTTTGTCTTAGCCCTGCTGTTAAACACCCTTCAAACAACAGCATTTGATACATTCTGAATTCTTTATTAGCACCTTTATGCAAAATTAAGAGGCACTTGTGCAAAGCAGCAGCACCACAGCACACCAGTGCTTCGGAAGTGACGTCTCTGGAAGCCTGTCTTGGATATTCACCTTCCTGCCTGGGGGAAGTTTTCTTATAAATTACAGTCTTCCTTTTACATTACATGCACACTGATTTTATACCTCTCAGCTTTTATGCTAGAGAAATTTGCATATTTATGTAATACTAATCAGGCACCAAATTTTGCTATTTTGAATTTTCAGCAAAGGAGAGCAAAACTATGCTTCCTGGCCTGCTGCCACTCCAATGAGTCATCTCTGCTGACATGCAAACTAATAGGGGTGAAGATTTGGAATTGCTGCTTCATAAAGGAAAAGGATTTGGGAGAGACAAGCTCATGCATCCCATGGTTCATCCCTGCTAACTCTGACTCCCACATGAGCTGCCTACAGTACAGATGAGAACAGTGAATCTGCCTCTGGCTGTGTCTAAGGGTAGCCATTAGGAATACATACATCAAGGCTTTGGTGTGGAAATAAAATGGTCTTAAAAAATCAAAGATATATATACCACACTAAACTATTTGCATGTTCAAATAAATAAATATATTTTTCATTGATTAAGGGATGTGCTGGTTCAGGCTGGCATAGACTTAGTTTTCTTCATGGTAGGGAATACAGGGTTATATTCTGGATTTGTGCTGGAAACGGTGTTGGTAACTCCAGGATGTTTTTGTCATTGCTGAGCAGTGCTCACACAGAGCAAAGGCATTTTCTGCTCCTCACACGTCCCACCAGTGAGGAGAATGGAGGTGCACAAGGAGTTAGAAGGGGACACAGCCAAGACAGCTGCCCCCAGCTGACAACAGGGATATCCCACACCATATGGTGTCATGCTCAGCATGCAAACTTGGGGGAAGAAGGAGAAAGGGGATCATATTTAGAGTGTCAGTGTTTGCATTCCCAGGTCACCATTACACAGAGCCCTGGCTGTCCTGGAGATGGCTGAATGCCTGCCAGCCCGTGGGAAGTGGTAGATGAAAGCCTTGTTTGGCTTTGCTTGTGTGCACAGCTCTTGCCTTACCTATTGAACTGTTTTTATCTCAGCTCATGAGTTCTCTCACTTTTATCCTTCTGATTCTCTCCCTCATCTCACTGGTGGGAAATGAGTGAGGAGCTTTGTGGGGCTTCGTTGGCAGCTGGGGTTAAACCACAACAAAGCAGAGGGTTCACCAGGGTAACCACTCTGGTTGTGACAGGGAGTACACAGCACACTATCAGCTGCTGCATTCCTGTCAATGGACAATCCCTGGCTCAGTTTTCTTTACACTCTCCCTTCATGCATTTCTATATTGATAATATCTGTTTTGAGCTTTCTCTTTTCTGTGCTAAACAGTCCCGCCTGTCACAGCCTTTCCTCAGGTGGGAGGTGCTCCAGTCCCCTAATGAATCTTGGTGACTGTTTGCTGGCCTGTCTCCAGTAGCTTTGTGTCTCTCTGATGCTGGGGAGGCCAGAACTGGACACAGTGCTCTACACGTGGCCTCACCACGGCTGGTAGAAAGGAAGGATCACCTTCCTCAGCTGCTGCCCACACCCCTCCTAATGCAGCCCAGGATAGCACCAGCCTTTGTTACCACGAGGGCCCAGTGCAGGCTCATGTCCACCTTGGTGCTCACTGGAACCCTCAGTTCCTCTGGTGCAAGGCAGCTCTGCTGATGGTCAGCCCCCAGCGAATGCTGCTGCAGGACTCTGCACTGCTTTTGCTGAACTTCTGAGGTTTCTGTTGGCTGTACCTCCAGTTTGTTGAGGTTCCTTCCCTTTGGATGGCAGCACAACCCTGTGGTGTATCAGCCATTCCTCACAGGTTGGAAGGTGAGCAAACTTGCCGAGGGTGCACTCTGCCTCATCATCCAGTAATTATTGGATTATGTAATTACAAGCCAGTAATTTCATCATAAAAGGTTATCAGGTTGGCCAAGTATAATTTTCCCTTTGCAAACCCATCCAGTCCTCATCTGCCTGAGCCTTCCCTTAAGCACAGTCACATACTGCAGTCTCCAGTAGCAGAAATGCACTGGTGAAATTGGATCCTCTCTCCATTCCTCAATATAAACCAGAATGCAAGTGATAAGTGAAATCCTATGAGCAGGAATGTCACTATTTTTCCTATCTGAGATAATGGAAGCAGAAAAGCTAGCTTATTTAATTTACAGTGAATGGCCCAGTTGGCTTCAAGGAAGGACTGAGGAAGGGAAGCAAAACTGTTTAAGAAAGAAATATTTGCTCCTTGTAGGAAATAGCAAGTGTTTCTAAACATGCAAGTTTGTGTGTCTATTCATTTTCATGTTCCATCATGGTTGTTCAACAACTTACAGCACAGTAGGGACCAGGCTTTATGGCTTTATCGTTGGAGTCATCAAATGCTAAATGAGACTTTTACAGGGTGGTGTTAAGCAGAGCTGATGACACAGCTCCCTAAGGGCACCTTGATCTTACCCTGTTTGCATTAACAAAACCTCAAAGAGACATCATTACAGAGGTTTGGAAAGGAAATTCCGGCAGGGAGGTTGACACTGGCATCTGTAAATCCTTTGCATATCCGAATAAGAGCTCAGTGGTAATCAAAATAAACTCTGCACAGGGTACAATTTCTGGCATTCTTTGTTCTTCCCAAGAACAAAACTGTCACTGTTACTTTCTGATCCAACAAAAGACCCCTCTTACTTTCCTAGAAATACAGATATCTGTGCTAGTTCTGTTTATAAGAAAGAAAGGATTGAGAACAGAAAAGAGCCAAGGCCTTCTCTCAGCCCTCCTCATATATAGTGCACAGGTTGCAGAAAAACTTTAATGTGTTTTTACAGTGAACTACAGGCATGTGTTTCCTAACTAGCCACCTGCCCTCTGGGTGCAGAAGATCCTAGCTAAAGAATCCAACATCTATGTTCAGTCTGTGTGCATGTGTCTGTGTACCTAGAAGACAATATGTGCATGTGCTAGCAGCCAACTGTCTGGGAAGACATGGGATTACAGTAAAACCTGTGTAACTGCCTTCTAGACATATGTGTTACACAGCTGCCCCAGGAACCCCAGTTCAAAGGAGAGGTGGAGAAGGAATAGCCTGCAGTATTGCAATCTGCATGGCAATAACATCCTTATACCAATTTCAGCAGGTCGGACTTTACTTATTCCACTGTGGTTTTCTTTCAGCTGAAAATGTTCATGAGGTTATTGAGAATATCCTAACTTCAAGCTCAGCCTCTAGTTGGTTTTTTTGGTGACTAATATTTTCATTTTCCTCTCACTTCTTGCCAACACAGCTAGCCACCTGCTAGCCTGAAGCTATGCTGTCTCCAGGCCACTTCTACCTTAAAACCAGCAGAAGCCCCAGATGTTTCTCATCTAGCACACAATAAACACAATGTCACTCTAGCAAATAGCCTATTTCAGCACCTGGTTATGTCTGAAACTCTCCCTGGTGCTTTGGGAAACAAAGTAATGGCAATTAATCATGTTCAATTACAACATAGTTATTTCCAAGCTTGCTTGGTGCTTAACATTTGAGGAAAACAATGTCCTTACTCACCATAAGGGATATATGCCAAGCCTACTGACAATGAAGACAACAGCAAAAGTAATGAACAGAAGGTCACTCAGTTTTTGCCACTTGCAATAGTTTGTCATTTTGGCAGCCTGCAAAAGAAAAAGATGTCTTTTTACTTCCATGAGGACAACTGAGTTCTCTAGTAGTGTGTATAAGCCGTAAGAAAAAGAAGAAATCAAATTTTAATGAAATTGCTAACATTTTCACTGGGCCAACTCACAGTGATCTTCGAACTCCTTCCTCTCCACCAAGGAACTGGAAAATGTTTTCTTTGAAAAAAAACCCAAACCAGATTGCATAAAACTAGAGTATGTATTTAATTTCTTTATTCCCCATTCAATTTCCTTTTTGAGATACTACAATTTCAGATTCACAAAACTCTTCTAAACCTTTTCTTGAACCCCAGTGTGTTTATGGTGTCCTTGTCCTCAGCCTTCTCACCCTTCCAGTATGCTCCACTGGCATTTTCAGCATCCATCTACCTTCCATGTGCCCCATGCTCTCTGACCTCCTAGAGGCTGCTATATATAAATTTTGTCTCAATTCCTCCCCTACACCCTATATCCTCAATTCTCCTAAAGCATCTCTTCCTCCTGTTCTGCCTATGCAGAATAATTTCCACCTCAAAGATTGTACCCCTCCTCTTCAAGTGTTTTTCCAAGGCTCTCTTTTTCAACTTCTGCTTCCTAACTTGTTGCCTTATGCTTATATTTACATGCTTCTCTCATTTATCTTCATGCAGTCTTCTGACTCTTTCCCAGTGAAGGACTCACTAATTCATGACTCTTTTCTGAAACTAGTCATTAAAACACAGATCTTCCCTGAAGTTTCTTTACCCGCTTCTCCCTGAAGAAAATGATATACATGGAAGGAAGCTTGATTTAGGATGGATGTGCTGCTTCCACAATGTTAATGTGTGTAAGCAGGTAATTATTTTAAAATAACATCTGCTTCAAGAAAGGGACAGTCTTTCTTCATGTTTTCTGTCATGTGTATGCAGAGAATCTACTTAAGTCACTGGGAGCTCTTTTGGATCAGTTAAGTTACTGGGGACCTTTTCAAAGCTCCTCTATGAGGGGACCTGCATCCAGCCCCCATATTGAGAAGATATTTGTGCAGACTTTCCAGAGTGCTGAGAGGGAGCAAAATTACCACAACCATGCATACAGAATACTATTCTGAATGCAGAATTCATTCTCCAAATGAAGAGAAACAGATAATGTGGATGCCAAAACCAAACCTGCACTTTTGGATGTTACCCAGTTTCTGCAATGTTCCCACTAAAAACCTGGACGTGAAGAATATTCCTCACTAAACAAACCAAGTTTGGAAGCTCACAGAACATGACAAAAGCCACCCGTCCTGCAAAGAAAATGTAACTCTTCTGAATCAGCCCTATTTTCTAGGGGACACAAGTTAATTTCCTAGCATTTTGTACTCAGCCCAGTTTGAAGGAAAAGAGAACACTATGGTGCCAGCATGCAAAGCAGAAGTATTACTAACTTCCTTGATTTTCAGATGATGGAAAATTCAGTCCAGAAATTCTGGATGTATTGCTATGGTAGCAGTCTAAAAAACTGGTTTCATACTGCATGAAGCTGATAATACCATAGCAACTCGTAGTAGTATCATGTCATTTCTCAAAAACAGTACAGCTATTGGGAAATTAGTTCTCAAATAAGAAATTGTAATAATTCTAAAGATTATAGTGATAAAAAAAGACTACAAAAAAGGGAAAGAATATGTTGTTGTTGGATGGAACTTGGCTATATAAGACAATACAACACAATTTTCTGAGTTTAAAAACCATGACTACAACTGATAAACACAGCTCTACATATTCCTGAAAATCCTACCATGGTTCTTCCATACTTCCAGATACCCTAATGACCTGTGGAAAAAATCTCACCTCCAGTATTCCCACCAATGCACACGACCCTTTGCAATGAAAACAGCAAAAAATGGTGAATTCCAGCTTTCCACTGGACATGTTTCATTATGAAATGGTAGATGGAAAGAGTCTAGCAGCATCCAGAAAAAGCCTTTAATTTTTACGAATATGTAATGGGTAACACAGGTCAGGTGCACAACTGATCCATCATTGCAAGATATTTAACCAACTTCTTTTGCAGTTTGATAGTTTTTTTCCTCTGCACTGACTTTCCTCTCAGTAACATGAGCATTGTGCAAGTCTATCTCCTCTCACATGGCACCAGGGCTGTGACCTACTACCCTAGCAGAATTTCCAGTCAAACCAGACTTCAAGAATTGACTAGAGAGACCACTTAAGTATGTGCCTCATGAGGAAGCATATTTGCTCAATGTTTGCAACTCAGGTGAGAGTACCAGCAATTCCTCTTTGTCTCAGTCAGTGAATGAACAGAGGGTAAGGTTTTAGCTAGCCTATTATAGCTGCTCTCCAGTGTTTTTATAGTTCCACAGACACTGGTCTGATCAAGAATAAACATCTTTAAGTACTTCATTTGGTGGTGAAAAGAGAGGAATGAAGAAAGTTTAGGTGAAGTCACAGCTAGCTATACACATTTCTAAAACAAAAAAATAAACTTGCAAAGATGTAATTATTTTTAACTGGAGAAATCCACATTTTCTTTTCCTTTCTATCTCAGGTAGTCATGTGCCCTCTAGATTAAAAAAAGATTAAAAAATAATACCATATTAACAGCACTACTGAATCAGAATGGCAGGATCTTCATTTTGCAATAGATGACTCATGCAGCGAGTCTATATTCATGTGTAACAGGTATCCTTGCAGGTACTTGAATAAAAAATAATTTCATACAAAATAGTTATTAACTTTGGAGGAGAGTTCACAGCTGAATTCCAGCGTGACCCAGAGCTGTCTAGTAACTGATGCAGATAAAGGATGACAACATTTCTAAATTGCCATCATGAAAGTTACTGACCATCTTGACTTAAAAGAATTTCAATCATTCCTTCTTCTCCAAATACAACTGCTTAATGCTGGTACTGGGATCCCGAGGCATGGGAACCTGGAAAATCAGAGGTCAGCTCACCAGCCATGCCCAAGTAAGCCACTAAATTGTCCAACACCCTTTGCCCAGCAAGGCAGAGCAGAAAAACACCATGACATCTTGAGTCTTTTGGAGACAGGTTTATTGCTCCACACACCATGTTAGAGGAGTTAATAACCATGTGATCCATTGTCATCACTTTCCAGATTTTGCAAATTTAGCTTTTGATTTTACCATGCTATATTTCAAATTCATGTGTAACCCTCCCTGGCATGCAATGCACTACAAGTCACTGCTCTGTACAAGCAACTCATCGAGGGATAAACCACTCTGAAATCAGAAACATGCACTGCTACAAGCACAATATATTCAAGCAAGGAAATACACTACATTAACCACCATTACCATCTTGAACTGACTTAGAAAATACTTGTTCTGCATAGCAAAAAGGTTCTACGTACTACACAGGACGACATATGAATTATCTCACCTCTAGAACAATATCAGCCACATCATGGAGACATAAGATCAAGGTTCCAACTCGCATCAAATTGGTTATATACGAGAAGGTAAGCAGGGTGACTGCTAAAACGTGATGTGTAAACATGATTCCAAAATCCTAGACCAGCAGAAGTAAGAAAAAGAAACAAAAACCAAAAAACAATGAAGCAAACACTGATATTCAGTACTCATATACAAAAATAGATGGATGTTTCTTAAATTCAGCACTATGTTTAAGTTATAAAAAAATCTACTGTATAAGTGCGTTATATACCCTGCTCTATATTTCATTTAGATGGAGTAAATTAATCACTGTATGTTAACAAAATGCAAAAACATTATTGAAAGCTAGGCAATTACCACACTTCTCAGTTCATAGTAATTTAACCTAATAAAGTAGACATTTGCAGTTGAAGTTACTTTGAAAAGGCATATGTACATACAAATCAAATTCCACCGTATATTTTATGCACTGAGAAACATATGAATATAATGATATGCATAACCAAGTGCCAAATAATGCACCATTCAGAAGAGAGAAAATAGCTACAAAGGAAGGCTAAACACATTTCCAGTGCAGTAGGACAACAGGCACCTGCCAAGGACAACTGAGAGAATTCCAGATCCAAGCTTTTATTTGTTTGTTTTTAATCATGGTGCTTTGTCTTCACATTGTAACAGGGTCAGAAAAGTCTTCAAATGAGCTGGTGCGTCTCCTCTTAATTGGTTCCAATCAACTGCCTCCCAAATGATGCAGGCTAGCTGGTCTCCAGATCAACAGCTCTCAGTTACTTGGCCAGAAAATAACTGTTATTATTGAAAATCTGAGAGCAGTGAAGTTCCCAGAAGTAACACACCCAGATTCTTGCAAAGGGGCAGTTAAAGCAGAGAGAACAACCTGCGTGCCTGGACTAGACTCCCAGAGGAATTAATGAGAGAACAGGACCTGCAGAGATGAGACTCTTCCCAGCAAGGCACCGAGTCAGTCAAAACCAAGTCTTGTTGGCATTAGGTGAACTGCCTGCACAGTTCTGAGAAAGTGACATAAAAACCCTAGAGAAATGAATCCCAGGCAACATTGAACTGGGAAGTTTCTCTGCGCACCAGATGCAAAGATTGTACCACAGCTCCCAGCAGATCTCATTCAGAGTGGCTCTCATTCAGAGCTGTCTGAAGGGAGACAGATCCAGGCAGTCAAAAGGAGCAGTTCCATCCAACACCCTGCTCATCAAATGTATTGGGAGGTGGAATTTGGCTTTCTGATAGCTTACATGGGCCACTCCTGCTGAGCTGTGGTAGATTTCAGCTAAGTGGCCCACAGCAGAGAAACTGGAACTGAGTCTTTAGACAGGCAGCACCTGGTTTGAAAGGAATTGAAGGTACATGAGTTGGGCAGGAGGGCCCTATGGGACCTCCTACTAACACAGGGTCAGCTCTGGAAAAGCAGCAGCTACAGACCCTGACTGCATGGTCTCTTCAGTACTGAGAGGAGCAACTGCACAGCATTCCCAGAGCTCTCTTTGGGAATGCAGCATGCACCACTCTTTTTAAGGACATGCAGTGCCACTGCCTCTAAGTACCAGCACTTGCCTTCCCTGCAATGAACACCTGGAGTCCATGGAAAAACCTGCAGCTTGAGCAGTCTCACTAAGTGAAGAGGGACAGGACCTGCTCCCAGATTACCACTTTATGTTTCATGCTATCAGGTGCTACAGTATCCTATTTCCTACTCCTCCATAGGCACTGCCAGTATCTCCAACACAAAACTGAGGAAGGGTAGGAGGGCAGGGTAGGGGAGAAGAGATAAAAAGACTAAAAGCAGAGGCTCATATTCCAGTTTGGTATACATCCAACATTTCTCAGCCAAGTTATCTGGCCCCCAGAAGCATGGAACACAATAAAATACATTCAGCAGTCTTATCAAGCCATTGCTTTAAATCCATTTTCTTCAAACAGACAGAAGAAAAAGATAATTAAAGGCGGTTTCCCTTTCCGAGTGTCCTGAGGGAAAGCAAGGGTATGGCATCTTAGTCATTTCAGTAACTACAAACCCACACATGGAGACTATTTCACAATAATTAAAGCAGCAAAGCACTTACCTTATTCCCTGTAAGCTACTAGCATTGCCCTATGGCCATACTGCAGCCTAGCAAATACTGCAAGTACTATGGTACTGTTCTTAATTTTCCTTCCAAATGCAATTAATGTTAGCATATAGGCAGTCCAAATGGGGCAAAAAGTCAAGTAGAAAATCTCCTCTGTTTTCACAGCTGACACATTCATGTTCTACAAATACAAGATTTCTAGTCCCTCTTGGATATATTTTAAGGCATTCCTGACAATATGGATTATTCCTAAGCAATCCTAATGTTTTTGGGCAGCAGTCTTCTGCATTTTTGCATGAGTCTTCCTAAAGAAATGCTGTCCAGGGAACTCCTTCTGTAATAACGTTTCTTAAAAGAGACAGTTACTTGACTCTGCCACTTCTGACACAGAAGTGCTGGACAGACCTATGGAAAACTGTTGGCAAAAAGTGGCAATGATATAAATATGACTGCTTTGTTATTGGGATTGTTTCTTTCCTGTTTGTGACATTTCCTTAAGTCATTAATTAATACTATGCTATGAAGATGCTACCTGTTAGATTTTAGTTCAACACAAAGGTAATGAACACATAGATACTAATGGTACAAGTCTCCATAAAGCCAAATGGTCCTTGTGTTCCCAGCTTACTCCAGCACTTCCACTCATAGTGGAAGAGCAGCTGTACAGGAATAGGTTTTTTAATTTTTGGGTTTTTTTAGTTAATATATTTCAAATCATATGTATGTTTGTGAAAGATGTATTTATTTACAGAAGATTTGTAGCCTCCTGTTGTAACTGCTGGAAGATACCATGTGCCTATGTCATAAAAATCTGTAGCTAAGAATAGGAGAAAGAACCTATTCTGGACACCATCAGTGGGAAGAACACAGGGCAGACAGCAGAAAAACCCCTCAGGTCTCAACTTATAGACAAGCCCTCTGGAATTAAGGTTTCTGCCACCCACATTCGTTAAACATGTCACACTCACTGACTGAACTGCCAAGTGGCCATGGAGTATTAGTGCCACTGAAGGGCAAAACATCATCTTCATGGCTTCTATTACAGATCAACAAGGAAAGGGAAAGGTCTGCAAAACATGTGCACTCTTAATTGCTTCCACTGAAACAAAAGAAATCAATTCTGTGTCTCTTTCTTTACCAAGAAAAGTCTCTTCGAAGAAAGAGATCTAGTATCCTAATTTAGCAAAATATAGTATAAATTTTCTAGAATCAAAATTTAGTATTCAAGAAAATTAGCAGCCAATTAGTGTTCTTGGAATGAGTGAACAGCCATTTAAAAAAAAAAAAGTAAAACACAGAAGCTTTAGGAATTACTAAATATTTGGAAATAAAAGGTGTGAATACACAGAAAGGTCTCCTAGATTTTCTACAAAACTGTTAAAACACTGAGTAGAAATTGAATACATTCCTTTATATGTGACTGTCAAATATTTTTCTGTTAAACAATACTTCAGGTATCCAGAAATCATGTAAATAAACCTCACTGCTTTTTAGGTTTCTGCAGTACTTGTGAAACTAACAAACTTCCCTAACATTTTTTTTACAGTGTTTTACAGAACAGGAGTATAGGAAGCTGGACAAAGATGACAAATCACCAATTCATACTAGGTTTCATCTTTGAAAATGAACACCCTTAAGGAGAATATCATTACAGCAACACAGGAGATATTTATGAAGCTAACAACATGTCATTATAAAACTGTAGCAGTTGATACAAAGTTGATACTGACTTAATGCCAACAGTAGGTATGTGCCACAGCCTAGTTTTCTCACACCTTCAGTCAGGCAAAGACAAATCTGGGGGAATTTATAACACCTAAATAAAGATAAACAAGTATGTTAAAGAGGAAACCCTGGAAATAATTTTTGCAGTCATCAATTTGCTATCAGAGAAGAATAAAATGGAGATGGAAAACAGCAGGTACATTTCTCTTGATCTACAGTAAGTAAAAGACCAGAGTTGGAGTTAGGCCAGCGCTGAGTCTGCTGCTTCCAGCAAGGGCACACTGCACCTCTCCTTCAGAGAAACCCTACATGAAAAAAAACACATTTGGCTGAATTCCTGCAGTGCACAAGACTGTCTGGGCACTTCTGACCATCCCAGGATACAACACAGCGACTGCTGCTGAATTTAAAGTATCTAAAATGATAAGCAAGACTCAGATAAAAGTATCCGTTTCACTGTAACACAAAAAAATCGACAGCTTACTCGGGTTGAGAACTGTTAATCTGCTCCATACAAAGCCAACTGTGAAATCTTACAACAACATCCAATATTAGCTGGCAAATTTCCTGCTTCCTGTTAAACAGATCCCTATTTCATATGGGCACCATTCCACACATTACATATTGAGTGCATTACAAGGTTTCCACATGCTTTTAAATTAAACCTTCTTTTAAAAGAGAACTACTATGGTGTTGCAAGAGCTGGTGTCTCTGTCAAGTTTGCACTTTCTGTCAACTATTGTAAGTCTTTAGTACTAACGTTTTTCAACTCAGTGGGTTTCCTTGGCAGCTTGCACTCACAAGCAGTTTTACTGTGACACAGGGCACAGCTGCATTTCTCCAGTCTGATGGTCCTCGTTATCAATTTCGCTTGCACTACAAAAAGAGCTGTCTCCACAGTCCAGACGGGTGAGTGATCTAACAGGTTATTTATAAATGCGGCATCTCCACTGCTCCCTGCTGGGTGCTGATAATGGCAGGGTTGTGACTTGCTGTCAGTGCGCTGCAGATGTTGTGCTCCCGCTCTCTGCTGGACACTGCACATTCTCAGACACAGCAGGTGTTTGGGACACTGCTTGGAGCTGGTGCCCTGGGTTCAAGCATTGCCAATCTGCGGCCGGGGTGTTGCTTGGCTGTTAGCAATCGGCTTCCCCATCTCCACGTCCCATCCTATTTCCACAGCAGGTTGCTCTGAAGTTTTTCTGATAGCAAGTACAAGTCATTTATATATAATGAAGAAAGAGACTTGGCCCCTGCATCTTACGATATTAGTCAATATTACTCTTGATTTAAATTCATCTCCTCCATCATACAGCTCCCTCGAGCATTGTTTCTATCTCTGGTTTGTGAAACAGTGAAGTTTTACTAATTTTAAGCTCATGATTAAGAGAATCTTTAGCACCTACAGACAATGTAAGCAAGGGATTTATATATATTCATCACAATTTGGTTGTTTTATTTACAGTTTATCCTCCAATATGGATTTAAATTTTGTTGGTGCTTTCTTGAGATTTGTACTTCTGGAATAATCTGGAATTCCAAAGAGGAAGCTCTGGCATAGGACTCCCAGGAATACACTGTAGTTCTAAATGGTAGGTAAGTTTATTCAGGTCATACTGCATCCTTCATTTACTCTTTTCAGAGTTATGTTCCTGCTAAAATTCTAATAAAGAGGGATTTTTTCCATTAGCATAGCCTACAATCATTTATTTAAATGACAGCTGAAAGAAGCACATAAAGGTATTATAAATTCCTTTCAAATGCTTAAAAAAATTAATTTTGAAACATTAAAGCCCCTGCAAGCATAGCTCTACAGAGTGTTATAGAATAACTGTTGTGCTGCTTGTTCTGCTATGGACTAGGATTCGCCTCAGAGAACTTGGAATATGGAACAGGTTGCTATTGATTATGGAAAAAATATTTCTATTTGGACAGAGAGTTTTTTTTTTTTCATTAACAGCCCTCTAATAGCAATGCTCAGCTACATGACTGTAAGGGCAAAATAAAATATAACATCACTTTTTTATATTAAATGTTTTCCCTGTCCTTTTGTAGAAAAAACGGAAAGCCCTCTTAGATCTTGTCTTACAAAGTGACACTGCAAATTTATGAGGCAGTCTTCCTCTTTTCTTGGTATTTCATTTTTTAACTCTTAGAAGAAACTGTACATCTACCAGTACTACCTGTTCAATTCCATTCAAGTCACTGTATGAAAGCAGAAGGTTCTTTTGGCTTCTGCTATTTGCCCTTCAGTATTTGCTCCAGGCTCTTCTTCCCATGTGCAGAAAACCCCCACATTATAGCAACAAGGAACAGAGCAAGACAACCACAGTTTCTCAATGATTAATATCTGCAAGAGCTGAACACTAGAAAGAACTGTATTTCCAGTTACTGCCCATGTAATACAGGTATTCCTCAAGTCAAGAACAGTATGTTAAACCTTAAAGCTTTTGGTGTTTTTAGTCTCATTGTTCTTACCTTTCTTTTGACGTCAATGAATTGAGAAAACATTAAGGACCAGTAGAAGGACAATTGAACTAAGTAGTAATAATGAAGGTCAGGCATCAGTGGCTGAAAGATGGAGATGAGAAAAGGTTAAGAGTCTAACTGACATTACAGGCAGCTGTGGTCTATAGGAGACATGTTCCATCACAGGGGATTATTGAATGATACATAACCATCCTATGTAAAAAAAAAAAAATTATGATGGTTGCTTCTTTCAAATTTTGATGACACTGGAAAAATAAAGCTCCTCAATGTATTATCTTCTAATGTTTTAGTCCTGACCATACTGTAATACCAAAAATTATGATATTGTCCATTTGGAACCCAGAGCAAACTAAATTCTGAGTATTCCTAAGTCTGTTTTGAAAGTTTACTTGAAACATCTTGCTGTATAACAGTAATGTGGATTTAAAGCATAGCAAAAAAACAATGATAGACTAGAAAAAAAGTAATGCTAGTATATAATCTCATCTGCTCAGGATGAAAATGTGGGCTTTGAGCAGGGCTCTTTATAATAGAAATGCCTACTTTTGAAGAATGTAACCATTTTCTGGGGACACAACATTTGGAAGCAAGAAAATAAAATAAATTTATGCAAGCATCTTGTCTGATATACAACATGGTTACAGAATTATTTCGAAGTGAAAGAAATAAAAATAATAATGCACAACCAAAAGCAACCTGGGGTAAATTCAAAGAAGGTAACTGGTGGCACACATAAACTGTTTGGCAGTCAGCCTAAGAGAGCCAGACCTAGGAGCTGCTCCAACTTCCATGCAGATGTGCCTCCATGATAGTCACATCCTCCATGGCAGTGATAGAGAGGGACACTGGCAAAGGAGGCGCTCCTGAGGGCATCTCTCAAGGAATTAGATAAACCATCTCTAGAGCAGCTTGCCGTGGCACAGCTATGCACGCAAGCAGGGTATGAGCTGTTCCCTTTGGCAAGAGATATTTCAGTTGCAACCTTTATTCCCATTTCCTTTTGCAGCTGAAAGCCAGTCCTTGGATTCCCAGGAAATGCTCTGTGGCTGTTATTTTAATATAGACATATGCTTACGCTTTGCAAAAAATGTGTACATTCAAAATCCATCCTTTAATGCCATTTCTTGGGCCAATATAACCCTTTTCTGAGTTAGAGAGACTGCCAATAGACTTTTAATTATGTGTAATTAAAAAAGGGAAAGAACATAAGCCCTTGCAATGAACTGCAACTATTCTACTCATTATTGCAAGGGAACTCACTGGGGAAAAATTCTACTAAAAGATGGAAGACTGTCAGCTGCTTTATTTATTTATTTTGTTTATTTTATTTTATTTTATTATAATTATAAATTATATTATATATAAAAATCATATATATTTTATATAAAAATTATAATTATAAATTCTATATTGTTTTATTTATTATAGCATTAGTATTTCTAAAGCCATAGATAGTGATAGTGTAGGGCAATTCTGAAGATGTCACAGACTCCTTCTTGTATCAATAGTGTGTTTAACTTAGATCAAATGTTAGGTTTCAATGCTCCATAGCAATAACCTCAATAGGTTAACCTGTGCTTATGGCTGTGCTGTCACCCAGATGATCCCTTTGACTGTATCTACAGTAAAGTCCAGCTGGATTTTTGCAGTGCATTGTTGAGTAATTTACAAAGGAGTTGTAGCAAAAAAAGACTAAAAATTTTACATAGTTATGGGAAAAAACCAACAAAACAAATTGAAAACTCAGTAGTTAGCCCTGATTAGCCCCAGTAGACTTTTTTATCTTCGAGACAATGATTTTCATAATGACTTTAATTTGACACTTTGCTTTTTTTTGGACCCTCACCACTACTAGAATGATATTAAATATAGCAATTTTAGCTCCCACACACTAGAAGTTGTAACCAACTTTCTAAACGACCTTGTTCTTCTGGTGAGTCCAGTAAATGTATATTCTTTAATCAGTAAGATTCATGGTCTTTTGTTTTAAGTCAACCTCTTATTGCATGTAATAACACAAAACCAGTAGGAAACGGGGCTGAGAGGCACCAGTGACTGTAGCCGTATCAATCTAAGAAACAATTGTATCTAAAGTTTCTGAGGAATTAAGTTTCAGCAATTCCCCATTCAATTTCTGCTGCTGCTTCACTCATGCTGTTCAGTTCACCCTTCAGTCTCTGAGTGGAATTTAAGTCATTATTTCTTCTGAGGCTACATGACCAAATTCCTTTAGCCTTTCTCAGATCAGGATTTCTGCTGAACTATCTCCACTGAACTATTTCCAACAGCTACACAACCTTCAAGAACAGTAGCATTCAAACACAGTTCTCCTGTTCAGCCTGTCAAAGGCTGTTCACTGTCACAGGGATTCATGTGTCTTTTGGACAATACTCTTTTTCACACTTTCCAGTCTGGCAATTGCTTTTTTCCCCCCTTCCCTGCTCTTCAGGGGGAAAAAATAAAAAAGAAAATATACCCTAGACAGGTTAAACTCCTTGAATTGCAAACTCTTCTCTGTAGCTTTTGGCATTCGATGCGTGGAGTTCAGGGGTGATAGCTATGTTCATTTCTCCCATCTTAAACTCAAGCAAGATGGGAAGTACCTACTAGCAATGTTCTGAAATGCTGAGTAGCCCACTGACAAACATACGGGCACAAAGCTCCACCATAATAAAAACAGAGCTCTGCAGAAGTGTCATGCTTGTTTTCAGACAGCACTGTAACTTTTACCTGATTTGGATACCCACTCCAGCACTGCCTGGTATTCCAGAGCCAGGGTGTCTGAAAGAAAGAAGAAACAAAACAAAGGTCTGTACACACCACTTTGTGCAATGTTAAGTGTATATGTTTAATACAAATGAAGGACAAAAATACAAGAACAGCTTAGAATCTGCATTTTTTGATAGAGGCTATGAAAGCTGAATAGAACAAGGAGACTTCTTAGAGTTTCAAAGCATTAATGCATGCTCTAACGCATTAGAGCAACTTGCCTGTTTTTGTTGGTACCCCATGACCTCACTTTTGCAGGAGTGCAGACTGAATGTAACCAGCTCATGCTTGGATGATCAGATCTCACACTATATTCTAAATAGCACAGGAAATTTTGGCCTCAGGCTGCTCAAATATTTTAAAGAAGGTTCCTTGCATGTGCAGTTATATATATATACATAGGCATTCTTCCATATAGGATCCATCCTTCATCCCTGCCACATTAGCTCAAACCAGCAAATCGTACCTTTTGCTTTCCTGGCTGAAGACATGACCTTCCAGAGCTGAAAGATTTTGCTATCACAGGGAAAATACTCTCATAACTTAGGGCAACATGGAAGATGCCAGAGACAACTTTACTGCAGCATGCATCCACAGACTGTTGCATTGCAAAACGGGGGACAAACTAAAAGACTTGGGAAGATTAAGCTCTGTTATTCTTCCTGTTTCTTTGCTGTTTTCATGGGATTTATGTGATTATTTCTCTTTCAGTGCCACAAGAGAGCCTTTTAAATCTTTTACTGTAAGCAGGTTGTTTCTTTCAGAGTTCTTTAGTTTTTCTGAGCAGCTAAGTGGATTTGAGATTGAAAATACCATATGGGCAAGGTCTTTGATGCAACATACTCAACCATGAAGTATTTCCACACTGGGTAGTAAGAACATGACCAAATCAACAGATACCAAGGAGTAGCAATTCTCTTTCTGTGCATGAGCAGGAACAACTCCTTTCAGAGATGCATCTCTTGCAAACCACAGCTGCATCTCAGGTTCTGGCAGCATCTGGACCTTGAGAAGCACTTGTCTAGACTACAAGTAACCACCCTAGGCATCTCACTAGAATCATGAAAGAAAACTGTGGATTCCAGATCTTTGTGCAACTTGTTTACATAACCTTATCTGCTCTACATTCGAGTAAAGGGGACAGAACATCATTAGTAAGTCTCCTGCATTAAGGCAGCACACAGCACATACAGCACTGAATGCTTCTCGTAGGTCACAGTTTTTCAAATAAAACTTCATTGCACGAGAGAAGGCATGTTCTTGTTTTCACCATCAGGTGGAGCAGCTCAGCTCAGACAAACCATAATAACAAACTCATCCAAAATAGAATGGGTGAGTGTCAAAGTAAGAAAATGGACACTAGGCAGAATGTTAAAGCCCCAGGCTGACAATCAGGCTAGGTAGGAAGGATTTTTGAATGTGCACTTTAATAAAAAAGAAGATAAAATAAAATTTGCACACCCATACCCCCAGTGCTCCTGAAATGGTGAAGAATAATTCCTACAGTAACCTGAAAGGTATTCCAATATTTGAAGTAACAGACTTCCCAGAGTTTCTTATATGCTTCTCTCAAGGATGCTGAAAGAATGATTAAAGTCCATCCAAACTTATCCTTCCCTCCATTAGAAATAACTTCTTGGAACCAATTAACTGGTTCAAACATCTCCACAGTGTTTACTGTGCTACAAGTTCCCCTCATTTTATGCAGTAAAAAATGTCTTTGGAAACAGCCACAGCCCCTCTGCAAGACAATACACAGAATCTAAAATATTTCTGTCTGACAGCTGCCAAAATTAGACTCATACAAATATTCTAGGATAATTCATAGCTTCAGCCAGGTTTGAAAAGCTGTAACTGTCTTTCATATCATATTCAACAAGAGACAAGAGATGCTTCCTACCCAATTATTTTGCTATTCAAATTACAGGTCCTAGCATAAAATGCATATTTTTCACTTTCAAATATTATGACATCTTAAGGCTCCTTCATAGAGATGCCTGCTGCAGGAGCTACAGATAGAGAGGTTTATGTGCAATTCAAGTGCTGATTGCTAAATAAAATAGGCCTCACTTGATGAACCTATATCCATAAAGCCCTAAAGGGTATCACAATCTGACAAGTAATGAATGTATGCATTGTGCCTCAAAGACCAATACAGCAGAACATATGCCCCTTATGAGTCACGTAAGGCTCAGAAAGCCATGCTGTCATCTCAGACAAAATGCTTCTGAGTAGCTGTTTGGAAAACTAATGGATCCTCTGTGGGCAAGAGTGCTTAAAATAGCAGGGTTCCTACACCACCTTCTTACCCCTCTTTCCTCCCTAGTCTCCCCTCTGCTTGACTTGCCTTGGTGTCTCTGAGACAGCTCTTAACAGCTTTGGCAGCAGAGCACTTGGGTTGTGCTTGTCCTGGAGAGTTTTAGGGAAGAGGTAGAAGAAGAGCTTGATTTAAGCACAGCCTTCCTCTCTGACCTCCACAATGAACCCTACCCTAGACTGCACCCAACACCTATATGTAAACTATGGTTATTGTTGGACCGAGAAGCATCTTGTTTAGTCCTCAGTGAACCCCACAACTATGGAATGCTCTGTAGAGGCTTCACTAGGAAGGAGAGAATCTTAAAAAAGCTCACACAGTCTGCAGTGTGAGACCCAGACCCATTAGTGAAAGGTGGATTAATCACAAAGGACCTAAGGCAAACATTCCAGGGCTCAAGTAAGACCTGTGTGTGCTCATAGGATGTCTGCAAACTTCCTCACAACAGGCAAGTTCACCATGAAGCAGAGCACACCTCTCCCTGAAAGTCCCTTGATGGATGAGAAGAAAAGGTCAGTGACTTGGCTCCACAAGAGATCCTTTTTTGATGAACATAAAAGCATGTTTCTGTTTTACTACCTGCTGAATACCCAATTTTTCATTTTACTTCTTATTCTTGGTAAATCATCTCTGAGGAAGGGAGGGACACAGGGGGACTGGAGAAGAGAGGAAGTGCAAAGATCCTCATGACAAAAAGGCCCCCCTTAAGCTGGAAACAGAATACTAAAAACTTCAGTAGCAATTACGCCAGGCACAAAGTACCAGCCCTACAATGCTGACACCCTGCCTTACAGAACATAAAGGGGTTCAGATGGAAATGGAAGGTTTACCCCACTTGGGTGCAGTGCCAAATAAATGCAGTGTCAATGACAGAGGAGGTTAACAGCTGTTGAATCTGTTGGGATTTACAGTACTAAGGAACAAGTGACTCTAATTCCCTTACAGGAATATCTGCTAAAAACTCCATCAAACCTCTCTCTAGCTCTGTGATTAAATAGAGTAATTTTAAAGAATTCCTTCCGAAATAAAACTTCTCTTGAGACAAGGGAATGACTGAGGATTTTGGATAAAAACCACAAAAAACCCTCCCAAATTATCTGTGGTGTTTGCATGCTTAGCCAGAAGCCTTGGGTTGTTTTCTATCCATTGCCTTATTCACTTATCTCTAGAGAAAGCATCTAATTGGCCCCAGCTTTCAGAAAGCACTATGAAGTGAAAATCTCCAGGTCTCGCTCAAAAAGCTGGTAGTATCTAGTATGTGAAAGGTCAGATTTGATAGTAAATGGAGGGGGGGAAAAGGCAGTACAATAAAGAACTTCCCATTTATGAATATCACAAAGAGCTGTTATACACCTGATTTACTGATGACTGTACAGGTATGTTTTAACTCCCAAAGGGGATTCTCCTAAATTCTCAGGTAAGTAAGAATAATATTCTGACTTTTCCATCAAATAAAGAATTATCATCTGCCTGCTTTTATCAGAATCCAGCATGTAAAAACCCAGGAACATGAGGACAGAATCCTCCCATTTCACTAGAGCCAATTTATGTTCAAAACACATTTCAAATCATAATAAGACATCCTTAGTCCAAAAATAAAAGCTTTTAAGTTGCTTTTGAAATGAGAGAACTTTTGAACCAGCACAACAAAACCAGCACAACACGGAGCATTCACTGAGTACATGTTCAATACTCTGCAAATTCAAAAGGCCAAGATTTTTATCTGGCTTGATTAATGTGTTGGAATAGAATTTTGTATTATTTGTCTCTGACAGTTGCAAGCAATATAAGTGGAACAGAAATTAGCGTTATTAATTACAGCCAAGATAATATATACTCTTAGCAAAGCTCTACCACTCTCATTTTTGGGGGCCAATACAGGCAAAGATGTCAAAGATGTCTCACAGCATTCATCAAGTTAGAGCAGGTCCTTGCTCTTCACGGAAACGTGTGGTACAAAGAAAGGCCAGATTTCCTCTTCACTAGCATTCACCTAGCCCCAGAAATGTTGTGTGCAATTTGCTCTTGGCCCTGGAGCAAACATGCAGTGTCTGATACGCATGTACAACTCATGACACAGCCATACACTTTTCCTCATTCCTGCTCACGTGGGCAGACCCCTCACTGAATCCTGACTTTACACCTCATCTACCCAAGAGTGCAACTGCAACAGCAGAGGAGGAGACTACAAGTTTTCTGTTCACTGCAAAATACAGTAACATTTAACACTTTTCACACATTTTTTATTATCCAGGAACTGAAACTGATAAGACTTTTAGTCAACAGCACCTTCCATAACATTAGCAGAAGGACAATTATTATAATTAACAGTTGTTTTGCGGTGTTGGGTTAAGTTTTTTATTTTTTTTGGTTAGGGTTCTTTTTTTGTTTCATTGGTTGGTTGGTCGGTTTTGTTTTTGCACATTTCTACTTGCTTAAATTAAATAGTTATCTCAATGCTCATTTTTTCTCAATTATGGCTAAGGATTACAACAGTTTTTTTCTTGTTCAATGCATTAGTAAACATTCCTCTTGCACATCACTTTCTTGAATAAGCACTTGCTTAGAGGTGAATGAAATTGCTTGATTTCTTTTTTTTTCCTGCAACACCTGCATCCTCTTGGTGTGGTATGCTGGATGGCTGCTGACCTTAGAAAGAAAGTCAGATTACCAGGCAGCACAAAAAGCGCCCTTCCTTAGCTCCCCCTGACAGGGGCTCTATGTTCTACTATTAAAATTACTCCACCCATGTGTGGTAAACCCAAGAGATTCTTCAATAAATTAGTGTCTCAGATTCAAATTCCACAATGATCCTAGGCTTCCTTCCCCTTCTTCTTACTTGGGTCAATGAGCATCAGTGTAACCGTAGGCTACTGCAGTCTTTCTCTCTTAAGGGAGCATATATATCCATGAAAATATTTGCTTCTGCATATAATGTGCAAACAAATACACTCATTTGCTTCTTAACTACAGAAAAACTCCTTGGTATTAACTGTTGTAAAACCAACCACCATTTTACAAGTTACAGAACGTGACCTTTTTTTTCTTTCCCCACAAGTATCAGTATTTTGCAGCTTATTTCTCTCCAGCAGAAAGAAATTTAAACTCTTCCTCATTTGTCTTGATTTTCAGAAGTTTCTATCATCTTCTACTAAGTCTGCCTGGCCTCCAAGGACTTCAGACTTAGGATGTCTTGGAAACAGATTTCCTAAAGATGTGTGCTTTTTCTTACTATCCTCTGAAAAATTGCCCTGAATGTAGTAACACCCCTTGCTACTGCTGTATTTGTTTTGATACTATTTAAGAATTCCTCATGCTAAAGTTTCACTGATTTAAAAAATACATCAGTTTCCAGTCTCTACTGGCCATGCATGGCAGGCTCTGAGGGCACAACCTCAACAGCCAGCAATGCCAAGAGCACGGGCTGAACTGTGGAATAAACTGACACTCTGCAAGCACCACTGAAAGTCACCTACACATCAAAATTATGTATTTGTTCCTTCCCTCTATCCACAAAATCACCGAGTTCTGACAAAACACCATGCTGGGAACAAAGAAAACTCAGCAAAACAACAAAAACCATGGCTACTATGCGGCATCAATTTGTGCATGTTCTTCCTTCCAGTGACTGTCAATTTGGTTTAGGATGCAGTTGCTTCTCACACCAGGAATAGCATTTTCATAAATCCTTCACAGATCCAAGCAATCATTTGTATTTCTTGGCAGAGCTAACTACAGAAGTGAAGACAATACGACACATTGTGGATGAACCTCCCGAGGTTCTCTTCTCATATACTGTGACTAAGCAAGCTGTTTTAAGTTTCTGCAGAACTGGTTTTTTTCTCTAGAGTTTAGTGCTTTGTGTCTGCAGAAAAAAGGTTTTAGGGGGAAAAATGCTTCTGCAATGAAAAGTGCTCAGTCTTTCCTCTCAGCAATCTGCACTGCTGATTTCCAAACATAATTAAAAATTATACTTCTACTAATGGGAAACCATAAAATATGGAAGAACTTATAAAGGCCAAGATTAATAACAATCACTGGAAGATGCACTTGACATTCAAGTGCAAATATATGTGTGCCCAAAAAAAAGCTTTTAGAAAAAATATCAATTCAAGCTTTGATGTCTTACATAAAATGTTATCTGGAAAGGCAGAGTAAGCTCCATGCACACAAGCACTTTTCTCTTTAAAAATATTATGTACAGAGATCTGGAGCTTATGTCTTGTGTTGATAAAAGTTTAGTTTCAACTTACAACTTACGTGGAAAATGAAGCTGGCAAAAGGAACTCATAATTAGAATCTGGAAGGATCCTAATATTGATTAAGGCAATGCACTGAACAGAACTGAAGAACACTCCAGCCAGAGAAACTGGTGACTTTAGCATCTCCTCTCTCTCCTCTCCCAGACAGCTACCAGTCCCCTTACCAAGCCCAGTCATCAAAATATTTGCTCTCTTTTGTGTACCTTCTTCCTCTGACACTTTCTCTGCTGGTTGCTTTGTAGTAAACAAAACTTCTAAAACTTTTGCCTTCATATTTCAAGGACTGTTTGGTCATGAGCAAGCTGAGTGGCCAGGGGTGGTACAACGTTTTAGAGCAGCTGAATGAAGGTCTATATAAATATTACAGGAGCTAGCCTAAGTTCCCAGCAACACTATTCAATGTATTTTGTAGTTCCTCAATCTGCACTGTACGAAGAGCACATTCACCCGAGCACTCCAGATGCCTAATAACCCTCTGATGAAGCAAAGCAGCTGTACAGCTTTACAGCTGCCTTCTATTTTTGATCACAATGCCAGACCACATCAATTACCCTAGCATTTGCATCTAAGAGGATATTTATGGATTTACTTTATCTAAAAAGACAACACATAACTGCACGCCTGGAATTCATTTGTTAAGAGAGAGTACTGAAGTTTAAACTTGGAAAACCATACCTTGGTAGGAGGGAGACCTGCATAAAATTAAACCTTTAAGAGACCAGGAAAAATTCCCAAGAGAAAATCGTTAAAAAAATAAAATAGGGCACTTCAACCCTTATTGATCATTGCAGAGTAGCATGATTTCAGACTACACCTAATTTTCCTACAGGATTTAGATTCAACAAAGCTCCAGGGCTTTGCTCTGATATTATGGTTACTCAAAAGCATACAGGAAAGTAGTTAATAATTAAACTCATCATTACATATCTAATTTCTGTAATTATAGTTCCTATCTGTGGCTGCTCTGCTGGAAGAGTGCACATATCTGATTCTGCCCAGGCACTGCCTTCCAATAGCATGTGCTGATAGAAGTGTTTACCAGATTCTTCATTGTACTGATGCTGAGCTTTGGAAATCCTCAGGCAGCTGCTCTCCTTTGCAGGATGCACCGTGGCTTGCTTCACTGACATATAACATATTCCACCACTCCATGCAGTCCATGAAGGGAGACAGAGCCAATTTTTAATAAGAGCAACTCCATACCAAGGTAAGCACCAAGAGCAAATTTCATGCCTAAACTCAGATGTTTAAGATTGTGGCATTTATGAACCTACACTGCCTACTGGAAAAACACTGTGTAGAGAGAAGCCAAACAGAAGCCCCAGCTGTTGTGTTTTGCTGTACTTTTTTATAGGCACTTTGTAGCAAGGTCTCAGAATCATCCCTGACAGTCTGAAAATTAGAAAGTCACTGCAACTGCAGCATTTTAAATAGGAAATACAGGTTTTCTCTATTTCGCAGGCCAATATTTATTCCCAGAGAGGCAAGAATGTATCTGAATCACAGGATGCCATTTTGGGCAGGTGGTGAAGAAGACCTTTCATTAGTGAACTCTCCACTCTCAAGCAGTGCCACTAAAATCCTGGCAGAAGGAGCTGACGGCTTCTCAGCACAGAGCCACTAGCAAGTCCCACGTGGTGACTCAGGGAGCAGAACTCCTTCAGAAAAGGTGCTGGAACGGGCAGGCCAAAAGCCCCAGCAGTGTGTGGTTACCAGAGGAGCCCGTTGCTAAGCACTTCAGTCACTGAGCACAGCTAAAATGAGGGTTTGCAACCCGAAGCAACAATGAGTAAGGACACACTGAAGTAGCTTCTGCCCCTTCCACTCCTGCAATCAGTGCATTTTTTGGGGGTGCCTATATACTGTATCAGGGCAATTCACCCGTGGGGCTGCAGGTGGCTTTACAACTGCAATACTTAAAATCACAGAATATGGCGAGTTGGAAGGAACCCATCAGGATCACCAAGTCCAGCTCCTAGGCCTGCAGAGAACATCCCAAGAATCACATTTCTTGGTGCATTTAATAATGCCACAAGTACTAAACACTGAATGAAAAAATCCCAGTGAGAGAATCTCTTTTGTATTTTCCTCTAACAGAAAGACAGAAGGGGAAATGTCAATTAATTTACATATAAAAACACAGTTTGCAAGGAGTTTTTTCCTGCTCAGTTCTGAGTCAATGACCATGATAACATATACTTCTCTAAAGCAAACGAAGACAGCCAAAATAATTTCCCAAAATGTCTAAACCTACATAAAATGTTACATTCATTTTCCCTCTGTTTTTCAACTTCCTCCCCTGCTGAGCAAGTGCAGACACAAGCCTTTTGTTGTTTCCATTTGTCATCTGCTGGTGGATCTATTCTGACTTAACTTGCAGTTTTCTGTAATTGATCTATTAAAACAACTAGCAATAAGACTGGATTAAAACAGAGGAACTATCATAAACTGCAGATGATTTTGTTTCATAAATTGCAAATTTGAACAAAATTTTAGTATAAAACCATAAACAGTAATTTTGTGCCACAGCAAAAAACCCTAAAGTAACTGGGCAAGATAAAATAATTTTCTTTCCCTAATCTTCTTGAGGCTACAAATCCTGGGGACAGGACAAAAGTCCCTGGTGAAACTCCTTAAGTCACCTGTGAGACAACAGCAGTTAAAAAAGCAAAACTCTGAATTAGATTCAAATTTACAGCAGTAGTTCCCCATGCTATGTTCATGTAGCCAGTAGCCATGTATGTTCAATAGCCAGTAGCTGGGACCATCAGTAGGCAGAAGAAATGAGAAAGCTCTGAGAGGTGTGACAGGGTAACAATTGGAAGGGAATATAACAGGAAAAAACCTCAAAGATCACCAGTATTATATTTATTTATTGCCAAGATTTTTCCCCCTACTACTTTAAAGATACGATGAAGCAGCTTAATGACTTGAAGAGCTTATAGTATAAAAATACATATTGTTCTACAGGTTTTACTAGTTTAATTGAGAATACAGCAATCCTGCTCTGAGTCATTCCCTCAGTAGTGAGTTCAACTCAGCAAGGGCAACTCAGAGCACCAGTTACATTACTAATAAGCTGTTCTTATAACCAAACAAGTACTCTTTGCTCAGGTTTAATTATCTGTGGAAAACAGGGCTGCTTCATTAATTTGAATAGCAAAACACTGGAAGCAATAGAGTGCTGAGCTAATACTTTGCTACAGGTATGAATGAACCACCTTAGTTTATAGGTGAATTAAAACCATATTTATCATAAAATTGCCCAAATGTAACATTTTGGTAAGTATTTTCTCTAGATCTGACATTTTTATGATGTGACCCTGAAAAAATTTCAATCTTTCAGAAAGATGGGATGCCAAAAAGAGAAGAATACTGTGCTGAAGTCAAAATTAGCAAGCAGTCCACAGGGGAAAATGAGGTGAGGCAGCCCCTCTTTCACTGCCCTGAACAACAGCATAATGCACAAGCAGTAGAAATGCTGTAGATGGCTCAGAACCGGCTTAACTCGCCAAACTGATGATTACATAGCATTTACTTACTACTCTGATGTTATAAAATACCCCCAGCTGGATTCAAAACAGATAAAGTGAAATTCAATTCTAGATGCATTTTTTAAATTAGTGCGCTGTGTTTCCTTCCCATGAATATGTAAAATTACTTCCCATTGTCTACATTTGAAAGTCCTGTTGCCATCAATGTCCTATTACTGAATTAGGGTATCACTGATATTCTCCTTTTGCTTTTTCTTTCAAAAACCTTCAGTTTCCTTTCAGCCACAAATAAATTCTGCCAGCTTGCTTAGCTTTGTCCTCTTTTGCCTGATCCAGTTATTATTTTAACTTCCAAGAGCTTACACAGTAAATTACTTCCTATGCTGACTCGCCTTCTCTTACAAAGCCTCATTGTCCAAAATGCATTCATTTTCCTTGTTGATGTAAACTGAGGTGCTGCAGTCATTTAAAACTAAGTTTCTCCAGAAACTTTGATCTTTCTCACAGCATGACTCATGAGTTATATCTCAAGCATCCAAAACACTACATGAATTTCTCCTAAATGCCGTCAACAATTTTTATGCCCTTTTGAAGATATATCTGAAACAAATTCCTTTTCCATGAGATGGCATCTAACTATGGTCTTCCTGGAAAGCTTTTCCACTTGTGATGCTTATTTAAAAATGTAATATGGTATTTCCCCTTTCTCACAATAGCATTCTTCAAAAGACTCTGGAGCATGGGTATTCTTTCCTGCTCACTCAGTGAATTAGAAATTGTTTTATTTATCACCTAATGCTCAGCCCTGCTTTCATAGAAAGTAATAAGATTATAATTCACTCTTAACTTCCAAAATTATTTTAGCTTAAAAATTTTCATCGGTTACAGAAACTCAACAACTGGTTTTACGAGTAAAAAAAAAANGTAAAAAAGTTTACGAATAAAAAAAAAAAAAAAAAAAAGGTACTAAAACACTCCAGAGAATCCAAATCAATTTTAAAGCAAGAACAGTCTGCCAAAGGCAGGCTTCATTTCCTTCCTTAGTGGCCTACGTATCACATTATCCCTCTGTTAATAGCACAGTAAAATATCAAATATCAGCATTGTGTTAAAAGAGCTCCACAGTGGCCTCTGACATTCTTCATTTAAATGAGAATATTTATCCAGCATCAGGCAAATAAGCTCACTGAACAAAAGGAATTACAAGGCTTCAGTAATAGATAATATAACAACCTTTTGAGCAGAACATGGGAAGGAAACATCACAACAGATGCAGACTAGAAAAAGTGCCCAATAGAATGCCTGCTTCAATTGATTTGAGAATGAAGGACAGAGACATCAAGGGCTCTGGAGGTAAAACCCTGCTTCCAAGCTTTTGCCATGGTGTTGTTTTCTAGAGTCAGTTCTGATTTAAACCAAGGTGGTAGATATTTCCCAAACTCATGCTTTGGTATTTCAGCATTAAAACCAGAAAAAAATCAGCCTGCTTTAAGGAGTCTTATTCTATGAATCAGTTGATCAGACATAATCCAAACAGTGGTGTGAATTCTTCCAAGACTTTGCATTTCTTGTATTGTTTTGTTCTGCAAACTATCCAGCAGCATTACTTTCACAAAAATGTAGAATCACCAGGTATGGCAAAACAAGATGGAAACAACAAATGAAATACTGACTATTCTGATGCAGGTCATTTTTTTCTGCTCCAAATGATGTAACATGCAATGTGTTCTGCAAATAGCTTTCCAATAGCTAAGGAACTTCTATGACAAAATCAAGTCTCTCCCACTGCTAAAAAGACTGAAAACTGTCTGGAGCACTGGACATTCAGAATACAGCAACTTATTGTTCAGTTTGACAGCTGCTGCTTTTCTGCAGTACCATTTTTTTAGTTCAGTTCAGATCTACCAAAATTGATTCCTACCCATGATGAATCCTTATCACATTAAACCAGAAAGTTTAAAAAGCCACAGCAAATACAGCATGTCAAAGAAATTGATGTATCATGTGCAGCTGTTATCAAAAAAATGCACAGGTTGCTTTATTTGGTGCAAAAATTTCATCAAATTTCTAGATCAGCTATTAACTGCAGTCATGGACATTAACAAAGACAAGCTTGCTGTGGCAATTCAGAGGGTTTTACAACTGCCCTGACTGGCAGCTTTATTAGCTTTCACGTGCTTCTGTATGGAAGCAAAAACTGAAGTTGAAACCCTAGGCCTCTTTTTCCTTGCAAGATGCTCAACTCAGGCAAACCTAAAACTTGAATCTAGTCAGCTAACACTATTCTAAAAATAAATTAACACTGGCATGTGTGTAACACTGACAGCATCATATTTTGAGAACTAAACCAGAGTTGGTAAGTCTGCTTAATAATTACTGCTAATTAAGCTTGGGCACATCTTCCCCAAATGCCAGCTAAGCTCCACAAAACCACCAAAGACAAAATGACACTCTGCAAGCATGGCAGCTTGCCACAGTATCCTGTTCAGATCTTCCTTGGGTGGTCTGGTGGGCACAAGGGAACACTGACATCCACTCTTCTGCTGATACTGCACTGATGCAGCATTATTTCTCTATGCAGCAAATAGGGAAGCTGACAGTAGAGAACAAAATGGCAAAGAGCCATGTGCTATGGGCATCATGAGAAAGGTGTTTTCAGACAGAATCCAAAAGGTGGAATCCACTTCTACTCAATGTGAATATTTCCAGTTTGGTGCTATGCTGGTGGCACCTCACATTCTTTAGGAGAGGAACATTTGTGGTATTCACTCTTTCATGCCCTCTCTCAGTAAGGCAGCACAAGTTGCTGTGATGGAGCAGGAACTACCATTGAAGTTAACACCAAAGCTTATCAGTCTTCTGGACTAGGTAATTTCAGGATGGTCTTAGGCAGGCCTTGTTATTGGAAAGGATTCAGACCTCTGCTGTAGTACTAACACAACAAGAAGCTGCTGACCATAATATAAACTTTCTTTCTCCATGCAAAACAGCTTTTTGAAGGAAAGATCCTTCTACCAAATTTGTCAGAGAATTTATTATGTTTAACTTCTTTTACTAGCTGCTTAAGGAAGAATTTAAGTGTTCTTTGGAATTATTCCATTTAGAAAACCAAGACAAATTAGAAAGAACTATCCACCGGGGTACTGTAGCAAAGCTCTGAAAGAAGCGTCTCCCTTCAGACTTTTTGGTCTGGATTTCATTCCTTGCAAACACAGATCCTGTGCTTAAATAGACTCAGCAAAATCTTGGGGGTTTGATGAACAGAAGAAAGCCTGTACTGTCTTTGAGTTATACAGTGTTACTAGGGAGATAATGCAAATATAAATATAATCACAATCAGAATTTCGTTAATTTACATACATTTTCATGTGAAAAACCTGGGTATACAAAGCAGAACACTGGAATAATGACAACAGCATAAAACACCACAAGACTCATTTATAACACTGTGTATAATTGAGTAATTATAAATAGATAAACAATTTCATAATGAACCATTTCTCTTTGTAAAAATGAAATATTTTCAAAGTTAAAACTACAGCAAAAGTACACAACCAGTCCTTGCTAAGCTAGCAGTTGTACACCTTGCTGTCAGCAAACCCTCCTCAAACTGCAGTGATATGCTCAACTGGAAGACATCCTGCACTTTGCATGTCGACTCAGCCTTTTGAAAGAGATCACAATGGCTTGGAATGAGGCACATGTTTATGGTATTCTTCTTAGTCTGTAGAAATGCTGGTATTCAGAATTTTTCCTAGAACAGACACTTTATTTGTGCTGAGAGAGATTTGTTTTCTAGTAGTGATTTTGTGATACTTGCTAATGGTGATTTTTGTGGCATTTACTGTAACGATGCAGAAAAATTCAGGCGATAAAGCCTCTGTCCCCTTGTCTATTACAGAATCCCATGAACCCACAGTCATGATGATCTTTACACACCCACAGGCCAAGCAATCTTTTGGGTTGTGACAATTGCCCATTAAAACTATTCTCATATTTCATACCACAGACGCTTGTGAAATCAAACACAGAAAACAGAATATCAGATCATGACCATACAGCATGTCAGTGGATGAGATACCCATACAGTGTAAGTGTTTTAAGAGGCAGGGATAGAATGCAATTGCATGCTGCTCTGGCCCATACCTCTTCTGGGGCTGATTACTGCTAAATAGCTGAGAAGGGCTCTGATGTGCCCTCCCCACATAGGCACATTGTTATTCCTGCTCACACCAAGTTGCCTTGCACCTGGGACAGCCTCAAGAACTACAGACATAAAAAAGATTAGTACAACCTCTTTTGCTTACAAGCACTAGAAACATTCAGGATACATTTTCTTGTGTCAAGTTTTTCACCAAAACAAAGACTGCATGAACACACTGAGTGCACATATTCCCCTAATTTCACCTCCTAGAATTACACAAATATGGACAGACGTGCACAAAAGCTCTGAGAACTAGTCACACTGTAAAAACAATTTGCACCATAAATCTGTATTACTCTCTATGGCAGGGTTAACAGACCCATGTCATAGTGTTTAGAAGCTATCAATACCCTTCTCTTTTTAAATCACCTGAAACACAGCATTGATGGGAAACTCCACAGAAATTTCATTCCACAGTATATCAGACAAAAAATAGGCTTTTTTTTTTTTTAAACACTAATGCATTTTGTTTGTTAGTAAAAAGTAACCTCTGTCAGAGGCATTTAATCAAGGATGATGGAGAAACTGAGATTAATACTTTGGTAAGCTTTACTGGTAGCTTAATGCCTATAATGAAAAGTAATGAAGTGAACTAGGTATGTTGCTACATCTTTTTTTCTTTTAAAACCCCATTAAATATTGATAAGAGCTTATATTCCTTACCAATGGTAGTAGCAAAGCATTTTATGAATGAAAATTAATTTTAAATTTTTACTCTTCATGAACATAGACTTTATATCTGTGTTTTATATTATACCTGCACAAGACTTCAAGTCTGTGATGTGTCATAAAAGTATAATAATATAAGTGCCTACCTTTTTCAGGAACCGTACTCCATAGGTAAATATATAAAGGTAAAATGTAAATCTCCACCTGCAAAAGGTACAAGAGGTTAACTCTAGGATACCAGCTTTATATATTCTACAATTCAACATGTGATTTCTTACAGCATCGCCAAACCACCGCACCCTGGTTACATTAACAGAAGTTGAAACAAAATTTTGGTCTGGTTTTCTACAGCTTCTGTTATCAAGCATCGAGCTCATTTGCCTGTTTTTCCTGGCCTCTCATTAGCTCTTTAAAAATACTGGCTAATTGCACCTAAACAGGGCAAAAAACCCTCACACATTTTCAAGGATAATTATGTTTTTAAATGTTTCATGAAAACTAGCAGGACAGTGCAAGAGAGAGGACAATTTGACCATCTGTTGCAGGAAAGTTCACCTCTTATTAGACACCAGGAAAGAGATAATAAGAAATTTTGCTAAGACTTCAACAGGTGACTGGGGAGTACTGAATGTCAAACAGACTATTTAGTAACGAAAAGCATTACTCACAATGAGCTGGAAATTCACTTGGCAGATTCCAGCATGTCACACTTGGTTTTTGGGAGTACATTTGTGTCAGATAGATATGCTGGATACAGATACATATCCATAATTTACATTCACTTCCCATGCATCCCTTGATAAAAATGATTTACATTTTCCCAAATGCACATGGAATAATTGCTGGGCTTCTGGTTTTTCTTTTCAGACAGAAGCAAATTAGAAGATAAGAACAGGATGTCATAGAAAATAAGAGAAACCACTGAGATTTAATACAAAATCATCCTCTCCTCTATGTTTTTCTCCTGTGTTCAAGAAAAAAAGATAGAGCAACTTCCGATCTTTTGGACCCATTACTCACTTAGGAAAGAGCTACTGGAAGTCTAAGGAAATAAAATCATAACCTTGAGCAGTATAAATTCTTAGAGGAATTCCTGTTGTTTTTTTTTTTTTCCCAAGGGGGGGACTGACTGCACACACATGGTTTATATGAACACCAGAGAAGTAATATTCGTAATATGTGTAGCAGGATGAGATTTTTATCTGTCTTAGTGTGAAGCAATGCTGCAATGTGAATCATCTTCAGTGATGTATTTTACAGTACTTACAACTTTCTCTCCACTGGCAAAACTATTAGCTTCCAGTTAATTGGCACTGGAGTGCTTTATACATTACTGGAATGGTTACAAAATTGAAAATGTTCCCATGTAAAACAAGGTTAACTCTTCAAGGCTACTTTTACAAGTATTTAGAAAGACAGTTTTGTCATACATAAATAACGCCAGTTTCAGGAGAGTATGAGAACATCAGTGAAATTTAAAGTGTGATACTTCAGCTGAATAGAAACTATCTTTTACATTGCAGTCTCCATTGCATAGCAGAAATTAAACTGATATGGTAGAAATAGAAAACCCTTCAAGGGTTTGGTCACTGTACTAACATGGCTCACCATTTTCATGCTGGCAGTTCCAAGATACTGTGAAAATAGAGTACTTGGAGGCAAAATGTAAGTTTTGCTGGCAGAAACCTTCAGATCATGCACATGAAAGAAACAGCAAGGATAGTATTATAAAGGAATGATTTATTTGGGTGGCACGTTTCTCGTTAGGCCAGTCCTACAGCCAGTAAACTTGCCATTTAATTTCAAGGTTATATATAGCATCCAGTGGAAGTTTAAAGGCTGTCACTGAAAATAAAAATATTAGGAGGAAAAACCTGTCTAACCTATTCACTGATGAGCACTTTCAGTGCCCTTCTTTCACTCCTAAGTGTGAGCAGCTATGATAAATTCCTTGCAAAGAGTTTTATCACCTTTCACATTTCTCCAAGCAAAATTCATAACATGCTTAAGAGCTTTTCTAGCTTACAGCTGGGAGATGCAATATTCCCCCCAGGAGATCAAAGGCAATCCAACATATATAAAATACGTTAATAGCTGAGTTTTAGCTGGTGGGTGTCAGGAGTTTTCCAGTCTGCATGGACATTTGTAAGACTGATTGCAGCATTTCCTGCAGCTATGACCCCTGGAAAAATAAAAAGTCCCCTTCCCAAAACAAGCAAATTAAGCAACATCAATATCCCCATCTAAATTTCCACCCACCTTCCAAAGCACGGACACTGCTACAGATGTGCACTAAAGCCTTAGATTGCCCAGGAAGGGACTTCCTGGAGCTTCAGAAAACCCTCAGAGCCATGAGCCACTGGGTATTATTTGGGTCTGCCAAAACCAGTTAACTTGCCTCAATCATTCCACTGCTACAACAATGATAGATGCAGACCAGGATATGATAATATTTGTTCTTTTTCCCTAATCTGCCAAACAACCATACCTGGATTGAGCACCAGAATATGAAACAAGGCTAAGAATTGAGTGATAGACCAAGCTGGTCAAAATGCTAACGTCTTAAAGAAAAAAAAAATTGATAGAAAAAAAAACCTCATTCCTGCTGAGCAACAAGCACAAAAGCTATTCTACAAACTTCTGACTTGGTGAAACTCCAATAAACAAAAATTCCAAAAAAAGCAAAGTCAGCATTGGCCCCTGACATGTTTATCATCATTAACCAGCTTACTCTGGTGGCAGCAAAGCAACAAAGGACTTTCCATTGCTCTGTAGCTGGCATCTAGCTGCTTTTTCTGCAGACTGTAAAGGGCAATTCTCCCAACTCAACAGCCCAACTGGAATCTCAGTCTCCTACAAGGAAGTCCAAGGAGTTTCCTACATTGTTTTACCACTACTTGTAGATTATTTATTGCTGCACCTAACAGTAAAATATCCATAGGCCAAGGTAAAATAGATAAATCATACTCAATAACTTGGGATTAAAGACAGGAAAAAAGGGACAGGAACCAGGTTATGAAGCTCCATTACTGATTTAAAATCGTACAGACAAGGACAGAATGTATGTGAGAAATACATTTCACACAGTGCAGATATGACCAATCAAATTGAACTCTCAAACCAGTTCTCTTGAAACCAGTACTCTAATGTGAGTGATGGATTTCAATCTACAGAACATACTTCTTTATCCCTCTGTTTGGGTCTCACTGAAGCTCAGTGATGAGGAAATGCAATTAAAGGGAGACAGTTATGTGCAGTAATCACACCCATTCACAGATAGCCCAGTGTCCAAACCGCCTCTGCATTTTGGGAACTTGGGCAAAATGTTCTTTCTGTCCAAACAGGCCAGAAGAGAAGGACATCTTTCTTAAGTGTGAAGTTATCAAGCCTTATTCCAACTGAATTCACAAAGTGGTAGTTGATGAAGTGCTGTATTGAATTTGTACTAGAAAATAGTCCCAACTCTAATGTTGGAAGATGTCCTTAGCCTAAGCACAGTCTGAATAATTACAGACCCCAGGAAAGGGAAGATGCCTGGCCAGTGGTATAAATCCTCCTAGTACCCTTTCTAATACCCTGCTTAAGGTTCTCTTTAAGCATCAGCAGCTCATGCTGAGTGTCCACAGGTCACTGTGTACTGTTGTTGTTTGGTCATAGCTGGTTGTCTTCAACAGGGAAAGCAACAACTTCCAAAGCCGCAGGAGCAGAGCCCAAGAGACTAGGAAAAGCAAGGCAGGATCTGTACTAAGATATCTCTTGTTCCTCTTTTCCCCCAGCAATATTCTCTGCCCCATGAAAGCCATACAAAGGAGGCCACAAGGTGAAGCTTGGGTGACTGCCACATAAATTCACACTTAACTGAAAGACGAAGACAACTGAAGCTTCTCTGTTTTGTAAGAATGTTCTCTGTCCTTCAGACTTCAAACATTCCTTTGGTCAGTTGCATAGAGATACAAAATTTGAATTATTCACATACACACAAAGTGTACTGCTTGAAAGACTTTTAAGTTAGTTTTAATCCAGCAAACCTGGATGACAGCACTTAAGGCACAAGTGTTCTGGAAGACCTGATCTGTCTGCTCGCAATAAGATTTATGAGGTTCACTTCAGTCCTCCACTAAAACACTACCAAAATGAACCAGGCTTGCATCTGGTCTGCTCAAACTCTGAATAAGGGAGACCAAATGGTTTACATATGGACCTTCTGGCAAATTTTTCAGGTTGTGCTGTTGCTTACCAGGCCATTGTTTCAAATGTGATTGTTACACACTGCAGCAAAAAGTCAAGCTAAAAAGTGACTCTTCCATAACAGAAAAATAAATTCTTTTCTAATGTAGTCTTAAAAAGAATGGTGTAGAGTCCCTCACAGGTGCAGAAGCAGATCTGGCTGCTCTTTTTCTACATTTGAATGCATTCCCAATTCAGAGAACAGTCAGTTTCTTACCCTCTCAACCCTTTTAACTTTGAGATGCTAATGAAATTTTAAAGATGCTTCAGCATGATACAGAACATCATCTAAAAAGATGGAAAAGTTGGAGAGCTTCCACCAACTAACCTGCTATACCCCATGGTAAGCTCAATTCAGCAAAAACTATTTAAGTGCCCACTTGAGCAAGCACTTCATTGATTTCATGCATATGTCTAGTCAGGTTCCCTTCCTAATACTGATGAAATTTCGTTCTCCAAATTTTCCTCTGAATTTTTGCTCTGAAATGAAACTTCAGCTAATAAAAAAAAAAAAAGTTTAAGCAGTGCTCAAGCAAAGCACCCCCCTACTATTTACTTTTTGCAGAGCTTACCACATGGGGTTCACACTGTCAGGAAGATGCCATCCTCCCCACGGACCTGCTATCCAGCTGAGTGAGCTCAGCATGGCTGCTCTCCTAGGGAAAATGGACACTTCTTCCTAGGGTAAGGGTGAAGAGGCACAAGGCCTCTCTGCTCCTGCAGTTTTTCCTTTCTTCCATTTCTTTTGCAGGAAGACTGAACAGCCAGGCTGTGAAGACTGACACTCCTGCAGAACTTTGCAGCACCCACCTTGCAGTGCACAGGGCTTATGGCTTTGATGCCAAACCAGTGTCTGCTGCTCAGCAGTGGTGTGCAAGGACCCAAAGCTATCCAGCTTCTCACACCCGAACATCAAACGTAGTAAATGAATAATGTTAAAAACATAAAAGCTGTTGTGTTTCCAGAATTGTAGCTGTTATTTACAGAGATGCCTTTGCCATTGGCTTGCTGCAGTCAGGGACACAAACAGCAATGCAAGAATGCCACACTTCAAAATAGTTAACATTAATAAAACCCCATCATATTTGGCAATTAGTCATAGGCTCTCCACACTGGCTGCAGTTGAAGAAACTGGCTTTCTGGCTCTGAAAACTATTTTCAGAGAAACTGCAGATGCCTGGAGTTTTTCCATGGAAATACACTTCAGTAAAATGCCAGATTTGTTGTTCTCCATCATCCACTGCTCAGCTTCTGGCAATGGCTGACAGACTTCTGGACTCAGGCTTTAGGCTGAAAGTCAGACTGAGCCTAATGCAAACTCCACATTTGCAGGTCTTGGTTCTGGAGATGAGAAGGCTTGAACTGGCATTACATAGCTTGTTCACCATTTTAATCCCCACAGTCTGAATGGACTGCACAAACATGGACCTGGGCTATGGAATCATTAGCTGGGACTGAAAACCACTTTTTGCTGCAATGGTTTCATTTGGCTGTGAGAGTGCTCAAAGGAGCATTTCTGAGGCTGAGTTTAAACAATATTCAATATTTATTTTCTTTTAAATGGAAGCATCGCTAAGTTCCACGCTTGCTCAATGTGACTTAAAGCAGTCTACATTTAATCCTCAAATTGCATTTTTCTGCTCCCGCAAATACAGTACAACAGCCTTCAACTTTCTGATTCACTCAAGAGGACTTAATCCAATTAATGTTGCCTCTGACATAGCCAGAGGTATACATTCCTTCTAGATGACTATATCTAAAGATAAATAATTTAGAGGACAATCCTAAAAAAAAAAAAAGGACTCTAAACTTCTGGATCAACTTCTTAATATTTGTGACATTGTCTACCAACCTATTATACTCAACTTTTAAGTTAAAACCAAAAGTAAACACAACAAAGAGCAATGCTTCTCCCCTAAACCAACAAAACATTCCCCTAAAGATACTATTCTTAGGCAATAAATCATGTAAAAATACAAGACAGATCACTGAAAAAAAATGCTTAATCCATCCAATAAACAGCAGCTCAAACAGTACACTACACTAAATCTTTAATTATTTTTGATCCTGGTACCTAGTCTCATACTAAGCTGCAAGTATGACTGTATGGTTGATGGAAGTAGCTCCACTGTTCAAATTTGCTGCCTCTCCAGATTTCTGTAATGATAATTTGCTGCATTTCCACAAAGCCTGGCAGGTGCAGGCAGATAAAAAATGTTAATTAAAAATAATACATAGGTAAATAAATGAATAAATAAAATCTTCTTGCCTCTTTTGGCATGGTATTGCTGTTGAGTCAGTCTGGACCATGAAAATGGTAAACAGTTCCTGCACTATGATTAAGCAGGTGTTATATGAGGAAGAAGGCAGTTATGCTCAACTCACTTAGATGTGCAAAATAGTAGGTATGATAAATTGAGAAAATGGTATTGCTTTCCTCTTCAATCTTCTTGATTAAGACTTGACTGTCATCTGATTTTCCTCTTGGTTGCAGTTTGCATCAGTTATTTAATATTTAATATTTAGTATTACAGTGCCACTTGAGACCAGTCCTGTCCTAAATCTGTGTGCTCAAAATGCAGCTCTGAAAGTCTTAAGAACAAAATTTAGTAGTGCAGAAAAGAGGAAAGGAAACACAGTACTAAAATTTGAAGTGATGGAGTTTTATAAATAATAAAGTGTGTTTCTATAATTAGGCCAGAAAATATGCATAATAGAAAAGGTGTTTTGGTAACTCATTCTAGGTTACATAGTTTCTGTTTAATGGTTATGGAGCTGTTCTCTTTTGTGAATTTTGAGGGCTACATAAAGTAAAGGACTGATAAGGCCTCAGAGATCTATTAGTATTGCCAAATCCTGCCCTACAAAGAGATACTACCTGGAAAGCTCATGGGAAGCACACACAGAAAAATCAGATGTTGCTGCCATGCACTTTCCCTTGTGGTCTGAGCAGCAGACCTGTTCTCTCATCAGTGATGTTCAGTGCAAACAGCTGATGAATCTTGGAGAGAAAAACCAGCTCAAAAGTCTTTCTAATAGGGACCCCTACTCTCCATTCTCACTAGTAACCTCACAAGTCACCTGTTTTCAGACACAACAGCTGCTCACTGTCCCACTCTTTTACAGTTCTAGAAGAAAGAAAAGGAGAATCTTCTAGACTGCATTTGAATTTCTCCTAGCAATGTTGTCCTACCCATGATGGCCAACATGTTTGCATGCATAATGCACCATTGTGACAGGTAACACCTTTATTAGACCAACTGGTATCAGCTGTTTTCTTTTGTTCCCATGCTGAATGTTACTTTTCTGTAGAATTATGTGTGCCCCAGATGGGTTTTTAGCCTGCTAAAGCAGTTGTTGAACCCTTAGGAGTACTGATCTTTGCGGAGGTAGGCTAGGTGTCAGCACTGTTTCCCCATTTCCCCAAGGAAGCCACGTGGCTGTGCTTCGATCCATGCAGCACATCCCAAGTTTGTGCACAGCAACCACACAGCCTCTTATTACACAAGTAGAGATCAGCCTTTCTGAGAGGGTCTGCTGTGTCTTCACATTGTGTACTTCCATTTCAGAGGATAAACCTCCTCAACTTCTAAGTGGGAGTTGCAGTGCTGTCACAGCTAAGACTGGAGGATAAGCAATGTTTTCAGCAGTATTTTAAAACCTCATCTTGTCAATTTTGTTTTCCCTTTTGCATCCCAAAGAAATGTATTTACTTTGTCATTTAGGTTCCTTCCTTTCCTTGCCACCCATTCATTGCTTGTTGAATCACTGAAAACTTCAGAAAAACCTCTACAAGATGCTCTTTAGAGTGAAGGTTTTTTTCTTTGGTCTATTTTTCATTTTTAAAGATTTATTATCCCTCAATATTCCAAGCACTGCACAAAGAAACAGGGACAGGAAATTTTTGTACCGTTTCTCTTGCAAAAGTGGTGTTATCAGACCAGCAGAAATGAAACTAAAGAAGCCAGAACCCCAAATTTACCAAGAAGCACCATCTAACCAAACTATACTCATTAGTCTTAAAGTATTTAAATAAAAAACCACAAGGGATAGCATTAAGAATTTCACAGCACACTTGCTGCAGTACCTTATACTGAATGTTTCCTGTCTGATAGTAACAACTTCAGGCTGTTTCATTGCCTAATCTTAGATTTAACTTGCAAGTAACCAGGACTAGATGAGCTGCTGCATTACTTGAATCCTCTGGAAAAATTAGTGAAATTTTTAACTCACATGCCCTTTTTTTAATCTGCTACTTTCTTGAACCTCAGGAAAGTGAAAAAAACCCACACCTGTATGAGCAAATCCTGGTCACCAGTCAATACAAGCAGAAAGGCCTGTCACATTAATAGTACCAGCAAAGCATAATGAGTTCATGGATTTACAAAAAATGCAAAACAGTATCATAGAGATGAAGTTACCAGAAAGGTCCCCATTGCAGCCTGGGCTCTGTGTGCTGCCACAGCAGGTCTATGTATGCCCATCCCAGTGAGACACCGAAGTAGGAGAAGACAGAAGCTGTATCAAACACTAGGTTACCACATGCCTGTAGCTACATTACCCACCACAGCAACATCCCAAAAAGCACTAGAGGAACTAGCAAGTTTCTCACCTCCATCAGCATCATGTACATGTTGGACTCAGTAGTCTTGGAGGTCTTTTCCAACCTAAATGATTCTGATCCCAAACGAAACTCTTGCTTTCTTGGCTATACATCTCCTGTGGCTCTTTTGAAAAACCACAGCTCTGTCTCCATATTCCTTCCCCTTCAAACCATTTGTCTCCAGTGTTTGCCAGCTTCATTTAAAGCTGAGGCTGACTGAAGGCAGCAGCTCATCTCTTCTGCAATCAAGAACTAGACAATTTAAGGTGCATGGAACACAAGGATGCAGCTACTGCAGTCTTTGCATTTTTCCTTTAGTTGTCTTGAATTGTTATATTGTGACTCTAATTTTGGATTTACGTTCACATTAACTTGAACTTAGGGAGGAATTATTTAATTTCCATAATATAACATAATAGTGAGCACATACAACCCACAAGAGAATGGAAACTTCGTTAATTATAACCTTGCTTAATGTACAATGATAATGTTAAGTGATGGTGTCTTTGCAGGATGAGCACGAGTTAATTTAAATTTATTAATTGTGTTAAAAACTGTGTCACAGAAGGCAGTAAGGGCAGGGAATTCAGAGCTTTAAGTAATCCAATTTGAGGGAAGAGGGAATTTCCTAAGATGCAAATAGTAAATGCTTAAAGCACTGAAGTGTAAAAATACAGTGAGCATATTATGAGGACATGGCATGGACATCTTTGCCTGGCTTCTCCCACAGAACAGCATGGAAAGAGGGCTGGCAACTCCTGACACTTAACAAATGTTGCAGTTTCCCCCTAATACCATGTTTGGGCAGTGAGAAGTCCTGAGGCCCAACTTAAAAAGACAAAGCAGTGATCACAGACCAGATTCATACATGGGTATGGTAGATTTGGTAGGAAAGGAATCACAAGGGAAACTGCCAACCTTGCCCAATGCTGGGGTCTGTTTGCTACCAGCCCTGAGCTAACTGGAGCCTCTTGAGCAGAACACTATGGAGCTGCAAGAAGACTACTACCATTTTCCCCTCTCCAGATGATTTTCTAATGCAGAAGGATAGCAGGGCAACAAGAGCCAGTGTTTTACTATGTAACATCAAAAAAATGACAGGAAGAATGAGATAAAGGGTATAAACAGAGCCACAGGTGCAGCTGTTTAGTAGAAAAGTATTCATTCACTCAGTCTGTGTTAATCTAAGCCCTTGTATCAGAGCTGGCAGAAGGAAGAGGTGCACTCAGAGGACCACACCTTGTCCTCCTACCCTGTCACATCAGGAGGGACAAGGTGACTGTAGCTACTTCCCCTGCTTCTCTCCTCCATCACACCAACACCTGAGCTTTCACCACAGATACAAATACTGCCCATGCTTCCCTGGTTTCCCTTCTGTTACTTGACTGCATACACACTCTCCACAACCAGAAGAGACAGACCTCCAGCAAGCTTATGGCCCACAACAGGAAAATTTGACTGATGAGCACCCTGTGTTTGCATGCACAGTAACCTTTAACCCCAGAGAGTATAGTGGGTTGCCCTACAAAACAGCTGCACAGGCAGCTGTCTGGCAGGGCAAATTGGAGGGCAAGGATGCAGAGGTCAGGGAGGTGGCCTTTACTGCTTATTAGCTCTACAATGGTGGCCTGTGCTGCTGCACTACATCTTGAGCCAGCCTGTGCAAGTATGCCTGATACAGATATTCCAAGAGGCAAAGCTGAAGGCATAAACCCCCAGCAAACCACACTGCAGCAGCTGGGCTCGACTGCCCAGAGTCTGACTTTGGAAGTGTGACTGCTGGGCAAGCTGTGTGTTGGAGAGGAGGAACATGGAAGATGTTTACTCTTGATTTATCAGAGAACAAGTGTTAGAGAAGAATTAGAATTGCTGTAAGTGGCTGTACTGTGTTCTCACAACTTTAAAATTAGGACAGCTTGCCAGCCATTGACTTACTTGTGTGTCCAGGGACTCAAGCCACAAATTACAATGTATTATGTAAATCAAGGCAACCAGTACTACTGTCTTACCCTCTTCCTCTTGGAGCAGGGAAGCCATCAGTGAACCAGTGCTGAATGACATCATACAAAACCATACAAACTTTTCTGCACTGACTTCATATATGGATTAGAGAATAGCAGACAAAGGAATTAGTAACACACAGAGCTATTGAGTGCTATCCTTGTAAAGTAACATTTCACCCTGATGTAAAACAGATCAGGATTTCTGTCTTGGTTTCTGCATACTCAAATATGACTCCAGGCCTTTTTTGCATAGCTCTAGTTTCCCTGACACAAGTCTCAGTAAAAATGTGTCATTCATTTTTACCTTCTACAGGGACCTTGCATTCAAGCATATCTCTCTTCCTTTTCAGTGATGTTACTAAACATAATATTCTCAAGAGAGCAATAGGTCCTTGAATGTATCAACTCCAGAGTCTAGATGGAACTCTTACAGTACTATGGTAAAACTGCAGTATTTTATGTGCTTACTATAATAACAATTGCCAGATCACCTTTGTTACTCTGCACTTCAGTTAGCATTTGCTAGCAAGTAGAGTCTCCTTTCTCAATTTCCCTACCACCTGAAGCTATACTAAACACTTGCACTCAGCAAAGTCACATCTTCCCTGTTCTGGAATAATTTGACAGACCCCAATGCCCTTCACATTTCATTGAACACCTATGTCCTCCCTCCACAAACTGCCTCCTAAATCTGACTCTGCCAACACCTGAGGCCCTACTCCCTGCTCACCCTTTACGTGAAGCACCATTTGTTCACAGGGCTCTTGCCTTCCTTACTTCTGTGCTCCGGTTTCAGCACGTGATATGTCAAAGGCTTTACATTAGTCTTCAAATAGTCTTCTAAGCAAACTATGAACAAAATTCACTTATCAACACAATACCAGATACCTGATTGCCCAAGTAAATGAAACAACCTCTTTAATTACAAATTACTGCTGACATACTGCCTCAGGAGAAGAATGAATTCCATGAAACAAACATGAAATCCTGTTTAATTACTCTGAGTGTGAAAACCTGCTTTCACTACTCAGTTTTGAATATGCTCCTTTTTTCTTTTTAATTAAAACTCCTGGTTCTTGCAACAACATAAAAGGCAGTTGCTGTTCTCCATTTTTCTTTATCCATTCCATCATTTCCATATGCTTGTACTAAGGTGACCCTCTCTCTTCTTCCATTGTCTTTCTAATTTCCTGCACAACCCTTGTAGTATCTACAGTCACCAGGCTGTCATTTGCATCTGCAAAGTATCAAAGCCTCAATTAAATTGAATAATTATTTTAATTGAAAATGGCAATGGGACAGTTTGTCCTGCTCACACCAGCCTAGCAGCAAAATGGGAAATGGTGTCAGCCAACCCAGTTTTATAGGATTGACCAAGTAAGAGCCCTTCTCCTTTCAAAGACAGCATTCCCTGAGCAGTGTAAGAGCCAGCCTTTTTTGTTCCCCTTGTCTTACGCTAACATCATCATTAAATCTGTATCACCTGATAGATGAATCCTTACCCAGACACTTCATAGAGTTCAAGGTTGCAAGAACACAGGTATTTTGGATAGGGTTGTATCCACAGTGTTCAGGGCTGGAATACTGGATAGCATATGCCCAGGGTATACTTCACGTTCATACAAAATACAGCTCTGAAACATCATGAGAATTTGTGGGTTTGTAGTTTTTTGTTTTCATTGCAGACACAGAGAGGTGTACACAAATATCCACTTCCTAGTCCTCAATTATATCACAAAATACTGTGTCCTTCAGAAACCACTAACAGATATAAAAATTAACTGTTGCAGCATTGTAAAAGTTTCTCTGAAGCACCAATGAGTTATTTCATTTGAGGTCAGAGAAAGTTAACTGAAATACTGCAAGTAGTAAAGAAGTTAGGGATCAGCAAGAAAAAAAAGCAAATTACTCAGTTTTTTCATCTGTATAGAAGTGTTTCAGTCCTATTAACTGTTTCAGTACTAAGTGTGTCAAAAGAAAGAAACCAGTCATTACATAGACGTTTTCAATACTATGATGCATTTCCAAGTATACTGCTATTTCACAGTCACTTCCAGAAATTTTTAATTTTCCTTGATGCTATCTCTCAGTGAGACTGCTGTCCTATGATCATTTGTCAACAGAAGCAGCTGCCCCAGGCGCTCCTGGACACAGCACGCAGCCCACAGCAGGACACAGCCCACTGCAGCAGCTTACAGTGAGAAGGAGCAGCAGAACTAAGTATCTGTCCAGTTAAAAAAAAAAAAAAAGAAAAGAAAGAAAGAAAAAATAATTCAGAATTACAATAGCAAGGAGAACCTCTAGCTGTTTGTCAGCACAATAGTCAGGTGTGCAGTTTCCCTTTTACCTAGCATCTGATTGAGTTACCAGTGCTTTAGATCAGACCAGATAACCACTGAACAGATTATGTTTCATACCTGTTAGAGAGTGAGGAGGAGCAGCCATTCCTGTTCTATGGAAAACAGCAAAGGAAAACAAGGGAGATAGTGCAATTCTGTGGCCATTGAAGAGTAACTACCACACTTGCTGCAGAGCATGTAGCATGACTTCACAGACCCGTCCCCCTGTTTGCTTTTCTGGTCATGAAACATTGGTTAGTCCTTCGTTTCATGTAGCACTGCAGCAGTTGGCAAATCAGAATTAAATGGACCCAAAATACCACCTACCACATCTTTTTGCTCAGACCAGAAGTGTGTTAGAAGCTGATTTAGGAGAGCCTGATGCTATTAGAAATTCAGGGCTCAAAGCCTATTTATTTTCTAGTGCTTTACTGCTCAGCACAAAGCACAGACTGATGAATTCTTTCATGCATTTTGTTACAATTTGTATCAGCACAGTTCAGTATTTCAACAACCAAACAGCTGTCTTCATTTCTTTCCCTTGCATAGTTATTTTTGCAGTAAAATTTTGTAGGAGAGAATTACTCTGCTAGTTGAGAAAAACTGTATGCCCAAGAAGTTGCAAACAGCCCACAAAATTTTCACACAAATGTGCGTAACAAGCAAAAAACCCCCAATCTGTATTTCTCTGTATCTATACATGTACATGTGCACACACACACACATATACAGTCATAGATGGATAAAATCTTCCTCCAAAGCAACATGAATTAACAAAATTCAATTCCTTAGGGAAAAGGATGTCTAGCTAGGATATGAGACAAGAGGCTCTTCTTTCCCCTACATCAAAATTAAAGACACCCTACTTACAGAGACTTTAGTATCCAAGTTTCTTCTAGAGAATAAAGAGGGGGAAAAAATAGATCTTTGGCTCTTCAGTCTGCACATTTCCATGTTTTCACATGCAGAATGTTGCATAAACTCAACTTCTCTCTTGGCCATATGTCTCTTCTAGCCACTCCTTAGAAACCATTTAAGTGCCTCTAATAAACAGCTTTTTTAAATGTACATAGCTGTAGGACAGACAAGTCATCAGCCTGGATGACATTCCAAAATCCCAGGCTAGTAACTTATGGCATCACAGGTTCTTCCCCTTTGCTCCACACAACAAGGGGGGAGGACAGAATGCTGTCTCTTTCTATACTACTAAGTCTTTGAGAAAACCAGACATGCCTAAACACTGAGCAGAAACACAATGCACTGAAACTGGGAAGAAACTGGAAGTGGTTTGGGAACTACTACTGCATTGGCTTTCCGATACATCAAACATTAACGAAGACATTCTTGGATCCTGTATTCTGTCTGGCAATAAGCAAAGTAATTTTCTTGATGTTAGGCTGTGTCACAGGGACAGAGAGAAAAGAATAATAAAAACCCAACAGAAATACATGGAAGTAGAAAAGTCCACTTTGCACACTCAGTTGACCACTTTGTTTCCTCCTTTACGCATCTTGGGTCCGTCAAGTTGAGGAAAGGAGTGAAAATGGTCTAAATTCACCCAAGAGAAAGGAAAGCTATGGACAGACTATCCCCCACAGCTAATACTTAGTAGGCTAAGTGGCTGGGGTTTGCAGTCTGAGGTTATACCAGGTGATACCTTTCCTAGTGACTGCAAACTGTGACTTTAACTCCAGGTTTCATGCCAGAATTACCAAATCCTTGGGATACAAGGACTGACTTGCTAGTAAAAACTCAGTGCTGCATTTATCACTGTCTTTCTGACTGGATTATTAGTCACCACCTAGTGATTATATACATCAATCACCACTGAGTGAAATTATCTATTTCATATGTCATTTAAATACTTATCACCATAACATCTGAAAGCTTAAGCAGGTACGCAATACCACTGAAGTCTCACCATTAGGGTCTCTGTGGTTCCAGTAATCAAATTACACCTTCTCTTTCCAAGTGATACACTCTATGGCATGAATACTGGTTAGGGTTCCTGATAAAGCAATTTATATTCACTATAAATCTGTGACACAAAGAGTATCTATAGACAAGAGATTTTATTACTACCTTTTTCTTCATATAACCATCTGCCCATGGCCAGAATATGTGACAAAGACTGATAGCAAAGTAATTATTCCATTTGGAAAAAAACAAAACAAAACAAACAAAAAACCCCCACAGACCCAAAAAAACCCCCAAGCCAAACAAAAAACCCCACAAAACAAAACAAAAACAAGCAAACAAAACCACAAAACAAAACAACAAAAAACCCCCCACAAAAACCAAACCAACCTGAACCAACACAAACACCCACTCCCCCCACAAGAAGCAGTGTGGGTTTTGGAGTTTCTCTGCACTCCGTTTATGGCCAGAATTGCAATTGCTTAAAAAGAAAAAGAAAAAGAAAGGGCGGGGTAGAGAAAGTGAGAAATCTGGGACAGTAAGAATCTAGTAATGAAGTTACTGGCATGGTGTGTTTGGGGCTGGATCTTGGGTGTCATTCATCTCAGGCAAGTGTTTATCATTAAATTTCACTCTCAGCCTTTGTCCTTTTAAAGCTACTCTACCTTAGATAGTGCCTATGCTATTCATTTGCAAGAAAGATAAGGCAGTCAAAAATGGCCTACATTTTTATAGGCCATTTGTGCCTTCTGGCACAGCTCCTTTTCCCTTCCATCATGGAAAAGCAAATCTGGGCCTAAGGAACACTTTGTCTAGAAGTAAATTGAATCATCTCCATGTAAAAAGCGTTGGAGCTCTTTTTAAGCAGATCCACATTTGCTGTGGGTTCTGTCACTTTTTTTCCCAAGCCACAGTCAATCAGTGCTGTTACCAGCAAAACAGAAGCCTTCTCTGGAGGGACAACAGCAGCTCAGCAGTAGCTGTAGGCAGAGATCACTGTCATTTTGCTTGCTCTGTTCTTGCTGATTACACAAGGGCACATTTCATTCTGTTGAAATTCTCCACTGGCACCCCAGTTACTGAAGACTTGTGTGGTCCCCTTCCCATGACTGGCGTGGGAACACGTACTTTAGGTGGCTCAGAGCTTCAAAGCACCTGCCACGCACAGCCACTACATCTGAAAAGCCACCCCATTAACTCAATAGCTATGAAAAGGCTACAGACCTCATACCAAAGGATTTTTTCAGTTCAAAATGTACTGAAGTACCTTGCTTAGTGCCCTGATGGACAGATTTAACCAAACAACACTTTAACACCCATGCTGAAGGGATAAAAGGGTAACCCTGGGTTCCCAGTGGTAGTCTAACTACGTGCCAGCCACTTTGTCCAAGATGTGTCAGGTCAGCTGGTGGCCCACACTCCATCAGTGGAAATGCACCCAGGGAAAGGCACACAAAAGTGGTTGGAAAACACCACATTCCCACAGCACTATACACATGTAGAATTGGAGAGGCAGCTCCCACTGCACCTCTTGCAAACTATGAGCAGATAGAAGCTGATGTATTCACCTATTATTTTTGCCATCTTGAGGCTTCTTTTTGGACAAGTTTTATCATTACTACTAAGTACACTTATTGCAGAAATGCCCAATGGCTCCCTCTAAACAAAGCTGGCACTAAATTCTGTCAGCACTTCACTACAGCTTCACCTTACCTTTCAGTCTGCATTCATAGCTGTCATTTGTATCCTATTTTGATAATTTATGCCACTAAGGAGCAAACTCAGCACCCATTACGAGCCTATCTGTGCCAGTATTTCACGGTATGCTTAAATTTTTCTACCTCTAGGTATGGCCAAATGTGCTGGCACCAGTGCAAGAGAGCAAGGTCTTTGAGCTGAGCAAGAGAGGCAGCAAAATAGACCACCCAAATATGTTAGCTTTAAGCCTAATATAGCTGTAACTCTTCCCAAGATTCCACAGCCTTTATACAAGTTTAGAAGACAAGTTAACAGCTACAGCCCTTGCAGAAACAAAGGTTTTTCTTCACTGATCTCAAAAATGAGTAACTCTAAGGCCAACAGCCACTGGCAATAGGATGACTAGGTCTATCCATAATCTCATATGCCTTGATTTATTAAATATTAAGTAAGGAGTATTTTAGCTGTAAATACCGAAGAAAGGACTTAAGCATTCTGACACATAAGTTCTTCTGTTTATTAAAGGCCAATCAACTTCAGACAATTTGTCTTTTGTCTTCTTTTCATATAACAACCCAACTGCCTTTCATCTTTACTCCTCCACCTCAGAATTCCATCAGGGTGTATGACTAAAGGTAGTGCTGTAAGGACAGCACACTAACACCAGGTGACTTGTCTTAAAGGATCAGGCTGGTGCCCTGATAGTATAGAATCACAGCTACATGATTTCTTAAAGTTTTTGACCACTGAAAATACACAAAAAGTACTATCTGACTCCTTCAAGAGAATGAAGATTGTTTTTTAAGGAAGTTATACTCTACCAATCTGTATAACATTCTACCTGACTACAAAAATACCTGTGAAAAACAAACAGGAAAACTGGTGAGAACATGGGCTTAATGAGACTCAAAAAGAGAACACACATCCTTACATGCTCTCACAGAATTTCCTAAGGGTGCTGGGTTTTTCCTGGTTGCGTCTTTGTCGAAACCAACGTTGAATGCTGCGTACATCCCAGTCCAGCTGCTTGGAGAGGCCTTCCAGCCTCTTCTCATCTGGATGCTACAAAACAGAGAAGCACAAAAATTATTTTCTTGCCCAACTGCATTAACACTTTAAATTCAGAATCACTGTAATGGACTCTTGCCTTCTCATCAAGCCTGCCTGTCAGACACTTGCATACACAGAAGTATATTCACAGAAATCTCAACTAGCACATTCCCATCAGAATACATTTACAGTGACAATTATTAATCTAGGAGGACAGATGCTGTAATATGACATGCAGGTCCACTACTAATAAGAATCTTTAAAGGGACAATGGGATTGAAACTTCCTTGAAACTTGTAAGTGAAGTTTAGTAGGCATCAAATGCCATGCTTTTGTGGAGCAGTGGTGCTTACAAACACCCCACTGCCTGCTACACATTTTACCTGTTCCACCCTCCTAAATCAGGATCTTTGTCCTATCCACTGTTGCATTAGGGAAGATGGTTTGACTGACACAGAAAGATGACAAATCCCATGTTTGTGCATGATAATGTTAAAAAATGAGGTTATTATAGAAAGTGACAATTTCAAGAGGAAAACAACCTTGACAACAGGGATAGAGAACTGTTTTCTGTAAAACTAAATACAGGCAAATATTCTCCAAAGCAGAAAATGTGGAAATCCCATACCATTAGTGTGGCTGCAAACCAGAGCAGAGGTAAAGCAAAAGAAATTGAGTTTGTCCTTAATTTGAAGAGCAGTACAGGACAAATCTCCAATCATATAGCAATTTTACATGTACAGTAAAGCAGGTGTATTGCTTAAATTTTTAAATGTTGCAAGATATAAACCAGCAAAACTTTTGTTAGGCTGAAGTTTTGTCTATCAGCCTCCAAGAAAACACAGGAAAGAGAGGGAAATGAAAGGCTGAGACAAAAGAAGGTTGAAGCACTTGCCATCCTTCTCAATGAAGTTTTTTAGTTAACCAAGGTATCTACTAGTTTTTCAATTGAAGGTTAAGAAATGCAATTTCTGTAACCTTATGAAAATTGAACTGTTTGATGCAGTTCTTGGGAGTTTGACTAGAGAGAACTGCTGTATAGGATTCAAAAAGGCAGTTAGCTAAATTGGACAGTTTCTCTGAGAGCAGCTGATTCTTGCAGGAAAGCAGATACTTTCCTTTGGAGCTCTTCACACACAGCTATTTCAGGCCCTGTGTCAGACTGCCAGATTCTACAAGGAAATATTAAAAACAAACAAACAAACAACCCCACAACAATCAAAACCTAACCATTCTTCCTTCAGCTGAGTCTATGCAAGAGTATATCCTGCAGCTTTCAGGAACAAGGCCTGTGCAATTCCATCCCTGAGAACAGGACAAAAGTCACACCAAGTGCCACAGTGATCTCTGGATAGTGTAGGACAGACAAGCAAGACAGATCCACAGCATATTTCACTGTCAGTGACACTGAACCCAATTTTGCCCTTTATGACTTTAATACTCTCTGAAGTTTACACTGGTGCCTAGCTGCAGCCTGGAGCCAAGGTGGGATTTGAAAGCTCCCATGGGAAAATTTGGGCTGCTTGAAAAGCATGGACAGAACAACATACAGGTTTAGTTAAGATGTCATATGGTGAGAGATGTAGAGACAGATATGTAAGTTGTGGGGGAAAAACTTGTACAAAAAGATATGCAAACTCTAAATAGAACATTATTCAATCAGTTTCTCCCACTTTTCTATCTCGTTCTCCTGTAGCTGGGACACCAGCAAGACAGGCAGCTCCCCTAGAAGGAGTAGCTTTGAAATTTGATGGAAAACTCAGTATCATTATTACTGGCTCACAATGAGCTCTTTCTTTTTTTCAAAAAAACCCAACAATTTTGGAAGAATTTCCAACAAATAAGCAAAAAAAGTTAGTGGCCATATGGCATCTAAAAAGTGTTTCTGTGACAACTTTTTCTTGATTGAAAGCTTACAGGAGACGTCACAAAGGGATACACAACCACTCAAGTTGGCATACTAATGACATCCCCAATATTTGCATTTCTGATTTTAGGTGCAAAAATGCAGTATTGTATTTATCTGTTAGCTTTGCTTGGTTCAGACATAGTTTACAGCACCACATCCCACTTCAAAAGGTAAATATTTTAGTTAGACACTCTACCTTTGTAATAGCTGTGAAAACCTTTTCCAGGATAGCATTAGGTGGAGCTTTCTGTGGTCCGTTGGCTTGGACTTTAAGGCCTAAGGCACATGGTTTAGCAATGAATCTGTGAGAAACAGAAAAGTGAAAGAAGAAAACGGGTGAAATCCTTCAGTTATTTACTTCAGTACTGTTATCAATCAGTGACATGGTAAATGAGCAAACACTATAACCCTGCCAATAAAAACAATACTTAATTTTACAGCTCAAAAGCAAGCTCATATAGGCAATTACACTGCAAAGTAAGTAACATCACTTTGAAGGATGAAAGGAACTCTGCAGAACACATGAAACAGAGGATTTTCTTTCATGTTGTGAAGAAAGAGATTAGAACAAAAGCATGAGAGGAATGCCTCCTAGAGAAGTACCAACTAATGAAAAGAGCAGGGCAGCTTGTAGAGATGAGAAGCATATAATATTATTCTCCAAACACAGCCATTTTTGTAAATCAGTTTCCAAAGTAGCTACTGCCTCAGGACTCCTTTGGCACAATAGAATTTCAGAATCCTGAAAGGCAGCAAGCATTTACGCTGTCCAGTCAATACAATTTTCTAAAAGCACAAAATTTACATGGTACAGAGATACAAGCAATACTCTGCCCTCCAAACTCTTCTGCGAAAATAGGAGGCCATCCCAAATCCTAACACCAATCCATAAGTTGTCTGATACATTTTAAAGTTGAATTGCATAGTTTACATTACCTTACTTAAAGACCACTTCTCTACTCATGAAAAATTAAATTATTTGTAACTATGAGCCCAAATCTGGAATTCCCATGAAAGCTACAAGCTATGTATAGGAATCGCATTCATAGATGAACACAATGAACTTCTGCCATCTTTGAACTATACACCTTGAGTTCACTTAAAAGGCTTCTGTTTCTGAAAACTTCATTTGCCAACAAGGATCAAAACAACTCTTGGTACTTAGGTAGTTCCACATTTATCCAGCTGAATGACCACAAGCTATTAAAAATCACTGAATTCTTACCCACACATCAGCCCCATTTTACACACTGTTACGAGCTACAACTGCTGTTCCTGCCATGTTTAAGAGTACAGCTGATTAAAGGGAATTCATTCCTAGGCAATGCTATAGTGGTTACAGCAAAAGCATTTGGTAAAGAAAGATGGGTGATGCCAGGCCACCTTCTTGCCCTGGAGAAAACTTCTTGATACGTTGACACTCTTCCCATATGAAAGGCAATTCTATAGCCCAAAATAGTGTTGATGACAGTTTGAGAGTGGAAAGACAAATATCCAAAAACAAATGCAATGTATCACTGATCTTATTATTTGTTCCTAGTGTGTTAAAGAAGAAAAAAGCCCCTTATTTTCTGCAAAAGTTCAGTGGCAATCTAAATTGATTGCAGATTGCAACCATCATGTTAGCTCTATAGCATCACCCCAATTAAAGGCATTGCATCAGGTAAATCCCCTGGTTTACAATTAAGACATCTGACAAAACTAATTTCATTACTAAGCTCAAGAAGACAATTCAATCTTCTGCTCATGAAAGAGAAGCATGTAAGCTCTGTACATGTTAGATTTAAACACAGTATAATTGAGCCACATTGGGATATTTTATATTATTTAAAGTATAAGCTGAAAAAATAAGTGAGAATTGTATTCTTTAGTTCAACACAGACATAACCAAACCAGCGCTGTCAGCTGATAACCAAAAAGATAGCTGAAGAGGCCAATGGAGTCTGGTTTCAGAAGTTTACTTTACAAATCTATGGAGTTCTAAAACACTTTGTCATGTTACAGCGGGGCTCAGAATATTGGCATCTATGTCCTTCTTTTGCATCAAAAAGCTGGAAAACAGCCAGAAATTCAAGTCTTCATTATTAAAGACAATAAAAACAATTTTCTGAAGAGCAAGTAATAGAGCCAGACAAGAGTCAATCCTTAAAGAGACAATAAAGGCAACGTCAATCAGAATTGAAGCTAATTTTACAAAGCAGTAAAAGGAAACATTTAAAAGTAGAGGGGCAGAGGAATGCTGTAGGCAGAGTAAAAACAAACAAAAGAAATAGAAGACAACTGCAGCAGCAGCAGTTTCACGTATTCGCAAAGTAACCCAGGCTCAGCCTCCACCATCAACAGCAAGATCAAGAAACAGTCATGAAATAAACACAAAAATCAAAAAAAAATGTTTCAGATGGTTTTTCTGTGCACTTGTTAAGTCAGTTTCCTCTGAAGTAAGACATGATTTGGGAGTTTTTTGTTTACTTGGAGGGTATGGGGTTTTTTTGTTTAGTTGGGGGGGGGTTGTTTGTATTGGTGGGGGTTTTGTTTATTTTTTTGAGGGTTTTGCTGTTGTTTTGTTTGGTTGTTGTTCTTTTAGTAAAACACATCCTTCAACTTCTGTTTTGCTATTCTCCTTTTCCTGCATGAAGGATTGTGATACCCATGATAGAACTCCAATAGAAAGGCAGTTCCCTAAACATGCTAATTTAAAAGAAAAAAGCAGATAAAAAGACCCAGTTAGGAAAAAAAATCAACGAGAAGCAATTCCAGCAAGCCTCATGTTGAGCCTATCTTCATTTAAATCTAAGCAAACCATCTGGGTATGCTGGAATTACATTCCTAAAATTACATGTCATGTTAATGTACAGCCTAGATAAATCCAGGACAAAGCACAGCCTGGTGCTCCTTTTTTAAAAATTGTAATATTGATGTTATACTCATTACCTAAAACAAAACACATTTTCTAAACACAAACCTGAGCTCTTCTGCCTTTGCTGCTTAGGTTTTTCACAGGCGTGGGAGGAATGGGCACGTGACTCAAAGCAGAGCTTGTCCACAAGGACAGCAAAGAGCAGCCAGGATATGTACAGGGTACACAGCTGCAAGACACTGGATTCTCTTGGCCAGCTATGTCTGTGATGAAGGGACAGGAAAACCCACAAAGGTCCTACTAGGATACCCAAGAGAAACAAAGCAGTTTTAACCAAAACATTTTACACACCTGCAATACTGAGCAGGCTTGACCACTAATTCAAGCATGTATGAGCCAAATCTTGCCCATGTGATGGAACTCATAAAATAGGAGGTGTTTTTTATTTTTCAGACAAAAATACAACCAATTCATGCTATACTTTACAGCATAAAATTTTTTTTCCGAGGCTACAATAAAATTTTAAAGTAGAATTCATTTAATAGGATCCCAAATGCCACACCAGGACTCATAAAAAACATCATTAACATGATATTTTTCTGCAATAATTTAAATTGATTCATAAGTAAAAAAACAGAATTAATGTTTGATACATGTACAAATTATGAGTGTTTCACCAAATGCTGCATTCCTTGAAAGCACTATTCATTTTTTCCATTTCTGCTAACACTGTGGTATTCAATTCCCTAAGCAGTCTTAATGAAACCCATGGGGCTATTTATTGCATAAGGTACTGCAATTAAGAGGGAGTAACTATTGTGAAAGAGTAAGGAGAACAGAATTGAGTATATTGCCAGCTTTTCTCAAACCTCCAAACCTGCTAGAATTAATTTGAAATGTTACCCCTCACAATCCCTGGAGGATGATGTTCATTTGCACTTGCAAAGGCTGTGTTAAATAAATGGGATTTTTAAAGTATCACATGAAGGATGAGAAGAAAAGTAAAATTATATATTTTTTTCTTACTAGAAATCAACCAGCTCTACTTGTAACGTGTCATCTTTGCCCTGCATCTGGCCAGACACAGATAAGTAAGTCTTTAGTCATCTGGGGCACTGGGAATGTGCCTGTAGGGCCCTCTGATAGCATGTGAATGTAGTGTTTTCACACCAGCAGATCATCTGCCATTTCTGTGCTGACCAGAGTAGCAGCCCTTTAGCAAAATCATGTCTGACAGTTCCTCAGCAGCTTCAAAGATATTTAAGCTACCACAGAGCCCACAGCAGGTAAATAGGGATTCCAGGTTTGGGATTTTTTAAACAGCCTAAAAAGTCTGCAAGAATTAACAAGGCTTTCCATAGAAGGGCAAAAAAAAAAACCCTTGAAAAGCCAACCAAACAAATAAAAATTAAGCTAACAGGGCTAATGAATATTAGATTATTGTAATTTGTGCTCTTTTTAATGTATGGGGAGACACAAAGAAAATAATGGCTTCTTCTAAACCATCAATTTAAGAAATACCAGTCTTCAAATAATTGACAGACTTGGGTAAGTGATACATGTTAACCAATTATTTTTGCAAAAGGATAAGATTATCCATTCAACAGAACCTAAAGGATGATTGATACAGAGAAAAAAGGGTGTTTTACACTTCTGCACTTAAAACTGGCATATCTAAAGTAAGTTACCATCAGAGGGAAGGATCTGGAAGAGTCTTACCAGGTCTCAAACTCAGCAATAACTGGCAAAGTAAGTTTACTTCCCACCCCCCGCCACCCCCCCGCCCCAACTTAGTAAACCTTTTTTTTAATCCTTGCAGTATTTTAAACAAGGAGAGTTCCTTCCCTCACTTAAGCAACTTTATTTTGTGGCCAACTTCAATACAAAAGCCTACTCAGAAATTTTCATTAGTGCAAGTGAGAAAAGCTAAGCCATATTTCACACTTTCCTAAAAAATCTTGGTTAATCACAGCTGAAATCAGTCCCTTTTGTTATTCATTTTTATCAAAAGTAGGTCACATTATGGACCAACAGACATGACTAATGGCCTGTTATTACATACCAGCCATCCCCTAACTAACAACCCATTTTCTGAGAGGACACCTCAGCATGGCACAAAGGATCGACATAAAACCACCCTGAAGAATGCTCCTACATGACCTCTGCTAACAGATAAAAAATACCATGAAGCAAACAGGCAGGACCTTGGCTATGAAGTCCCCATGTACCCCAAGAATATGCAGTTTTGTTTTAGCCCTTCATGTCCACAGAAACATTTGAGTTAATTGCTTGTCAATGCACGATGAGAGTTGAGTGTCATTTTCCTGTGCTGAGCATGCATCTACGTGGAGTAACTTGAGAAAACTGTGGTGAATGTTAAAATGTGCAGTGCATCTCTGAGTCATCCCAAGTACAACTAGATGGTCCCAAGAGGTCCCATCCAATACCAACCATGCTGTGATAACAAACTCAAGTTAAGTGAGTTTGATATGCTCTGATTGCATACATACAGTACCGCTGTGAAACTGCTATAAACTCTCGCTCAGACACTGGCATAGTTCAAGTGGTGCTTGCCTAAGAGGCTGCTCATGTTGCTAACACCAGCCGGCTGTGAGCTCCAAAAAAAAAACCAAACAAGCAAACTATTCCTTGCCAATCAAGGGTGTCCATAAAATCTCTTAGTTCCTGTATCAGTATACTTAAAAATATCAGGGAAGCCAGTTAAACCAGCAAAATTTCCTCTCTGTGCTAAAGATGTACACAAATCTGTTTTGAAGAGTCTGGCTCCTTTTTTGAAAGAGTGATGCAGAGCAAATTTTTCCAGCTCATCTACTTTATGCTCACTAAACACAGATTATTGCAGGGATTTATGATTACAATTGTCTAACTTGTTGAACATTGCTTGCTGGTTTTAAACAGAAACAATCTAAATATGCTCTAAGTAAAAGCAAAGAGGCTTGTTTCTGAGTAGATGCTCAACCAATTTACTGCCACAAAACTCAAAAACAATTACTGAATTTGTTTTTTTATTCTGGTATAGGTGACCTACTTAACTCAGAAGTTAATTGTATTAGAAATAATTAAAATAAAACAAGTAAAACCTCCCACAAACACCAGAAAACTCTTAATAGTCCTAGGACAAATTTAGTAGATAAACAGGGCTGTTACTTCAGTATACCTGTCCCAGCACTGGATTTGGCTTTATGCTTCCCAACAACTTACACTACAGAAGACCCAATGGGATATAATGTCTGAAGCACAAGCAGGGGTCTTAATGCATGTAATCTCATCCAAAACATATGTACACAGGGAAGTTAACTACACTGAAATTTTTTGGATGTGCTGAGAAATAGGTCAAAACTCCCACAGTGAAACCTTTTCAAAGGAAAGAACCTGTCTGCCCAAGCAAAATCCAAGCACACAACTCCATGTATCAGCAAGAGCCTTCTCCCACTGAGCATCCCAAGCAGCACCTCAGAGGGCAGTGGGAAGGACAGCACAGAGCCAACCCTCCCAGGGGGACCTATTCCCAACCCTCCTGAAACGACCTCAGAAAAGCACGTGTATGCACCTGCCTTTCATCTGACATGTTCGGGGCTTTTCCTTCTCTTCTCATAGAGATGCATTAGCTGTTATTCCCACACCAGCATCATCATCCTATACCTCACATTAAATTATACAAACTAAACACTATATGGTGGAATCCACATGCATTTCCAAAACACTACAGCTAAGCAGCTTGCAAGAGAATTCAGCTTATAAAATTAGTGAGGTTTTGTCTTTCTTTGTCACAAATTATTAGACAGCAGTCATATTCACTGGAAGGAGGAAAAAAAAAAAAGCATAAATATCAGTGCTTTGGAGTTTGGCTTTTTTCCTTGAGATTTTAAAAGCTTTTTGTTAGTTTTGACCCAACAAACCCTTCTAACAAGTAGACATGTCTTTGACCTCAGCATTACTACAAAGTATTCTAAGTTTCATTAAAAGGCTTAAAAATCCAACCACAAAAACAACCAACCAATAAAAAACTCAAAAAGTTCCCAAACAAACAACCAACCCTCCAAAACCAACCAAACAAAAAAACCCACACCAAAACCAACAAAATCACCCATATCATATCCTGCTACTTCTCAAAAACACTTCTGGGAACCTCTTTGAAGAAGAGGTTGATTTGAAAAAGAAGATTTGAAATCTTTCCTAACGAAGGGCATTGCTCATCTTTCCTAACAAAATTATGTGTCAGGCTGGCAGTAGAAACTCATCTATTCCAATACTTGGACCTCCCAGAGCAGGCAGGGCTGGCAGAAGCCTGCAGTGCCACTGAAGGCTAGTGGAGCTAATGGTCTGGAATGAGGAACTGCTCATCTATGAAGAGAAGTGCAGTGCAATACTTTACTGAGTGCAGGTGTGTGCTAGGATCTAGCATGGGGAGGTCCTAGAAGGCAGTGGTGGCAGAAGCCAACTCCTTGCTGCACATGGGCTCTGTCAGGGTTGTTCCATGGGCCAGATGGACCTGCCAGCTGTACTCAAGTACTGCCACAGCCCCTGAGATGATACAGCACCACTCCCATGCATTTTTCAGCCTTTTAACAGAAATTATTCTTTCCTGTAATATATAGGAGATGGATATAGAAGGCAGGCTACAGAAAAGCCCAACACCTGTAACACTCAATTCAATAGGAATTCTGACATGTATACATATTAGCTGCATAAAACCACTCCATCACTGCTTGTAAGAACAATGCTTTAACTTTGAAAAGGCTTTTGTAATTTTGCATCTGGGAAACAGAGTGCCCTATAAATTCATATATTGTCTTAGCAAAACAGCATTCAGCATCAAGTGTTTTCTTGCCATGCAAGTGAAATTTGGTTTTACACAGATCAGCTTCAGAGAAGAAAACTGGGTCACAGTAATCTGCTTCAGGGCAATAAGACTCAAGAACTTCCACCCAGGATTATTTCCACATAATAGCAAGTTTCACTTTACCCAACAGTCTGTGAAAGGTAGCTGTGTAAAAAACCAGATTTGGTATCTGTATTTCAGCTTTCAGACTTACTGGTTATTACAGCAAAAACACACATAATTTTAAGTAAATTAAACAAATTATCCTTATCACTCAACAATGGTATTAGGAAATGTTTTGTCCTAACAGAGTTATTCTTGAGAAACACAACTGATATGACTGACCATACCTTTCTTTCAATCGCTGTAAAACTGTTTCATCTTTGCAGTGGATTTCTCACATTTATATTATCCTGCTTTTTGACTGAACATACACATCTAAAAGACACATTTACTCATAGTGCAAAGTTAAAAATACTCCCATTTTCTGGAGACTTTGATAAAACCATGACCAGTAGCATGTTTGGCTTGAGCTACCTTTGCATACCTGCTAGCTCCCATCACAAGCTGCAGGCCAGACCCCACTGTTCATGGACTCAGTTCCAGATCCCGTTCACACACCCTGCTAAACCTTTTTGCCCCACTGAGTTGGAAAATCTATTTAACCCTTTCTCTAGGTTAGTTCATAATGGGACTGACTCACTGCAGAGGGTGTTCAGCCACCAATATAGGACCACCCCAGCCCAGGCTCTACCAGCAGTGCTCCAGTTGCTCTTCCAGTCAATATATTACTACAAAAATGGGGCACAAATAAGGCCAGCAGTGGACAAACAGAAGTAGTCCTGTTTTCCAAATATGGAAGCAATTAAAAAATATATATATATATGCATGAAGTTATAAGCATTTCAGTTTCTCTTTAAACTCTAAGAATGAAGTCAGGAGGAACTACATGCTCCAGAATAGCAGCAAGCACTACACAAATGTAGACAAAGGTCACAAATAAATATTTTTGCAGCCAGCTGTCTAATGCTTTCTTTCTTTGTAATCTCTAAAAATAAAGTTTAGTCACTCTGTAACTTTCCAAGCACAGATCAAGGCAGAGGGAGAAGGAAGAGAAGGGGAGATACAGTCCAGTCCCCCCACCTCTCACACATGGTGCCTTCTCTCAGCTGCCCTCCACTAGCATCACCAAGGCTGTAGAATGTCTGGATGATACAATTCTGAAGGTATCACTCTCACTCTTTCTGCACTAAAATCAGGACACACGAGCCAGGGTCAATGGTAGAATTCACTCTGAAAATTGTAGCCCACTGCTAAAGGTCAGTGAAGACAAAAATATTCTCCCAACTTCTAGAAAGTTGTGGCTTAGGGACTTTCTAGACCAAAAAAGGCATCTTTGCACATAGCAGTCCCCAAAGAGCTGATGTTCCCTCCCCAAGCTGCTCTGGTAGCTCATTGAGCCTGTGAAAATTTTCCACAGTCAGTGGCAGAGCTCCCCAGTGTAAATTCAGACTCTGTGGGGACAGAACCATCTCACTTCATTTTGAACTCATTACCAGCCAGTTTCATTTTTGCTTCTTCATTTCTTGCACTGGGTAAAAATGAACAGCCAATTCCAAAGTATCCTTTGTCACTCCTGACACTATAGATTACCTACTCCCCTCTGCCACCTTCTAAAATACAGAGCTGATATGTCCCTTCACTTCAGCATACTTATAATTCAAAAGATTTATTACAAATTGTTTTTTCCAAAAGAAGTCCTTCAGCAAAAGATTTGTTAAAATACCTATACCTCCACCTGAAATCTCAAAAACCAGCTCAGATGGACCCCTTCTGAGAAGCAGTTTCCACCTGCCTTGTATGATCATTAAATATCATACAGGCTGATCAAAACATTCAACAAAGACAAAAAGCAACTAGGTCTCACTAGCTTCCAAGTCTTCCTTTACATTTTCACCTTTCTATTATATTGCTGGAATTTCTTAATGCTTTCTTGTTTGATTGCCAGCTCAGCAGGACACTCTTTCAGCAAGGCAGAGAAGCAATCTGGAAGGCAGCTGCAGACTGTATGGAGAAGTGAAGAACACCCAGCCCTCCAAAGGAGTTTACTGACCCTCTGACCCTATTTTGGGAAGCCAGGGAAAGCAGTGCTCACCAGAGAGCAGGATTTACTACACTGCAGTGTTTGAAATGCAGAGCCTTATGTTTTCTGCCTTCTGCACTAAGGCTGTCCCGAAGCAAAACCTGCCATCACAGGCAAACAATGAGTCTTGCAAACAAAAAGCTCAAAACACAGCTGACAGGCATCTCATTGTACCCCTAATGCATGATAAACGATTAGTGATCGGACAAAACAGTGCAAGAACAAATCCTATTAACTAATAATAGAATTTGTTAGCGGATCACCCAAACGACACTTTGGAAACAACTCCCTGGGCTGCTGCAGCCAGAAACCTCAGCCAGGGAAGGGAGACATGCCACAGGGCACACTGGTGAGCTGCATACAAAGCTACCAGGCATCCAGAGGAGATCACTGTGCAGCAGCAATACTGGCCCACTGCTTTTGACAGCATTTGAACATGCTGCAGTGTATATCAAGCAAAAGAAAAGAAGAAATCTAATTTCTTGGGTATTTCTGAATGATTTACACTTTGGATCCGTAGGCAAGTGTATTTTCTACATCAAGACACACAAGAAACTGTTGCAAATATAGTTTATTCTAGCTCATTACAAGATTTTTGTCAGCAACTTTGCACACTACAAATGACACCTGACTAAAGGACGCCTGACTAAAATGTGATTCCCTGATAGTATTGCAATATAAATGCCCACCTCTACCAGCAGAAGGTAAAAAAAACCAATTTGGACAGGTGGGTATTTGAGGGAGCCTGACACTGTAACATTGTCCCTCAGTGGTTGCTATTAGATGTCACAAATAAGCAATGCGAAGATAGTAACACAAAAGGTGGCTTTTCACTATTAAGAGTTTGGAAAAAAAAAAAGGAGACGAAGGATGCCTCATGCTGAAAACCAGACAGAGCAGTTACGTGCCATGGCTGGTCACAAATTACTTATAAGAGAACTGTTACTTAAAACCTTCAAGTGGCAAGTATTTGTTACTCTGTTTATTCCTGTTCAGGGTGCCATAAGCCTTTCCATCTCCTCTGGATCATTAGAACTGTCTTGCTTATTTATTTAAAACACACCGCAGGGCATGCTGCTTGGGATGAAAACCAAAACTGGGAAACCATATGAGTTATTATAGAAGATTTTTTACACAATTGTAGATCATCAGTTTAATTTTTTTAATGGCAAGAAACATAATTTCTAAGATTAGTCATTGAATAATTCTTGTTTAATAGTAAAACTAAGAAGACAAAAGGGAAAAAAAAGCCTTTAAAACAAGCTGTGACAGCAATGTCAGGGTGCAGTTTGAGCAAAGCAGCAGTGTACATGCTTCTGAATGCACAGGCTAAGCTCACCCAACCACCAAAACCCTCCCAGAAGAACTTAAAACATGAACACACTGCCTTGTTGGGGATCAACTCTTCCACATATCTTCAGAGCTCTTCCCACTGCCCTGAGTACTGCAGTGAACTGAGCATTCTGGTGCGCATGGACAATCACGAGGCAGCTTGGCCAAAAAAGCACAAAGTCTATCCAGAATGTTATCTAGTTTGTTCATCTGACAACTGAAATGGAAGCGACAGGCAGAGTCTCACCCAGCTGGGTTAGAGATTAGCCATGTGTAATATTGCTGCACTTGAACTGTGGAGTGCTGTACACTTGGCAAGAGGACAAAGAAAGAGAAGATGGAGTAGGGAGGGGAAATACCCAGTTAGGAATTACTGCAGGACTCATTTTGAAGCCTTGCTCATGCCAGTCTATTTGCCCAGGCAAACGCAAACGTTACAAACTCTTAGTTCACCATATGCACCTGGCCAGTGTGCTGCCAAGACCCTCACACTCCTGTTGCATACATTCCAAAACACTCAGAATGCACAACAGTTAAGTATCTACACAGTGTCTGAAGTGCAGCAAGGCTCTGCAAGCACTGAGCACATGGCAATTACCAACTTTACAGAGAATCACAGATTCTCTGCCTTCCCTTGAGAACAAATTAGACGTCTACATCCAAGATACATGACAAAGTATCTCAGCCCAAGACCATAGCTCACTTAGAGCAGGACTGGGAATGTCAGGCCAGAAGATACAATGCCTCAGAAGGATACTCAGAGCAGCTCCTGTGAGCAGGCACCTCCTTTCAGCTCCTGGGGCTGACAGTCACTTACTTGACATGCATGTCAGTCATCATCCCCTAGAGAAATGTTACTGACAGAGTCTGGCTCCCCAAGACAATGAATGCTAACTCCACAAGCTACAGCCAGGTACACAAAGAAAAGCAAAAGTCTTCAGAATACCCTGGACTACGGCATGATCCCAAATTTTACTTCAGAATAGGAAACAGTGATGAATTTCTTCCATTGCAAGATCAGCTTCTACCTACAGGGGTATCTTTCCAGCTTCAGAGAGAAGCACTTGCAAATCAAAGGGGGGTGGAAGAAGGAGGGCTGGTGACTGGTGTTACACCAAGGTCACAGCAGCATGCATCCATTTCCAAGCCTAATGCAGGGGAATACTGTTGACTGACACATACGGGCTGGCTAAGGAGAGAGAACCCCTGAGGAGCTCCCATGAACCCTACAGAACTTCTCCCGGTTCAAGCACCACCTTTGCTTTGCTCTTTCTCCATCACTGAGGTCCCCTCCTCTCCAGCTGGCACAAACCAACACTGCAGCCACAGCCAGTGCCATAAGGGAGCAGAGATCACAAGCAAGCAGTGAGAAACTGCAAAGCTGCATAAAGCTATATTCCAGGGCCATTGCCTATAGCACAATGAAAGAGAACCTGCGGACAGAGAGATAGGAAGCCAGGCTGTAACCAGGAGGATGGGTTTGCACAATCATCTGATACAGTTTCAGCTGTATCGCACAGCAGCTTCAGGAACAGAAGTCAGTTTCCTGCTTTTCAGTTGGATATGGTTTTCTGGTGATGCAAGTGGTTCAAGAACCAAACCAGTCATTTAAAAAATGCAGAACAGGTGAAAAATCCCTTGCTGACCAACACCAGAGCAATATGTTCAGTTAAGAGAGTGCTCTAGAAGTTCTGTGATCAAAAGGAAGAAAAACATTATACATAAACCTATTCAGCAACTGAATATCCCCCTTCAAACATCTGTTGTGATGTTGATTCAGAGCATCTGGAGGATCAAAGCTCTGGTCAAAGCCTGTCATGAATCCCCATGCTGTTGCAAAATTTAGTTCTAATCCCTGGTGCTTCACTGCTAAATAAGGAAAGAAAAATAAACAAACAAGCAAACCACACAAAGGCTAGGGCAAGAGGTATAAATAGATATAAGAAGGCCAAATGACTAGAGATGTTATCAAAAACCTTAAAAAAAAGTCTTTCAGCCTCCTTTAGCTTTGTGTGCAAAGCAGTAGCACATAACTCCTACACAAAGTAGAGTGAGTGTATTTCACATACTCAGTAATACTGCAGGCAGGACAAAAAACCAAGCATGTAATGTCACGCAGGAGATTGAGCAGCAGGGCAGAATGCAGCAAACCCCACAGCAATCCAAGGGAAGTAGGTGCCTTCCCTTACTTCCTCACCACACATGCCTTTTTCATGGCATTATATACAATGATGACAAAATTTTACATTTTAACACACCAAATTTGAACATTCAAAATCAGTGCAGCTGTTTGCACAGGGGAAAAAAAAAATAAAAGCTCTTCTAAAGCAGCAGATTTATAATTGAGTCTGTCTGCACAGCCATGCAGATTGAAAAAACTAGGTCAAATCTTTTGCTAGTCAGCCTCACTGCCATTCCTCCCCAGCCCTCCTCCCCTTTAGAGTTCAGTAGTTATTGAAGGAATCAATTATCAGACCTGTCATGCAGGTCTCAAATTGCTTCTGCCTGGTACATATCAGGGGGGTCATCTATGCAACTACAGATGGAAAGGGGAAAAATTAAATCATTATAATCTTTCCTATTCACAAATCCCAATCCTAGAGCACGTGTACTCAATGCTACTAGGGCCCATTAGCAAGCAAATAAATGATGCATGCCAGAAAATAGAAGCAGAAGGAAAGGGGCAAGAAGCAGACAAATATAGGCTAGAAAAAGAAAAAAAATAGAGGAATTGCTGTGCTTTCACTTTTGCTGTGCTTGCAACAAAACCGTAATAGCATCTGCTGCTTTTAATGACATCGTGCTAGTGTATTTTATACAGCTTCATGGTGAACAGTTTTAGAAATCTCATAAACATCTCCATTTTGACACTAGATTTCAAAGAGAAACTGTAATACTAGGTTTATATCTAGTCATCACCTTCTGTATGTTTAAAAAATTCTCTTCTGGAAAAAAGGACTCACACACTGGAATTCATGCATTCACTATCACAAAGGCATTAAGCAGGTTTTTAAATCTTCACAACATGTAGGGACCAAGTTAGTCCAATTGCAGCTTACTCATTTTTATGCATTTCTCTCCTTCTGTTGCAGAGACAGAAGGCACTCTATTTCATCATCAGTTAAAAAAAAAAAAAAAGATATGCCATTTTGTATCAGGCAAATACTAAAACAAATCACTCTTGAACCATATTTCCACCACATGCAATATGCTACCTGACAAGTTCCTGCAAGAAAGTGAAGAAATCAACTTCCTGACTTATTGATGTGATGGCCAACCTAACTGGTTTGGCAAGCCACATCCCACAACCTTCATATGGTTGAATGCCACAGGACGTTGGCTGACAGCTGAAGGCTGGGGGGGCCCAGTGCCAACTCTTACTGGCAAGCACCTCCTCTAACCATGTGGTGACAGCAGCCCTGTGCGCTGCTGCTGTTGCTGCCTTCCCTAAGAGGAGGACTGGGACAGCAGCCAAGGGACTCCAGTGGTGGGAAAGCAAGCACTGGGGGCAGAGGAGAGGACGCTGCTGATAGGCAGGATTGCCTCATTCATTTGCTTTGATGGCAAATAATGATCATTGTGGAATGGGACACGAGCAGATCTGGCTGGCAAAATTCACAACCAGTCTTGAGCCATCTTAGCTCAAATCAGTGGAAATCATCATAATTTCACTTTCCACACAGGTGCTATGCAGAGTTTCTATTGTGCTGCTATAGCCTTTTTCTCTCACCAGCAAACCCAGGACTACCACAGACCACCCAGAAAAGCCATTTGGAGCACAGTGTACAGCTGAGTAGCAGACTACACAGACTGCATCCTAAATTCTAGAATGTGCATAGGGAGCCATTGTCTTTGATTTTTTTTTCACTTTTACCCTTCCTGCCTTTGGCTAAATTCCTTTGAAGTTAAGGCTATGCTACACATAACTCATCTAAATCAGCCCCATTCAGCCTTCGTTTCTGAGTAGTATCTTATCTATAGCAGTTACAGTTGAACTTTCATTGTCTTGAATAATTTTTCACCCTAAACTCAGCAAGCAATAAACAATTATTGCCTCAGTACCTCAGATAAACAACTATGGAAATCCCGAGGAAAATGTTTGGGCTTTCTTTTTGGCTGGTTGGTTTATGTTTGTTTCATTAGGGTTTTTGACAGCGACACATTTAGAGGGGGGAAGCATCTTGGACCTGAACCCAGGAAGACATTTGAAATTTGAACTCTCTGTTGAATGTATACTGGATCAGAAGGTCGGCAAAGAAATGGCAGTGATTAAATTCTTGAGGTAGATATGAGGAGCTGACAAAGCAAGGTAGGAAAAACAAGCATTTGTAAGAGACTTGCCAAAGTAAAAACATTCTGGAACCACTACACTGTCAGGTAGCAACATTCAGCATACTTACTCGGTTTTGAAGCCTGTACCCTAATGCTCAGTACTTTTCCTTGAGCTGTGCTTATGCGTGATGGTCTAAAACAGTTCTTTTGCTTCTAGAAAAATGCAAAACTCACTTTGCATTAATCCTATGAACAGTGGTGACATAGTATGCCTGTATTTACCTAAATGATACTTCCTCCTTTTATCTTTCATTTCTAAATACTGCCCCAGAATGAGAAACATGGTCTGAGATTCAAAAAGGTGTTTTATCACCATACTATCCAATAGATAAAGTGTACGATAACTTGAGAAAATTCATTTCCGTTAGTATGGTTTTTTGTTCCACAATTCAATCAGAAACGGGTGCTGTTCTTTAATGATGTCTAGCAGAACAACACTGTCAACTAGGTTTGCTTCCTATATGATGCAAAGTTTATTTTTACTTCTAAAATACCAGATGAAATTACATAAATAAAGCTGGAAATTACTTTTGCCTTCATTTATTAAAAAAGCTACTCAAGCTAACGTTTTATAAAATTTAACAATAGCTCAAAAGAACATTTAAACTGTATGAAGTAAAGCAAGTGATTTTTTTCGATTGTTTAAGTTCCTTCTGTTAGATCATTAATCATATCTTATGACTGATAGTCTAATGACAAACTTAACAGAAGATCTCCCTTATGAAATAGGTGCTTCTCAATAAGGAAATAAGATTTGCAGATTTTTTTTTCCTAAGCCTCAGTTACTGGGAAATACCTATGAGTCTTTCAGAGAACAGCTCTTGTCCTTTATTGGGTTCTTGCCAAAACGAACATCTGCTCAGTCTATAAATTAATTGCTGAAAACATCTTGTGCTTCTAGATGATCCAGGCAATCATAACTGTTCTGGGTTACTAGAGAACATTACCATTTTTCTCACACACACAGGCACGCATCCCTCCTTATAGTACAGGATAAAACAAGAGCAATTATTTGGCATTATTCTTAAAGTCATAAAAGAAACTTCTCATGCTAATCAAGTCATAAGAGTAGCACACTGTTAGGTTCCCCAGATGATTTAAGCAGTACTTTTGTATTGTGATAGCTTAAGAACACAAAGGATGCCTTGCCTAGCTGATTGGAAATGTTCTTCACCTTAAAATCAAGAATCCTTTTATCATTCTTGGTTTGCCAACAGCAGAGTTTGTCAGGCAGTTGCAATAGGCAAAGAAAAGTCCACTTTAGGCAACTCACTGAAAATAACAATATTTCTCTTTCCCACAAAAGGTCCACAAGACTCAAATCTCAACTACTTGCTCCATGCTCAAGGTCTCCCATTGTTCTTGGCTATATTGAGGTTTGTCACCTCAGCTGTAATTCCTCTATTCTTGGAACTCTCAGCTCACCAAACAGAAATTGGCTCATTTTAATACTACTTTTAACCTCTACAGATGCAAATCACTCTCCCTAACGACATTTAACATAAATATCCTGTATTTCCTTCAGTTACCTTTCAGACCAGTTCCTGGTCTCATTGACCATCCAGGGTTATGGTGAATGATAAGGATCCAACCTATCACTAAGAACTTCCAGAAGTAACAGTACCTACATTTTCCAACCAAATCTGGAAGGTTATTATTGACTTAATTTGGAAAGAGAAGAAAGGGTGCTATCCCTCCCAAATAACAGATTTCTAGATGTTATCAGCAGAGATAAACAGACATTGGTCCATAATCATTTTGGGTCATGTTAGCCAGCTGGCATCTCTTAGCTGTCATCTCTCTTCATTAAAGATTCTGCAAGAAGGTGGGGGTGGTGCCTGGGCATGCTACACCCTTACATGTGGGACAGGACTGCAACAAAACAAACACTATGGCTTTCTTACTGCCAAAAACAAACAAACAAACAAACAAAAAAAACCAAAAAAAACCCAACAGGGTAAAATTTGAATTCTTCTTAAGAATTTTCAGGTCTGTTTCATGAACAACTTGAGGAAGACAAGACATACATACATCAAGCCTCTTCCTTGCCTAGGATATAATTGTTCTCATAAACCTTTGAACTTAGAAGTGTATCTGAAGGGAATAGTTGCAAACACATTGTTTCTGGTGACACAAACAAACAGGCATGCCTGGTTACACCACATTCCACCCAGGTGCACAGACTTACACCATGGTCTTGTTTTCCCCCCACACTGTATCTTTAGTCCCACTCCCCTCTCCCACACTCCAGAATACAGCGGTGTGCTCCTTCCAATTCTACTTCTCTGCCCCATTCCCACCTCTGATCCTCAACTTCTTCATTAATGATTTTTATATAGCAAGTACAGGAAGAATTTAGTGAGTGATTAGTTCTCTAAACTTTAAATTCCAAGTAAGCAACAGAAGTGTCAAGATATTGAAGAGCACCAGATTGTCACACCACAAGTCATGTGGTTGCTGCACTGCATCTCCACGAAAAGTATCTACATTACTCACACTTATGAGGGGGTTGACTTGTCATGATCTGTCATCCAATATGCAAATATTTATTGATGGCACAGAAGTATTCCAACTTCTGCTTTTATTACTCATTATTTTAGCACTGTTAAGTGGCTTTGGAATGCCAAATTCACTCAGCCTGTTCTGCAGTAGGACCAAAAGAACTTATATTTTATCACTATTTTGTTTATACCATGAATAATCCAGCTGCAGGACAAAGATTTAAACCTAGAACTATAAACTGACAGCTGAAGCGCACTCCACTAGTGTGTTAATGTCATAAATAAAGCCTAAGAGGAAGAAGCCCTTCATTAAAATTGCAACCATTACAAGAGAATGACTTTGTAAGTAATTTTAATTTTGTGTCCTAAATACCATTCAGATGTCCAAAAGCGTTATTAAAATACAGATTCTTAATGAACTCCATAACTTTTTTTTTTTTTAATCAAAGAAAGAGTACACATCCCTTTGTTATAGAGCACTGCCACACACAGCAGCCCTCGTCCACTCACAGGTCTTCATGCCAAGCATTATACCATGCTTAGGGTAGAACAGCATCAGCATTTCCTTCTGCTGGTTTTCACCTTTACACAGCCTTATTATACACAGCCAGTGACCCAGCCATCATATTGTTTATTGCTCAGACCTTTTTCAACTTAATATGCATTAAGGTCACTTTATAGACCTGCCTCAGAAAACACCCTTTCAGACCAAGCAAATAATCCCCTTTACTATTACTATTGTTGTTACTATGCTTTCAATAGTTTCAGAGGTAAGGAACAAGAAAGTAAAAAAACCCTGACTGTGTATGACTCTTCTGGGCACCCTGTAAATGCATAGTAAAGCAAGGTGATACCATTAAAATTAAGATAGTCTGACAGTTTACATTTTGCTATCATGAAGAGTAGCTTTTGTTTCTTTTAAGTAATAAGCTAGAAAATTTTCAGGCAAGACAACATTTAAGAAGGTGTTAAGAAGCAAAAAAAGCTAACTCTCCAGTTAGCTAGAGCTTGGAGCTGCAAGTGCCTTTTTTCAAGATTTGAGTTCTCCAAAACAGATTTCTGGTAAGGATTCCCAAAAGCCCTGCATGTTTTGTACTTAATTTCATCTTCTTCCAGGTCTGTCCTTGTCCAACCAGGAATGGGACTGATTAATAGTGCTCCTTCAGAAGTGGATGCTTGATACAGTTGATGGCCACTGCCAATCACTAAGACCTTATATGTATAAGTCTTATTTAAGAGAAGGGGAAAAAATATCCCATAACGCTCCAGTGTGAAGGTGAAATTTTCCATGTTCCTCCTCCTGCTCTATCCTCACATACCCCAGACACATTCTGAAATTATTCCAGCACAGAAGCAACTACACCTGTAAAACTGGACTAAACTGTCAAAGGGGAAAGGAGCTTAGGAGTTCAGCAGAACTGCATTAAGTTCTAAAAACTTCTTGCTAGCTGTGATAGTTCTCACTAAACAATAGGAAAACTTTTTAGAAGCAATAAGCAGTTATTGTAGTTATGCTCATACTATAAAAAAAAGGATACCAGGCACTATAATAGATTACTCAAAATAATCAGCAAAAAACACAAGTACACTAATTTTTAGTCCTCTTCTTGACTGTACTACTCAAATTTAGACCTTCTGAGGTCATTCTTTCAATGTCAACAGCAAAACCAGACCAATATACTTTTCATAACTTCCCCATGTGCCAAAAGTGTGGAGAGTCGGAAGGATGCAAGGCCCCCTCCTGTGATTAAGTTTTCTGGTTGATAACTGCTCTTCTGTAGGCAAAGCTGAGAGGGAACGTTGGCCAAGCCTTCAGCTGGAGAGAGCTCAGTGAAAGAAAGCTGGAGGAGAATACAGGGTGGATGCAATGAATGTGTTCATTATGCAAGTGTACTCATTCAGAGGCCTCTTTATGTCATTCAGTATAAACAAATACCTGCAGCACTACCAGGCAAGGCAAAAAAAGCCTTGTTGTGAAGCAGAGTGGCAGACTTGTTGAGACAGTCATGGAGGTCATTACCACAACCTGTTTTAAATCAATATGTATACACACCCAGTTATACTCGCTAAATCACAAAACCACCACATGTGGAACAAACATGATGATGATCATCATCAGAATGGCACTCTTTCTTTTTGTTTGTACTCTTAATAGCTGCTTATATTGTTACTCTGGCAGTGACTACAGTTTACATACAACCTGGGTTCACATTAAGTTACCTGTCACATGGACTGACAGCAATGCAGCTGCCGCACACTGCCTAGGGCAACACCTAAATACTAATTCCAGGCCACCCTGCACATGTAGACAGGAGCTACAACCACTACACAGATGTATCAGACCTTCTTCGCCACCATAAAGTAGCTTTGTGCAGGAGCAGAACTGAGGCAGGACACAGGAAGGCCCACAAGGTGCTTACCAGCAGCTTGTCACTGAGCAGCAGGCTCAGTCTTTACTCACTATTAGAGATGTTCTTGTTAAAAGAACCAAGGGAAGGAGTAGAAAGGCTAGCACACTGTCCCTTTCACCATCACCCTACAGCTCCATAACCCTACAGCATGCAGGAGCACTTCTTACCCTGTGAAAAAAAGGGCAAGTCATTCTTGTTAACATAAAATGTTAACTAACCTTCTATATGTGAGATTTTCTGACAAAATGAATACTTTATGGCTGCACATATACTACTAGTCCTGAAAAAATGGAAGAGGTGGCAAATGGGGCACTTAGTCAAGAAAAGAAAAACGCAATGCAAAAAAAATTTTTTTTAAATATATTTGCATGTATGTATATATAGGCATAGAGATAGAATTGTTTCTGCTTCCCAATTACTAAAATAGCAACCTAAATACTAGGTTAGATTACTACATTACTAAAACTCCATGGCTACACATGACCATACACAATGTCATAAAATTTCTGGTCTTTCACAGAAGTTATATGCTGACAAAACACCAGAACTCAGCAAAAGCTGATTTCTGATTTATATTGGCAGAAGATCAGACTCAGAATGTTTGAGTAAATAAATTATATTTAAGTGTAATACAGATCCTCAAATCAGTTTGACCACCCTCAGAGAAACTAATTTACACCACCAGCAGACCTCACAGTATGCAAATAATCCAATAAAACTGTGTGACAAAACTCTCTTCATGCATGTAATACACTTTTACAAAATTAATGCCCTTTTTACATTAAAATTCATCTAGGAAAACAAATGCTAATGTTGGAAGACCAACAAATAGTCTGATGTATGGACTCGAGGATGTTTCACAGGAAACTCTATGAGTTACTAGGCAGGGAGCATGAAAATCTCTGACCCTTATTTTATCAAGTATGACTTAGGATTTACCAGTCCATATGCACCAGGCAGGCCTAAAGCTTTGCAAACGGTTCACAGTAGCCCCAAGTGAAGTTAATACAAGTCTGAAAAAGAAGACAAGATGCAATTGGTAATATCTGCATTCCAAAGACTCTTATTATACATGAAGATGAACTAATCTAGCTTTTTATATGAAATTTCTACATGAGAACAAGAAGAAAAGGTAAGGTGATGGACACTACTGCCTTTGGCTCTTCATTCCAACAAGCCTTCCTTCCCCAAGACAGAGACCCACCACCACAAATAAACAAAAAAGTCAAACAAGATCCATAGTAACACCTTATTGTGGTCAAGGTCTCAAGTCAGTCACAGGTATTCAAGGAAAGCAGAAGTCCTTTGCATATTGTACACAAAACACTGTATATGGAGGACTGAAATCAAAGAATCACTTTATGGACCACATAGTTGGCAACATCCTTGCTTTGACAGATACCTCCTTCTCTGTATATAGTTTCTCTGTGCTGTGCTCTAGACTGAGAGCTGGAAGAGGATGGCAGATTATTTAGCAGATGTCATTTTCTTAGTCAATGCACTTGGGTTATTTTCAAACCAATTAAAAAAAGTATTTCCTGGTGCAGATACAGGACTTTACAGAAGAAAATGTGAAGAAAGCTCTGTTTTTTTCCTGATAAACATGTGAAGGGTTTTGACCAATACATTGTTTTTCACCAGACTGAGAAAGATTCTTGATAAAATTAGGATCAGCTTGAAACCCTTGAGAACCCTTAAAAATAAGTGTAAAGCAGATGATTCAAGTAAAATTTGACGTTTTCTTTCCTTTGAGACAACTTACTTAGGAGATCTGTTGTTAGTATTTAAAGCTCTAAACCACCGAGGTGTTACACCTGAATATTTCCACTGGGAAACAAGGCAAAACACAAGTGATTCTTATGTGATGGATACAAACTGCTAGGCTCTCTTCAAACCTTGGAGTCAGCTCTCAATAGAAGAGTAAGCAAGAAGTGTTCTATTTCTGCTAGTGCACTTTTCATCCTGACAACTGAAGGTAAATGTTAGCCTAGAGACTCACACTCTTGCTGTGACTCTAACAAACCATCAGCCTATTTTCTAGAAGATCAACCTGTTACAGGGTAATTTTTTGCTTCAATAAAACATAAAACAAACAAACAGAAAAACACAATGAAACTTTCTGTGCATCATGCATACAGATACAAACTGGTTAACTCTGGTGAAGAATGTATGCTTCTGGAGGCTGGCAATGCTACAGAGATCTAATTTTTATCTCTACATCCATGTCTTGGTAACCAAACCCATTTATCAGTGTTGGCTGAAAGTCAGGACATCTGTTCCTGATGAAATTTTGACATTTCTAATTTTCCATTTCATTCCAAACTGGAAAAAAACCAAGTATTTTTCATGTTTCCTATAAATGCTCCAGAAAATAACAATTCCAGATTAGCACACATGACAGTACCTCCAATTAGGAGATAGGATGTGTTTCTTGTGTCAAATATCAAACTGTTGCATTATCGCCCCAACAAGTGACATTTTGAAATATCTCATTTTCTAGACCAGCCAATATTTTACATTCACTCCTTGTGACTATTTTTAATGGAATGATATTTTTTAAAAAATAGAAAAAAGCACATTGCATCACTGATATGATGCCACTGTGGTATATAAATTATTCTCAGTCACACAAAATATGCTTTCAACTATGCATTTTATTACCAATATAAAGAATTAGTGAATGTGAAACTAAAAACTGGCTTGTCTCTTTTTTTCCCATAAGTCTGATTTACTCTTATTATCTTGAACACAAAGGGAATAAAATCTTTTCCAGTGAGACATGTGAATTCTGTTGTCTAAGCACCTCTTCCTGTGAATTTTTTCAGAACCAAAATTTTCTTAAAGATATTGCAGTGTTGAGAAGAAACAACTTAAGGAGAACAAAACTAAAATTATCCTCAAAATGGCCTGTTATAATCAAGTTTTATGCTGTAGGAGACTCAAAGCATCGATCCTTGAAAGGAATAGAATGTGTTTATTTCAAAGCAACTCAGACTTCATTTTGGTAACCATAAGGTAATTCTTGTCTTAGGTGGAGGAGGTCCACATCCATTTCTCAATTCATATCCCACAGAAAATGGAAAATCCAGATGTCCATTCAATCAAAAGTTACGTGCTCTGCCCTAATTTTTTTCTGTAGGCTTACAGTGAACTTCAACTTAACCCTCTCCTATTCCGTTTCCCAAGAGAGTTTAAGATCTTCATCCAGACATAGCTCTTAGGTGCACCCTGAGCCCTGCACTGATGCCATTCAGAGACGTTTATGATTTCACACAAACCCCAGGGTTGGAAAAGACCTTTGGAGATCACCAGGTCTGCTGGATGGCCCATGTTTTTTGAGTACATTCACAGCTGGAGACCCCATAGCCTTTCTGGCTAAACTGTCACAGTGTTTCACCACCATCCCAACAAAAAGTTTATGTTTAAACAAATTTCCTGCATATCAAATGCTTGTCCTTTCACTGTACACCACTAAGAAGAATCTTTGTCCAGCAGAACTCCCAGGACCCCATCTACAGTTCAATTTGCCATCATCACAGCAATGCAATCACTGTTAATTTAGTACAAGTGTGGTAATATTGGGAAATGTTTGGCACTAGAACTGTTCATATTTTCAGGCTACTCTCTTATCATATCAGTACTCACCCTTCTATCATACTACTGTGTGGGAAAACTTGACAGATATGAATCAACCACCCAATTACCATTCAATTATTGCTTCAATATAAACACAACATGTTTCTGCTTGTCTAAGCACCTGCTTTTCTTTTTCTCAACAGTTTCTTTCCAACATGGTGACCATAACAGGAATTCATTATACCCAGCTGGACCTGATCATCTCATCCAGAAGCATGCTTTGGACAACCACAAGTATTGAAGTAGGAAGTTTAAGAAAATCTAATGGACAAATGCAGAAAAGCTTGTCAACAAGCACATGTTCATGACCCACTCATCTCCTAGACTGTTTTCAACAGAAGTGACAGTTGCAAGGGGGATTCTGGTCATGACAAAGCACTGTTCTCATCTGCTACAGCAGAGCTCAGGAGAGCCACAGCCCTCAAAGTCAACTGATGGGAGGCTGAGTTCACCCACCACCCCAAAATTTTCTGAACTCACTTTCATTTCATGTAGATTTAATTTTGTCTGCTTCGTCACACTGTAATGCCCACTGGTTTAGACCAGCATTCCACATTTATGCTGCCCACTTACAAAGTGTCAGCAGTTGCCATCTCAAGGCTAATTTCTGTGCACCTTGAGGAACACACCCTGCTCAAGCAGTCCCCTTAATAAAAGCACACCAAGCAGTCTATTTCCTACTATGGAGGCAACTGCATCTCAGCAATAGATACATCCCACAGTCACAACAGACATGAGGAACAGCAAGCATGAGGGATATTACAATGTACCACTCTGATCTTCCTTTCACTTTACTTCTGTGATCAGGAGCTGCTTTTGAGCAGGCTCTTTACTTTGAGCTATAGAGCACAATCTTATTTCCAAATAAGCAATTCCCTGCCACTGCAGGGAAGCATCTCTTATTAGCCTAGGCAGTTGAGCTTGTTTGCACCATTTCAAGGTAGACAGTATCGGTGCAAAAGCAGTTTTCATAGTTTAAAGTTCTGTCAAACACCATAGGAAAGCATAAACTGAGAGCAGTCTTCGCTTCCACTCCCTTCTCAGGGAAAAGATGGGAGTCCCACAGACTTGGTAAACAACAGTTCAAGTGGAAGTTCAGGTATCTACAATGCCATATAGAACTGAATTCAGTCAGGAACAGTGGTGAAAAGGGAGTGAAGAAATCCCAATGTTGAAGCAAGAGTTTCAGCATCATTTCTATTAAGCCTTTTTCTCTTTCGCTTGTGGAACTAAAAAATACTAAGTTTATCTCAGAGGATGGCAAATGGGTAGTGAGTAGATGTGATGACACCATATGTAATGTTATTTCACTACTGATAAAAGTAGAGCTACCAGCTTTTGCAAATGATGGACAAACACTACTGCATGCACAAATACTCAAGCAGCCTCAAGAATTTAAGATTTTATGCCAATGAACACATTCCAAGCTCTAACCTCTGTTTGTGCACCAGTGTTCACTTTGTCAGCTAGATTTATTTTGTTTTAATAAAGTACTATAGGTTATTGCCCTCATCCACACAGGAGAAACCAACACAACAAAGATATTACCAAAAGGAAGCTTCTACTGCACTTGCACTGAGAAAAAAAGCAAGTGATTAAGGTATTTAGCTTTAAGTATCCTAGTGTGACCTGTGAGTGCAAAGAAGGCTTTTTTCAACATTTCAGACCAAACTTCAAAGTGCATTATTTACAACATTAAAATGAATTATAGGTTAGTGAACCTGAAAGACACTTCATTAATACAAGGTAGATTGAAGAACCTTAGAATTTCATTCCTCCCTGTGCAAAATATAACTTGAATTAATAGCCAATATACAAATATATAGGTATATTAGATATTGAAAAATACATAACATCATTAACTGGATGTTACACTCCTTCACAATTCTTAAACTTTCTTAGTAATTGGACAATTACCTTGAGAGTTAAAATTTGATTGTGCTACATCAGTAATAATTACATGAGGTTTTACAATTGCTCAGAAACATTAAAGCTTAACAACAGCAGAATTTTGCTATTAAAAGAGGTATTAACTACATAGGAAAAAAAAATTACAGTTTAGTCTCTGGTTTTGGAGCAGAAGTCACAGCTTTATGTTACAGGTCCACCTGAAAACCATCTCTAAGATTACAACTGACTGTGCTAAAGATTCCAGTTCTCCCACTCTGGCTGCAATTTGACTACTTCAGAATAACCAGAAAAGCATTGCCAGAAACTGGTGGATGCCCTATGGTGTAAGGACTATGTGCTAAAAGCACTTCCTCACAGAGGACAGAAGTTCTCAGCCCATCTGATTGTCAGAAACTGCTCACCTTAAAGCAAGACATTATTGATTCCTCCTGTTTCAAATGATCAGAGACACATGTTTCCCTTCTTTTCCCCTGACCTGGATGTCCCCCAAAATCTGTAAGTGCCCAGTGAGTCAAGAAAGTCACTCTGGTGGGATACATGAAGTAATCAAGCTGTTAGATGAACAACTCCAAGAACTGCTCATACACATCATATGCGCCTGATTTTCCAAGGCGCCAACTACAGCCTCAAGCATACTACTGGAGATTATATAAGGTTACATCACTTATGAAAGATATATACTTCTATGCTGTAACTTTAACTTTCTTCTCAAAACTCCAAGGCCACCTTGAGACAGGCACAGAAACACCAAATATTACTAAACTGTCAACCTACTGCAGGCAAGGGATATTTAACAAATTGAGAAAAAAGAACAGGGTGTCATCCCTGTTGACAGAAACATAGACAGATTTAAGGGAACAGAACACCCCAAATGTTCATTTACTAAATATTTTGGGTGGACTAATAAGACACTGGTTGGCAGATGTGTAGAAAAGGGCAGCAGACCAGAAGCTCTTCTTTTTCCAAGAACAAATCCTTGGCAAATGCCTGTTAATCAGGGACAGAGGCAGAAGTAGGAGCAGCAAAAAGAGGCACGGTTAATTTGGCACAATCCAATTGTGCAGCTACAGGAATCCAGGCAGGAACCAAATTGGAGTTCCTACCAGTAACTGGAACCTGCACTCAGAAGAAACCCCACTAACAGTGGCTCTGCCTCAGTAATAGGCTCCCAGCACCCACTAGTGACCTGCCATTGAAACCCTTCCATTGGCAGAGCTGGGGTTTAGCTGTCATACTTCTCTCACATTGTTATTATATGAATATATTTTTATTTTAGGAAGTTAAGTTTCATGGCATTCTCTTCTGGAGCTCAGCATGCATTTCCCATTTAACTCCTAATTTTCAGATTGACACTAATTGCTCATCTGTAAATGGCCCTATATGAAGGACATTCAAACTGTGCATTTTATCCACTCCACCTTTTTTAAAGGAACACTGAGCTTATGTGTGAACACACACAACTGCATTACACAACAGTTGTGCACCAGCCAGTACTGGCAGGATCAGCATGTGTGAGCGTACTCTGCACTGATCGGAGCTGGTAAGACAGAGAGGCCAACATAGACAACAGCTCTCCAGGTAAAATAATCATTTTGTTGGGAAGTATCTGCATGTGTAAGTGGCTGAAGCTCAACCCTGCAACCCTAGGAAACAAAAGCTGGTTATATAAAGAAAAAGATAAATGACAGAAAATTAGTGACTTAAAAGAATTACGGAGAAATGGATAGTACAATCAGCAAGATATAAATGCACTTTACAGCTATTTACTGCTAAGGCTCTATTGTTAGCTTTTTAAAAGAAATTGGTTTAAAGTTGAAAAGAAATAGTTTTTTAAGTTAATTTTCTTCCCAGTGTCTGTCTTTTCATAGAAGTTAGCAATTTCAATATCCTATTCCATTTCAACAGAATTAAGCATTTAGTAAGTAGTAATCACACAAAAAGAAAAAGCCCTATAGGTCATCTTATGAAAACAAAAAGCCTATTAAAAAATCAGAAAAATAACTTAGAAAGTTACTGTCAGTGAACATATGCATCCACTTATACACAAGTGAATTATACCTGAATGATCAGAGTTTGCCTAACACACAAGGAAGTAAGCAAAAAAATCTACAAATATTACAGCCTACAAAAAGTTTTCAACAGAAATAACCATCAGTGCTCCACCCAACCTCCCCAGGTGAGGTTTTGGGCTGCTGGAAGTGCAGCAAGTTTGTACACTCTCCCAAAATTTGTATCCTGTCTAGCCTCCTTTTTGTTGTAAAAAATCACTGATACTAGATGTCCTAGGGACTGCCAAAATCGAATCTGTATGTATTCACTACACACCAGAAACAACTGTAAGACTGTATGTATAGTCATCCAAATGCACTTTTATAGTTACCAAAAAATATATCTACATGCCCATACAGTCATTGTATCATGTCACCCAGACCCACTAGGAATTCTACTGTGTCATATTAAATGAGAGTCAGCTGAGGTTACCTTTGAGGCTGCATTATCATTATAAAAGCAAAGTTTCATATAAAAGTCTCAATTGGAGTAATAGTAAATGATGTGTCTGGTTCAGGTCAACTCAGTGCATCTGGAGGGCTGTTGCTATATATAATCAAGCTATCTCTGACTGTATGAGCCATTCCATCCACTGCAGAATATTAGCATCACCTTTGAGAACTGCTCCCCATCAAGGCCAGATGACAAAAGCAGTATAAGCCTACTTTGCTGATTCATGGAGTGATCTCATTAGATATGAGCCCAAACTGCTGCTTACAAAATGAGGGAAATAAAATATAGTGCAACTACAGTGCAAAGAAGAAATATGAGTAACTTGAATAGATGAGCCAAGTGTGAAGAAAGCAGTAATATCAGAGTATTGACTCAGAAGATTGCTGGACCACATCAGAAATCTGTTTAGTCAGGAATCCTTTTGGATTATTCAGTCAACTTGTCCCTTGAGAGAAGTCTCTAAAACAGAAGTGTTACCCTCTTTCTTTGTGTCCAACAAGCATGCCAGTTGCTGACTGAACACTGTTTTTGTATAAGCACATACTCCTCACAGAAGACATACTTAGGAGTTTAGGAAAGGATGCTGCTTCTGAGCAGTGAGGCCTAGTGCAGAAGGAAAAGAGACATGCTATCCCACAAACAAAAGAAGAAAAAATGTATTTGCCTAGATTAACAGGTGTTCTTTATCTTTTTTAGGGCAATCAAAATTACAACACCCTGCTATTAGTAAGACCAGTTTCACTTCAGCTTTAACCTGTCTTTCCCACACTAGAACTGGAAAGGATCCAGGGAGATAGAGACTTATTACTGAGCACTTACATTATCTGAAGGCATTGTGTAATACAGGGGGTATCCTTAATTGCTTACATGCCTTTAAAACAAGTAGTAAGACACACAAAATGGATATATACTATGGGGAAATATGTACCCACATAACCACTGCATTGTTGACCTCCTGCCATCTTCCAAATTACTATGTAATACTATCTTTGTGCTGAATTATTACGGTTTTCTAAAATATACATTGTGCTTAAGGAAAGAAATGTATGAGAAGGAAGGAAAGATAGAAAAGGCTATTAAAGTATTTTATTAACACCTCATCCATAACTACAACAACCTCAGTAGATACATCCACTGAATCTCATGTCTATGAGATTATACCTCAGATCAAAGTTTATTTCAGGAGCACTCATCATCATCAGATCCACTTGCTGAAGCGATTGAGCATACAATTAATGTTCCAATCTACTCTTCCTTTCATTCAAGAGGGTTGGTCAGGTATAGCAGGACAAGGCAATCAATGAAAAGCAGCTCATTTGAAAGGACAAAAAAAAATTTAAGGAGTGTCTAGATTACTTCCTTGTCTTGATTAGCTGATTCACCAAACCAGTAACAAAACGACAAAAAACCCCATAGGATTTGTAAAATAATCTGTAAATAATACGTATACATGTAAAGAACAAAATTTCCAAGTGCTATCATTTCAATTCCACCTGCAAATATGTACACTAATACATATGTATATAAAATATAAACATGTATCTCCACTTCTAGCATTGCAAGCTGTATCCCCCAAACATGCCAAGAACTTTGTAAGCAAAGACATCCGAAGTCCAACTCCCCCAAACGGTATTTCTTACTAGTGTGAGGATTAATGAAGTTAGTGACCCTTCCTGTGAAGCACAGGAAGTAAGCCACACTACTCCAGCAGCCTGGCAGTCAGCTGTTATGAAGCAGTCTGAAAATAATGGATATTAAACACATAACCAGATTCTTAACACCTTGTAGACACTAGCTTACCTACCAGTATGCAGAATTACAAGAGCACCTGTATTAGAGTTAGGGTATCTTACAAAACAAAATAGAGAATACATTGATGTTACAAATAATACAGTACAGACATAGATCTAAAATACATCTGCAAGTTTTTCAAAATGTATTGTGGAATCTATTTTTATTTTTTCTTTAGTTGCTACCACTGCAACTGCTAAACATCTGCAAGAGCACATTGCAGGATGCAGCATGTACATCAGTCATCCACAACTCCAGTTTTGAAAAATGTTTTAATACACAGAAGAAAGAAAAAAACCCCAGTTTTAAAGATATTCATCTCTTCCCCCTTCTAAATCTTGTATAATTGCAGATCTTTCATTGATGATATGCATGAAGAATTTCTGTAGCTCCCAACAACCAAAGCAGAGAACTCTGAAAAAACCAATTAGCAATAAGCAATAATAAGACTTGATCCTTCCCCATTTGAAGTAATATACAATCCCCCTGCATTCATCAGTGGAAACAGGTCCAGTTGCTTTTGCTCGGCCTGCTTTAATAAAATGCTCAGCATGAAAAATCGCTATTGTACCACACCGTGTGGATTAATCCCACACAAAACTGCCTGATCCTACTCTCACAGCGGAGTTTTGAAATTGATTTTAATTTTAAAAGGAAAAAATTGTTAGCAAAACATCTTTGGAGGTCTCTAACCTACAATCAGGCTAGCAGAACATATTTCTGGATATAAATTTCAAAGTCAGTCTAATAAACACAAGAGAATTTTAAAAAGTACTGATTTTCTCATCTGTATGTATAACTAACACTTGAAATATAATGCATTAATAAATTATAGTAAAATTAAAAATTACTTTTAATTAATTAAGTAAAATAACCAGAGTAAGCAGATACAGACTACTACTTAATCAGAGTAGCTTCTACAATGCTAACAAGAGCCACATCAGAATTAGCAGAAATGTGAATTTAACTTCAGGATGAAACTGTCTCTCTGACTAACTGTTCCTCCATCAAGGCACAATCCTGCTGTGGTGCATATTGTAGTTCAGATGGCAAGAGGTGCAATATCATGCACCCACTTTCAACACTCAAAAATACACATCATACAGATTGCAAAGAAAAAAATTAATTATTTGACATCATCTAAATACTTGTAATTGTACTCATTACTCCAGTTGTAACTATATTGCAGTATTTAACTCAATTGTTTCAATTAACTCTTCACAACCTCCGATTTTCAGGCAGATGACTTCTGCTGTCTTGTTCAGTAAATCTGTAAAGCAACACAGCAGTTAACAGCCCGTGACAGCTTGATTTGCAAAACAAATATGGTCCTCTCAACCAAGCTAGGAAAACAGGCAAGTTCTAACCAGGGAGAGAGAATGCTTAGGAAACGTGAAGTGGTACCTGGAAGATCAGCTGTTTTATCATTTTTAAAGTATCTTTACAGACCTTCCCTGGCATGTAGTAACTACTGGTTTCCCTTTATCTTCCTTGACTACCCTAACAGCATGCCTAGGAAGACAACACTGAAAACACGTAGGTGTTGGCATAAGGAACCGTTCTTTTGTTCTCTGCTGTTGAGGGAACACCACCTTTTGTCAGGCGGCACAGCAGCGTGCGCAAGCGAGCACCCATTTGGCTTCAGCTGCCTCCCCGTGACAGGCGGCCCCTGCTCAGCACCCGCACGGAAACACTCCTGAAAATATAGTCAGTGCTGACCAATCGCTAGTCTGATGTCTTGTGTTTAAGTATACATATATACGCATTTATGTGTTTGTGAGACGTGGGTTTTGAGTTCAGCAACCTCGAAGAGCGGTGAGTTTGGTTCAGAGATTAACAGCGTCTAGCGCGTTTCATCACTGAGCTTCCGCATCCTGACGGCCCCGGGAGTGTTCCGATACTCGACACGGACCGCACACTGATACCACTTGCACTGGCCACGCACAGCTCTGCTCAGCCCCGCTGCCCCGGGCTGCTCTCACCAAGAACCGCCCCATCCCACCTGAGGCCCAGGCTGACCGGCCGCCGCCGGCCCCCAGCTCCCCGCCGCCGCTCCCGGCCGCGCAGGGGACGCAGCGCGGGCTTCGCCTGGGCTAACTCTCTGGAGAGCGGCCCTGCGGCGGGGGCACGGGCAAACTCTTCTGCCGGGACCGCTTCCCGCCGCGGCCCTTGCGGAGCTTCCATGAGGGACAGAACTCCACAGCCTGTGGGTCGCGGGCAGGTGCCCCGATCCACACAGGTACCGGAGGGCCCTTCTGCCCCCGCCCGCCGCGGCCGGAGCAGGTGGCGGGAGGGCTGTGCCCATTCCCGGGCAGATCTCGCCTCCTAGCGCCCGCGCCGGGCCGCGCTGCAGGCAGCGGGAACGGCGCGCTGGCTGCCTCCCGAACCTCCCACCTTCCTGCATCGGGCCCGCTACGTGACCGACCGAGGGGGCAGGGAGAACGTAAGGGCCCGGTAAGGCCGGCAGAGAAGCAGCGGCCGTGGAAGACGCTGGGTTGACAAGGCTCCTCAGCTGCCCTTGGGCCCGCCCAGCCCAGCCAAGCCCGGGGCGACGCGGGGGGCTCGGCGTTACCTTTCGAAGAGCAGCCGGATCATGAAGATGCAGAAGGCCAGGGGGAAGGCGAGGTAGAGGTCCTCCGCCTGCGGGAAGGTGGCTTCCTCCGTGCTCTGCAGGTCCGCCCAGGTGACGTTGTGCGGCAGCCAGAACCGCTCGTTCCAGAACCAGGCGAGGATCCCTGCCATCTTTGCTTTGTCTGCCGCGGCGCCCCTCGCTCCGCTCTGCCCGCGGCGAGGCGCGTGTGAGCGGCTGCCGGGAGAGAGGAGGATGGAGGCGTGTGTCAGCCCCGCAGCCGCGGATGATGCTGCCAAGCGCCGCCGTGCAGGTTCCCCGCCCGGCGGGGGCAGCGGCCGCCCCGCCTGTCGCACGGCCGCGCCGGCCCCCATTGGCTCCCGCCCGCGCCCGCCGCTGCTCGGGGCCCCGTCCGGAGCCGCCTTCCCCGCCCCTTTTCCCTGCCAAAAGACCGCACCGAAGCTCGCAACTGAAGTGACGCGGCCCGAGCGAGCGGGGACCCCGTCCCAGGGGCGGTCACCGCGGCCCAGGTTGCCGGCAGCAGCGCTGTACCCACCGAGCATAGCCTCCGCCTCAGCGTCGGCCCCGGGTCCCGCCGCCCTGGCGGCTTCGCGCCGTGTCACCCACCTGCCCCTTCGCCGCCCAGCCGGGCTCACGGCGAGCCTGGAAATTGGAGTAGGCAGGTGGCAGCAGTGAAAAGCCCCCTATGAACTCTGCACAGCCACGCGGACTGGGGTCGGCTGCCGCAGTCCGGTTCCCACGAATGACCCCTGCCCGCAGCGCTGCTCCCGGCCCTCCCGGCTGAGGTGTTTGACCGGGAGCGGGACTGTCCCGGTAGAAGGACTCCCAAACATTCCATGACTTTACTCTGAACGCAGGTACAGCAAACAGGCGTAAACGTGGCATGGAGAAGCGTCAGAAAGCACACGATTCATCAGCAACAAGATTCAGGTTAGGACTGTAGCTTTGCATTCCTGGCTAAAGAAAACCTCTTTGGTTTTACGTAGGTTTTTACTTCTGATTCCTTATCTCATTGCCATGGCTTGCTAGAGATACACTGCAAGAGGAAAAACTACAGTTGATTCCACTAACCTTTACAGCAGTATACCTTTAGTATAGTATAGTATAGTAACTTTAGTATAGCTATAGCCACAGGACTGTATGCATGGTGGTCCAGGCACACACAAAATTACTTCAAATAGTAGGTATACCGCTCCTGTAACATCACTATTTTGTCTGCCCTGCTGCAGTTTATTTTAGATGGCTTCCATTTTCTTCCCTGTATCATCATACTTTCCATCAGGCTATTGAATACTGAGACACAGTCTTCTGCCCATGCCATACTTCAGAGTTTTATCATCCTGCTTTTATGTGTTATGCTAACTTGCTTTTTTCGCCCCACTGGCTCTATTTGCCCCTCCTGAAAAATTAATTGCACAGCTTCTCATGTTTGTGCTGACATTTCTGTGCTGAATAAAATCATAAGTCAAACATAATGCTGTGGAAAACACCACATCAATTTAAAGGAAGCAAACAACTTCTGTATATGGAGATAATTTCCATCTAGGACATTTCAGGGAAGTTTCAGGAAATGCTTTGGCAGGATGGCTGACGAGGCATGCAGGTAAACCTGCCAGTGAATGTTTCTGTTTTATTGATGGAACAGTTTCCTAAGTGTCTGTATTATTATTCCAATTCAGTTCTCATGGTTGCTTCTTGGGGAGAGAGTACAGACACCTCGTTCTTCAAATCGTCTGGAACAAAGTGTGAATTCTAGCACTACTGCCAGATCTGCCTGCCCCCATCTCTTCCTTCACTTTGTCTCAGGATTCTTCTCCAACATGAGCTGTCAAAATCCAGGGCCTTGCTGTAATTTCAGTTCAGAGGGAAAGAAGACTATGAGTTCCACACCGCTAATGAAGCTTTCCTCACATAAAAGTAAGATTTTTTGAGCATAAGAAAACATTTCTTCACTCAAATCAGCAAGACTACTTTTATCCAGTACCAAAAAATTGCCTATCATTCTTCCTTCCAACTTCTCTTCCTTGTTCTCACAGTCAGATTTCACCCATCTTCCAGCTGACCTAGAACTTCCCTAGAATTTCCCCTAGGAGCTTATCTTGCAGCAGGCTCTCACAACCACCTGAGCTGGCTCCTACACGTACACATATGCCTCTCAAACTGTCCAGATCACTCAGTTTTCTGAATTGATGTGCATAAGTGAGTTTTAAATGGAGATATGAGGGCATATCCTCAGAATGACCTCAGAGGCATCAACTTTGAAATCTGATGAAAAGTTCTTTAGATATTTTAATATCTGTCAATACAAAGATAACCACTCTCTTAATTAATAATTGTTTTAAGGCAAAGGTATTTTTAATCAGAAAATCCCACAGCTGAAGGTGACCTGTCTTTTTGCAGCCTATTTCAATATTCCAATCAGCTTAGAAGTACATTCAATATTTATGTCTGTTTTCACTCCAATAAAGTAGTTATTTCCCAGTCAGTACTGAGACTCACAAGTGCTGGTGCTTAGCTTTGCTTATGTACAGATAAAGGAAAGGAACAGATCTTTGCAAAATGAACCTAGCAACAGTAATAATCTGATGATGCCTAAGAGGTTAATTCCTACTGAACAGTTAGTGTAATTGACTTTTGTGTCAGACTAAAATTATCTTACGGCAACAGATCTCTAGGCATATCTGAAAACTAATAACTGTTCTGAAATGTTTGGAAGGATGAACAATTAAAAGCTTTTAATTGAATTCAAACTGTAGATGTAGCCAAGATATGACTATGGAATGAGGATGACTGAATACTGTGCTTTGAAGGGAGATATTACCATGGTGGTTTTTTTCCTGCCCCCTAAAGTTGTAATACCACAAAATGGAGCCAAACAGAACTTTAAAAACTGTGGTTTCATATGTGGTCTCATATCTTGAAGGAACTTACTCCACAATAGTGCTAAAACTTGGCTGTCCTAAAAGAAGCTAAAGGGCTGAACCTGAGTCTGGTCCCTCAAAAACCCAGGCTGGACACTTTGTAATTACTAACAAGAGTTAGTAATAACTAAACAAAACCAGACACACAGATTCCCTAAAAGTTACTGAACCTGTGTTATTATTCCAAAAACAAAAAGAGAAAACTGACAGACTACACATTGCTAGTTCAAGATCTCCTCCTGGAGGAGGAGTTTGTCCTCCAAAACAGAAAAAGCTTCAGAAAAACCTCTTGATTTTTAAGGATTGCTGAAGAATTGAAAGCAAACAGCCTTTTTTTTTTTTTTTTTTTTTTTAAATCTCATTTAGTCTACTGTATTTCTGGAGTAGCATCAGGCTTGCACGTAGGCAACTGTGAAAAGATCCTGGACCAGTCTCTTTGATGAACTGGGTAGTGCAGGTGCCAATAACACAATCTACTGAGACTTCTTGTTATCTAAATCTGCACTGGATTGTTCCTAAGCAGAAGAGATGGCTGTGGCTGATCCTTACAAAAGCATTGGTGCCAGTTCCATTTCCATAGGTCAGTATCATTAAACTGCTAATGATGTGCCGAGCAGAAGGGCCAAGAACTTCCTGGGTGTTGTGTGATTGCTCTGTGCCCTCCTGGGGAAGATGAAGGACCATGGGCACAGGTGAAGTGGCAGTGCAAGTCATGGCAATGAGCTGTCATTCTTCTTCTACATCTTCTACCTGCTGGTCCTAGCAGTTCTTGTGCTCCCTTTTAGCTTCTTGTGCTACTAGTTTTGCCAGCTTTTCTAATAATTTCACCTAAGAATCACACAAACAGAGCAGCAGTCTTCATTACAAAAGCTTTGCTGGGCCAGTCAGATCAGTCCTGACTCCTGTGTGGGGATGTATTAATCTGAAGAGACCAGTCTGGCTTCATCCAATTACCAAACAATGTGCCCTGAATTCATAACACTAGCTGAGCTCTGTGTAATAGCACTTAAAACACATCATACAGAGGTGTCACCAGGTTACATCACTTTGCAGCCTTCCAAATGTTTTATCTTGGCAGTCAAGCAAGTTTTGTCACTTGGAAAGACATGCCATGGTAATTAGTTTGGCTGCTGTGGAAAGATATGTGGACAAATAGCCCTAGCTGAAGGAAGGTTTATAAGCCTTGGGATGGCTTTTTCCTTTGTGCTGGGCTCCAATTAATGTCAAGAACTGCCCTGTGAGGACTGTTCAGACAGAGAGGAGGAAGCCTGAGTCACTGTATGTCACCATGCTTCCTTTTTCTTCATTGTTCACTTTCATTTGGCTTTCTGCTCCAGGTTTCTAAAGAAAGCGTGCCAAAATGTATGTCCTAATTATGATACCATCATAGTTCACTTGATTGCAATGTTGCTTAACTACCTGAATGTATTCTAAACTGAACTAGGCCCACTCAAAAAACAGTAAGAGTAGTCAGAGTCTTCCATACCAATTTTAAATAAATTATCCTGAAGAAAACCCTTGTAAGGAGGTTTGCACAACTCTGATAAAAGACTGGCAGTGATTTCACCTGGCCCTTCAGAAACATCTTCTTCATGTCTATTCACGTGGCCAGGTTTGGGCTATAGAGTCCCATTAGAATTTATGTAGTGAAGGGGCTTTTCAAACCTGCATGACATCTAAGTTTACTGTATGCTATATGCATCTTGTCTCCCCAGCATCCAGATATGCTCTGTGGGACTGCAGACTTTCAGTAGCCAGGCCTTGTTCCCATGTGCAGTGAAATCTGGGCTCTGACCACCCACACTGGTATGCCTGACTCGCCAATGCACATGCAGTCGAGTCTCTGTCAGCTTTGTGTCAGCTGTGAGGGGACAGACAATACCTGGCTCTCCATGCAATGAGAGTGCTAACCTAGCATAAAAAGTCAGCTACTACAATGCTGACCTGTCATATCATTTACAGGGAATTTGCATTGTCAGTGTGAGCTTCTGCGAGATCAGTACCTCCCATCTCGTGGCTGCAAGCTGTGTTCCAGTCCCGGCAGCCTGGGAGTCATTTGCTGTCTTGTTAAACCACAGTCCCAAAATCTCCAGAAATTACTGTCAGAACTAAATTTTCTTATTTACTACTCATTTTCAGACAGCTTCCAAGGTAATTAGGTTCTGCACAGAAAAACATTCACCTGTTCATCTCAGTTTATTCAAAGCTCATTTAACATCACTGTCACAATGTCATCTGGTAGTTACTTGGTAACACTCTGTGTTAATATCTGAATGAAGCCAATGCTATTTGGTATTTGGTTTTAAGACCCCATCTAAATGTAAATTACTATTTGCCTAGGAGCTAGAGGACAGTTAACTGGCTGGCAATAAATTCGTATTTTCTTATCACATATTTAAATATCTTCCTTATGAATTTCACTATAGTTATGTCACAGCTGTACAGAATTTCATTTTGACCCAAAATACTCATTTTGTTTGACTGAAACTATTGCTAAATTAATGGTGAATTTATTAAATTAGCATTTTCATTTCCCTAAATCATCACATATATCTTCTGACATTTTTAAACCAAAACATCCCTTTTTTATTTCATAAGGACATTGCAAGAATAAGGTTATTTCATTTTTTATGTGACTTGGAAGTAAAATATAAATCAAAAGACAGAGTAAAAATCAGACACATTGTATAAAACACGTTTATCTTTAAAGCTCTAGATAGTAATTAAAGATTCCTTTAGCTGCACTGACAGCATCAAAATTCTCAAGATTATAGGTCATACATTATTGCACTTAAATCAGTTATGTGGAAAATGTACCAGAAAGTCGAAGTAGTAACTCAATGGGCCACACTCCCCACTGGGTAACTACAACTGTCTGTGGTCTGTAGTGAACGTGACAACTTACTGTGTCCTGGAAATACAGTCATAACTCCACAAATGGAAGCTGATCATCTTATCTCGTCTCTCTGATACAGACCACAGCTATTATGGGCACTGACACAGTTGATTAGTTAGGCATGGCTTAGAGCATTTTCTGAGTTGGAAATATAATACTCAATTTCTGTTTTCTCTGGTTTTGTAGAGAGGCAAAACCAGAGAAGAACACTTCAGGTTTTCCCAGCATGTGGTCTCTCTTTTACAAGTTTGTGATAACTAATCAACAGGAAAATGAGAGTACCTTCATCCCAGCTATGAAAAAAACCAAAAAGCACTGACATACTTTGTCTGCCAGATCATATATATATAGATATTATATTATTGCACAATACATATTTAAATTATATCTTTAAACCTTGATTTAAAAATTGTATTTAGTCTTTGACTAGTGTCATCATTTTACCTTTTCCTGTGGGTAACACTCCACTTAGTGGCTGCAGCCTGATGGTATCCTTCAGAGCCTTTGTTTCCCTCCTGATACCCAAAGCTGCCATCCACCCTGCAAGTCAGCTGGTCAATCCAGGCTAAGAGCTGCTTCGTGTCCAGGCACGGTAACACGGACACAGCAGCAAAATCTGTTCAGGGATTTATCTCCCCTTCAATTTATTCTCATCCACTTGGGATAAATAGTAGCTTAGCTGTCTAGCAACTGTGTTTTTGATAAAAAATATAAAGATTTATAACTGTCAGTTCCAGCATCCAGGAGAGGAGAGGAGATGAGAGGGGTTGTTCACCCTCACATAGTCTTGCTGTGCACAGAAATAGGAAGCCTGCATGGATAATGTCATATAAATATTAGTAAAAATGAGTATGTTGCTTTGTGCAATAACCCAGTAAACCTTCTCACCTGGAAGTAAAGACCTAGAGGAAGCCAAGTGAATTTATCCTGAGATGTGCTAGTAAAAGAGGGAGTAAGCTCAACCACCCCCCCTGTATCCACTGACCATGACATGTATGATATACAGAGCAACACAGCTGTCCTTACTGTTGTTCTGTTTGTTGTTAGGGAGAGAATTTATACAGAATTTAATGCAATCAGTATAATTAATGTTGGATGTGTCTAAAAAATCCAGACAGTTGCTACTGCCTCACTGTTAGGATGTACAAACTGAATACCGGTTCTTGTCTGCCCATCTCTCCAGTCTGTCAAGGTCCTTCTGAAGGGCTGCACAGCCCTCTGGGGTGTCAGCTGCTCCTTCCAGCTTTGTGTCATCAGTCAACTTGCTGAGGAGGCATCTACCCCTTCATCCAAATCACTGACAAATAAGTTAAACAGTATTCTAGTATTGAGTCTTTGGGGATCACCACTAGAGGCAAGCCTCCAGCTAGACCCCGTGCCACTGATTATGAGCCTTTGGGATGTGCCATTCAGTCAGTTTTCAATTCACCTCACTGTCCACTCATCCAGTCCACACTTCCTGAGCTTGCCTATGAGAACATTGTGAGACACAGTGTTGAAAGCCTTGCTGAAGGCTTTTGACACGGTTGCCAAAGGCCTTGCAATCCATTTCTTAAGTCAGTGGCAGTTTTGTCTCTGGCTTCAAAGGAATATTACCAGACTCATAGAAAAGGCAGGGACTGAGCTTATTATTTTCTCTCTGTCATCAGGTTGTTGCTGTTTTGCTGTAACTAGTGTGCATTTAAACTTCATATAAATTGGAAACAAACAAATAGGAGAAGGCTATTTTAACTGATTAGATGTACTATCTAATGAATTTCTGTAAAACTGATCTGAACAAATCTGGTACACCAATGAGTAACTTTCTGGAAATAGAATTTTGGTGGAGGACATTTTTGCCATATGCAGCACTGTTGTACTATTTCATTCATTTCTCAGTTAATGGTAGACATTGTTGAGTATAGTGGTCTTCATTCCAGACTAACCTAATTCAGGTACCACACTACATGCTGATCAGCACTGCTGCAAAACACTGCTCATGCTACACCTGCCTCCTTACACCCTGGCTTTTGTTGCAAGGCTGAAGAAGCCTTTCCTTCTGCACAGTGAAGGGGGTCAGGCTAGAATTTGGGAACTTTGCAAACATAAACTGTGCATTGGAAACTACTTTTTGTTCGCCAACCCACTTCATAAAAAACCAGAATAAATACAGCTGCAAAAGCTCGGCAGTTTCCCTGGTGGACAAAGTCTATATCAAGACAGCTAAATTAAATAGGAGTACTCTGAACCACGCAAAGGAAGGTAGCTGAATAATATCCATTAACATTGGCAGACTTTCCTTTAAAAAAAAATATTCCCCAAAGTTTCAGTCAATACTATGACTTTTTCTTGGAAAGGACACTCCATAGGGAAAAATATGTTATAAATTAATTTCAATCATAATCTTTTAACTAGCATTCTCATCACTATCATTATTTGCTATTGTTTATCAATAAAAGAGGCTTTCATTTACTAAAACCCTAAGTAATTAAACCTCAGGAAGAGAATGCTGCTCATCACAGAAACAAATGAAATAATGCAAACCACAATGCACTCATTTCTAACTGTGCACTTAGGATATCAGCAGAGGATGAAGATGCAGCTGACTTGGCACCAAATTGTTGGTAGGGGGAGTAGGAAAGGGAGTTAAAAGGACATAGTTTAAGTTAGGTAAATATTATCTTTCTTTATCCTGTTGCACCTTCCAGTGGATTTGATCACCAAGTACAACTTACTTTAGTTCTGCCCTCGGGAAGAGAAACACTGACGTTATTACACTGAACCCACATCTCTTCAGTGAGGTCAGTGCTCTCCCATCTCACCACAGCCGATTCAGGTTCTTCAGTCTTCTTTTTTGAGCTCAATTTATGCTGCTTGTGATATGCTGTCACCCTTACAAATGGGGAACAGAGCTGCTGCCTCACTTGTGGAAGAAGATGTGCCTGTACCATAACAAACTTTTTCAGGAAACCATAAAGCAAGGCAGGCAGTGTCCTGTAGCTATATAATTTCAAACACAAAAACTCCTGACATGAGCTGTGGTTAAGTAGAGTCAGACACACAGAACTGCATTGAATTCCAAAATTCCCCCAATTTGCCTGTCTTCAAATAAATGCCACTTACTTAAAACACGTTAATGCTGCGTTGTGTTTTTGAAGTCCCCTAGAGGACATCTTGGAGGGCAGGATGACAGGACAGGATAGGCACAGTTCAACCATCTCAATGAAAATCTTGTGTAGTTTCTAGCTTGAATTTTCACTGAAAAGCAAAATAAAAACTTTCTGGCATGTTATTTTGGGTCATATGCTGTGCCTTCCTGCTATGTGAATATTTACATCCTCTTTGAAGTCAGTCAGCAGGTACGGTCACAATACCACTGCTATAATCCTCTGCTTGTTCCAGTATGTATGCAAGATTTTCCATGTGCCATAACAGCATGTTTGGTGCCTTTTTTTCACTACAATAATATTCCATAAGTCAGTCTGAAAGTAGAGGGTCCAAACAAAGTGTTGGGATTAAACCCTCAACACATCTTGTAAGATTTATACACGATGGTATAAATAGTATAATGACTCAGGCTCTGTAGTATTATAAAATGTAGAAAAATCCCACTTCATAAATACTAATATTTTTTTCAGCATCTATAGACTTAAGTTTTAATGGCTTTTAAAATTAAAGAAAATATATTAAAATAGGATAATCTTTCCTGCTTTTCCTTTGGTAAATTTAGTTTATTGTGTTGAATTGTGTTTCACCAAACCTATTACATGATATAGAACAAACCGAGGAGGAATTAAGGAATCATAGCACTGAGCACTAAACAAAGTGCAAGCATCTGCAAGGATGGGCTGAGCTAATAACAATGTGGATAGTCACCATGTGAGGGAGCACTTAATGTCAATTTGTCAACTACTTTTAACCACACTTGGCAGTGGCAATTTTCTCCTTTTATTTTTACTCTACCAATCAGTGACTGTAAAAAGATCAGCAGTCAGTGCTTGCAGGTGTTCTTTTGTAACAAGATAACATTAATTAGGTATTTAAATATGTAATTTCTGTTTATTTCCTTGACTTTTTGCATGAACATTTTCTTAATGCTTTCTTTTGGCAGACTTTTTATTACCTTCTAAGCCATTTGTTTTTTCTCACTTGCCTGCCTCTCCTCTGTTCTTTCCTGTGTATGGTCATTTTCCCATTCACTTATTATTCAAACTCAGTGTTCAGTAAATTTAAGCCATAAAAATATGTATCTTTTTACTACAGTATTATTTGAGACAGTTACTGTGTTTATTAGTGCACTCACAGAATTATGATGTTCTGTTTGATTTCATGCTGGTTTAAAATTCTCCTAGCAACCAAAAGAAACTAGCAAAGAGTATAGAGATAGAGGCTGTTTCAAATAGGAATTAAGAGGGTACTAAAATATGCTTTTAAAATCACTCACCCAGAAATATTGAAATAGTTGTCATGTTTACCAAAACATTCTCAGCATGTTTAGTCAGCCCATAAACCAGCACAAAACAAGGCAAATACGAGCCAGGATATATCTAATACCAACTGGATGTGAAATGATATTACCAGATTTTCAATTTTAGGGTGGAAAAAGGTACCTGCCATAAGGAATGCATATTGCCAAGGAGATAAATTGATTTGTGTGTTTTTTAAAACCTCATCTTTTATTCTTTGTCTACCTCAGCATTTGCAGTTAATTCTGCAAAAAGCTGAGGTAACAGAGAAAAAGAGTGACTGAAAGGTCCATGAGAAAATCTCCCAGCAGCAGAATTTTGTTGCCACTGACTGCCACTGACTTAAAAGCAGAAAGCAGCACTAGTAGAAGCCTGAGCTCTGATTGACTCAAGGATCGGGTGAAGCACATATAAAGGGAACTGGCAATAAATGATTTAAAGGTGTTAAGACTTCCGTCTGCCTGGCAGGAGTAGAGATCAGTCCCTTGTCCACAACACAGCACTTACCATCAGGGACACTTCATATGCTATTTCCCAATTAAGTAGCTAAAAGCAATACAAAACAACCTTATTGAGCCATGAATTGTAAATGAGATTTGCTGGTAGAGCAACCACTGAGTGCCCCTTTTTGGGTTGGCCATAATATTGGGTGACAGATGACAGTATGTCTGTGTCAGCTGTATAGAAGTACTGTAATTGGAATGTAGATCCACCTTTGATTAACAGTTAATTGTTTCCCTGCCATTACAGAAATAATAACACATGGTATTATTATAAATAATACCATGGTATTTTCCAGCAATCTGTTAATAGCAAGTTTCTTCTCATCTTGTCCGCTGCTGTTGACACACATCAGGATGGTTACTGAAGATTCTTAACAATCTTTGCCTTCCCAGGCTAGCCATTAAAGGCCTTAAAAAAATAGTATGCATAACTTGAAGACACTTTGGTGGTTTTACTAGTAGGACAAATGCATCTCTGTGTGTGGCTCAAGCTACATACCTATGCCAGTCAAATGCCACAATTGTTCCCCTGGTGCAGTAACTGATACTGTGCCAAAGACCAAGTGTCTAGCAGCTCTGACTTCTGAGTTTACTGTTTTTCTAAGCGTAATATTCCAAATCCTTAAATTCTGTGATCTTAATTCCATTTTGTACATGTGACTCTACAGCTGCTTCTCAGCACTCATCTAATCCTATCAATTTTTCCTATTAAGTCACTAGATGTATTTCCTTCCATAGACCTACTATAGGATGTGAGAGGGTGACAAAGAGATCCTTTTGTCACCATGACTCTTGGCCTTATTTCCCAACACATTGATTCATGTCTTCTCCATCATTTCATTTAGCTGTAGGTTTCTAGTTCTCCCTGATTTCAGAGCTTCTTAAAGGAACATTTTATCATTTTTAAGACCCCTCCTTCTTAAAAAATGAACTATATGTAAGGAGGTGCACAAAGGAGTGTAATGTTATAAATAACTCAGCTGGTGGGACAAGATTTCTAAACCAAAAATCAGTTTAGTCTTCCTGCAACTTTAAACAGCATAAGCATCCCATTACTTCTGAAAGTCTGTTGTCTCTGTGAAGCCTTGCTACCTCCCCTAACCTTAATTTTTACATTTTAAAAATAGCATAAACAGTATACAGCACTTTTTGTCTTCAATGACAAACAAGGGACTGCATTCCTCTTTTTTTTTGAGGCTGAATCTTAACTAATTTCATGGGGAAAAAAAAGAATACTGTAATGAACTTACTTGCCAGCCTCAATTCTGAATTACCTCACAGCACTCACCCCAGCTGGTCTCTCAGAGCCTGTTAGTTATACCTTTTTTTCTGATACCCTTGAGTAGTGTGGCTACCCACATCAGGATTTGAGCAATTCCAAATATTCTCCTAGTCAGCTAACCACATGCATCTACAGCTCTCCTTATTTGCCTGGTTCCAGTGACAGCTGCGTATCTCTGAAATGCAAACCAGAAACAAAGTATGTGTGAAATTCTATGCAATCCCCAGCAACTGGAATCAGAACTGTGGGATCCTGCTTTTGCCATGTGCCTCTAGAAACAAGGGGGAAACAGCATGGAAACAGTAACTTCTGCTCCCTATTAAAGTATTTTGGACCTCCTATCCTGATCCACGCCTCTGTGACTGCAGACAAGGTCATGAGTCCTTCATTCTCAGCTTCTGCTCCAGGCCAAAAGGACTATCCTCCACAGTCCTGCACTGTTTCTTTTACTTGTGGGCTGGCAGGCAGTGACAAACAAAATTTAATGAGGGAGGGCTGACACTGAGTAGAGAAGACAAAATGCATATTCAGAAATGTGCAAGGAAGACAAATGAACAAGAAATAGGAGCTGCAGAATTGGTTGGTTACATGTCCTGGCGTTTTCTGCATAACTGGAAATTTATTGCACATATCCAGGATGGTTGTATCCTGTTCCCAAGCCCCCAGCTTATCAAGCCTGGCTGGGCAACCCTTGCAAGTCTGAAGTCAGATCTGAAAGAATCAAGAAAACATATGTCATCTGTCCAAATGGCTTGAACAACAGAGATCCAGGACTGTAGATAAGGGATTAATAAAAAGAAGAAAGGCACTTTACTGGTGAATTTATATCAATTACAGGCAAAGGAGCTAAGGATACAATTTTCAGGTCACTGCATCTCTGCTATTCCAATGGCTGCAGGGACTTAATCCTCAGCTATCATGACTGCAAATTGTGTGGGCTAATTGGCATTTCTGCATAAACTGTAATATATGAAGTGTGCTACTAAATTTTAAGAGTCCTAAAAAAGTATTAACTGCTTAGAAAATCAGTAATAAATGAATAACTTAGTTCTGAAAGTCATACTACATTTAAACATAAGTTTAAAATCACTTCAAATTTCAACAATAAACACCTACAAATCACCCTTTCTGAGAATCAGCAGAAAGACAGGCCAGAAGCTAAGGAAGATTAGCAGCTGGAGGAAAAATTAATTGACTTGCCACTCTATTATGCTTCAGGCTTCTAGACTGGGATTTACTCACAGAATAATCTATTTAATGTACCTTTGAATTCTTTGTCTTCTGATGCCATAACCTGGTGGAGAGCAGGCTGTGGCTCATCAGGCAGCTGGGAGGACAGAAATGATGTCTTGATTGACTTCTACCTGTCATGGCTTACAAGGGTGCCCGGTGCTCCACCACAGGGGTGGCCCTAGTGGAGCACCTGGCTTTGGTGTGGCATAGCCCATGCTGCCCTGTCCTCCCACCTACCCCTGGGCTCCCACAGGTGCTGCCCTCCTGCCCCCTGTGCCAATGGCAGGTGGGCCAGCAGGACTCGGTGCAGGGGGTTCACTTCCTTTTGCAACTGATGATGAATGAGGAATACACTAATTAGGTGTAAACAAGTAGAGTCACACCCTTCCAAATAAAACTGCACCCTGCAATGCCACCTGTGTGAACATGCCAGCAGGGAAACATGCCACAGGGATGGGCAACCCACATGCTGCCCACGTGGCCCACGTTGTGGCAGGCACAGTGAGACTGTCCCACAGTCATTCACGTTGGTGGACTCTTGTAAGGTGTCATTACATGTCAAAGTTCTTTTTCTGTGACAGATATTGCCAGGGGTGAAGTCGTTTTACTGCAACTGCTTTGCATACATTCACATAACAAAGACACAGTCTTCTCCTGGGACATTCCTCCTGGCTTCACACTAGCAGACAATATACTGAAGAGTATGCAACATCTCCAGCATGTTAAAGTTAACCCAAGGGCTAGATGTCCAGGAGAGCATTATGCAAAATTGAGGCCACAATTAAACAAAAGCCAAACCATCAGCCTTTGGGAGTCTGGTGACCATGTTCTAGCAGGAAGGTAGGAGGTAGGAGGCTGGTAATGATATTGTGTAACTCTCTGGAAATCTGAGTGATACGGCCCCACCTGAAAGGCAAACTCTGCTGTTTGGAAATCTGGCCTCCTTGTGCACATGCCATGTGGAAACCAAGTGTTGCAAATAGTCAGCTTTCTGGCATGCAAGAGTTTCAGGCAGTGGCATTTTCTGGCAGAAAGATCATTTCCATCTTGCCAGGCTGGGAATGGGGAGAAAGGGATACCCCATCATGAATAATCCTTCAGTTCACTTGGAAGCTGTTATCCTTATGTACCCTGCGGCTATGCTTACTCTACTGACACTCTGCTAGAGAACGCTTCAATTTAACATGCACTGTTTATTAACACCTTTTCAAATCCTAGTGTAAACCAAGCTGTGAAAAATTTGCAGTCATGAGCTGGTTAAAATTAACCCTAGCATAAGGTCCAGGCTTTAGGTTGAAAAGCTAACAGCAGATAAACCAAAGACTGTCGTTGTACCAAAACAAAAGCAGTTGCTGGCTGATTGCTCACCATTTAAATGCTGTATTAGGAATAGTAATATCTGGATGAAGTGTATTCATTTTTTTATGACTGCTTTGTTTTGAAATACTTATATAAGCTGAGCAAGTTGTATTCTGATGTGTTCTAATTGGAAACATTCAAAACACAAATAGTTTCATACAACTTCCTTCTACCTGCAACTAGCCTTCTCCTCACCAAAGGGGCTCCTCACGTAAAAGGAAGACTGTCCCAGCACCCTGCCCTTATCCGAAATACAAAGCAATCTCCCTGTGGAAAAAAAGCAAAGATAACTCTGGCTACAGACAGAGGACATTTCCCTTTGACACAATTTTAGAGAGGCCTCTCCTGTTTGAGGCTTCAAGATACCTACTGCACAAGAAATCGTGCTTTGCTGGAAGAACCTCCCATAACCCCTTGGCCTGCTGTACTATGAGGCTTGCAGGAGGCCAGAGCAGAGGCTCTGGAGCAGAGCTGAGCTGATGACTGCAGGAGGCTGAAGGAAGACAAATCATGTCAGAGAGAGACATGTGGTGAGAATCCAGCCCAGAGGGTTCAGGGCAGATACAGCCTTTGCAGGTGGCCTGGAAGGAGGCTCTGCAGCTCTGCTGACACATAGTGCAGACCATGGCAAACAGACTGAAAGGCGCGTTCCAGCCTTCTAAATTAGTGTCTGAAATTCATCATCAGGCACATGGTGCTTAAGTATTTTGTATCACAATGATTGATTTTCAGTGCAGTTAAGGCAATTAATACACTTCCAAAAGGTAAGGTTAAAAGCTTAATATTTTGATGTGTTCCAGAACAAATCAAGAACTTGGCAGCTGAATCAGACCCAGGATTCCTTTTATCTGCCAGCAGTAAGTACAAGGTGTTTCAGAAGAATATGTAAGACCTCTGCAGCCAGCATATGAGGGAAACGTGTTTTCTATTCTCACCCTAAATGTGCTTCAGATTTCTTCCTGATCTAATGGAGATTTTGTCCATACCAAAAAATACCTTTCAGAGAGATTTGACCATAGTTACAGCTCTGCTATTTGTTATTTAGGGAAACTCTGACTATCACTTGTCAGCTTTCATCATTTTCATTACACTGGAGGGATACAAAGATTATATTAGCTGTCTAGTGTAGAGCCTCATTACTTTTATATGCCTGTTCTTTTATTTAATTGAATGTTGCCTTGTTCTTGCCTATAAAAGTACTGCAGACAGAAAGCTTCAAGTAAGTTCCTAATATTATTTTTATCTATCATGTTATTTATCTCCACATTAAAGAAAACATAACTTGTATTTTTTACTTGTCTCCATGTGTGAGAGTTCTTTCCATTCCCTTGATTCCATTCCCATTTTTTTTTTGATTCACCATTTTTTCTGAAACTACTCTAACTAGCTCTGTGATACCCGTTTTTGACATGTAGTTACAAAGACCACACAACTGATGCTGCAGTGTCAATACAAACAATGACAGATTTTTTTCCATCACAGTGTATCTGCTATTCTTTTCTTCCCCTTAAATGACTTGTTTGATCTTTGTCCACTGAGGAACCTGCAGTGGTGCTTCATTTTAAGTTGCAAATTAGTTTGGACTCCTATTAGACATATGATTAGTTTAATTTTTCACTTTCAATCTACAGTAGATTGTGTATCTTAGCTCTGAAAAATCTATTCTGTCTCATCTGAGAAACTTCAAAGAGACCCTTTTAAAATATACCACTCTCTTTTTATAAGCTATGCTTTCTCCTAGATAATTTCAGCTTCTTTACTGTTGTGGAAGTAAGCTGGGGTGATAAACAGAAAAAAATTTTTATTTGATACTTCTTTATTCACCTTTATGTTACAATTTCACAACATAAAAAGTGCAAGAAAATTATGAATTGGGGGGAATTGTTGGCTAATTTTTTAAGGCTATTTTAATACTGTCTTTTTTGGCAATAATGGAACAAGCCTGTTTGCTGTTAGATTTTTAAAACATTATTAAAAAATTTATTTAGGAACCCCAGTAAATCAAGTGTATTCAATTAATTAAAAGTACCCTTTTTTTATAACCTTAAAAAAGAAAAGGCAAATAAATTTTTATTAGTTACCTAAATTAAACATGATGCTGCTTTATTAACATGTTAATGGGAAGATTCTGATAGTTTCAGTAACACAAGAGCATATGTGCTTACCCTTCTTGTTTGATACTTTCTGGCCATAACAGCCATGACAAGACTTCAGTAACATTTGTGTGAACAATCTGATCAAAGATGTCTTTGAAACTGAGAATTAAGTGCTTTGCTCTATTCAAAATGAACTGTTCAGCAGCACTTTTCATCATGAGTACACTATGAAATACTTTTGTGAAACCAGTTTAGCAGAGCTGCCTAACAGCTGGCCACATAAATACTTTTGCCAGAAGAGTGAGCTCCTTCTATATCTTCATTTCAGCTTTCAAAAATTTATTTTGGCCTTTATTTCAAATACATTCCACTGTTGTCTCCAAACAGAAGATTAGCAAGCTACTTAAATGCTTGCAACCATTTACTGTTGTGTCAGGAGGAAAAATCTGTAAAAACATAGAAAAATGATCACTTGATTAAGACGTAAGAATAAGGATGGGAACCAGAACTAGCTTGAGAGCCAATGAATATGCATTCATGTTTTATGTCTGTGAATGGAATACAACATGGCCTTAGACAAATCACTTCATATCACTGTAGTTCTGCTTCCTCTCCAGCTGTCAAACAGGGATAATTTTAGTCTGCAGGACAGGAAAAAATGTAATTTCCAGAGTAAATAGATAGTGTGGTAGTGTATGATATTGCTGGCCTTAAGTCCACTATGACTCCTGGTGATTAGTCCTGAAATTTGGATCCCATGTGCATCTAAACCTTCTTGGTCTGTGCAGAGTGCAGGCACCATTTCTAGCTTGATCTCTTGCATTTTCAGTGGAGGCAGGACCTGGCAGCTCAGCTCTTCGGTGTTCTTAAACTACCCCTGGGACCTGCCTTTAGGGCCCTTAGAAGTGTTTTGCTGACTGGCAAGCTGCTTGATAGGCTTGACCTCCTGCAATACTAACTGCACCTAGTAACTCCTATTGAATTAGCTTTCACTCTGAGTACTTTCTGCATGGTGCTGAGATGCCCACATGGACATGGAAGGGGAATTGATACCTTGTAATGAGCAGCTGATTATCACAAAGGAACACCATCTTCCATGTATTTGAGTGGAACAGACAACCTACTGTGTTTGACTTTGCCCATGTAAAAAGCTATGGAGAGATTTCCTATTCTTTTCACATACGAACCTTTGCAATGAATGCTTACCAGGTCTGACCTATGTTCAGTGGCACTACTTGCATTTGGCCATCATCTGGAATGTTTATGTTTGTCTTAGTCTTTTACTAGCAAATAACTTTTGAGCACAGCAGGTGCCAAACCTCACTCTCCCGCCCACCAAATGTCTTCATATAGGAGGACTTGATGACTTATGTCTGGATGACTTAAGTACATTGCAAGTAAAAGCTGCATTGGCACAGACTTTTCCTGGAAGGCAGGATTTTCTGGCCATCTTAGGAACAGAAGGTGAACCATCAGCTCGTTTCCTTCTATTTTGTGGTGTAAAAGCACTTCTGTTTCATTTAGGACACAATAAACCATTGATTACTTTCTGTAAGAGACACATTTTCTTATACACAAATATGTTCTTGCTGAGACACAAGATTTTACTTTCTCACCAATATTGTTCTAATCCTATTGACACAAACTCCTTCGTAACACCAATTTTACACAATAGAATCAAATAATCAAATCAATTATTTGTCCTCCTATCAGGGACAGATAGGAGGCTAATTATTTTTCTTTAGCTGCTGATGTGCTGCTGTTATCGCTTTTCAGTTTTCGGTGCCACTGTTCAGTTTGGAAAGTCATGACTAAAATGTTTCTATACCAAGAAATGAAAAATACAGGGCAAGTAATCAGCAGATTTGACTTCTCTTGCTTGGAGCAGTGTTTTGAAAACAAGGTGGCAAAGAGACGAGAGGGCAGATGCTCACACTGAGCTCCTAAGGAGAACTAGCAACAGAGGTGGCTAAATCATCTTTTACGTCTCACTGAAAAGTTTCCTGGAGAGCTATACATCACTAAATTAGTGACAAAAACTACACAATAAATAAATAATAGTCCTACACCTTACATACTGCATCAGGTAGAGTTTTGTGTCACATGGTTTAAAGGAGGAATACTTACACATAGTTCTTTAAGTAATAATGAAGTAGAATTTGAAAATGCTTTTAGCTAAATTTACACTGTGATCTCTATTTTCAGCTAATCTTTGGGCACGAGATGAAGCCTCCAATTCCTTAAAAAATATTTTAAAAATAATCAAGAAATCTGTGATCTGATATATACTCCCTTGTTCTTTGGTTTTTGCTTGTCCATACAGACTGGGCATTGGTTCAAGCTGTTGCCTCATACCTGGAGGACAGGATTTTTCCGCAGTCTCTTTGTCTCTACATTTTGATTAGCCAACATTTTCTGAACTTGGACGACCTTTTCAGTTTGTATTGAGGCATATAAAGTGGATAATTGTAGCAGAGGGAGAGAGAAAAAAGTCTTTTTGGTGGGCAAGTCCATTCTCCTTTAAGAACAGACCGCAGTCTCAGTGATGGGATGTATCAGATTAAATTGTCATAACAATTTCATTTTTCCAGGCATCTGCAATTATTTATTTATGTAAGGGAGAGCTTCAATTGTAGAAAGGGAGTAAAAGATTTCTCAAAAAAAAATCAACTCCTTAAATTGTATTTTCTTGTAGATATTTTCATTCTTCCCTGAAACAGTTAAAATATTTTAATTATTAGTGGAACTGCAGGGGTTCACTGTCTCTGTATAGCCACCATAAAAAGTATCAAGAGCAGGAAATCAAAACAAGAGGTAGGAATGACAGTTAATCAAGGCAGAGACAATTAAAAATCCAGTAGCACCAGTTAATTTTTTACAGTGATTGATCACTTTTCATTATGAGGGAAGAGAAAAATTTCCACCTTTTAATTTGAATGAGGTTTCTAGGAGAAGGAAAAGCAAGAACTCACTAAATCTGTGAATTAATTATGAGAAGCATAAAGGTTGATCAAAGCATAGAAAAGGAGGACATTTAAAACCCAGTGGAAAAGCATACTAATCTCTCCTTGGCATGTTACCATGGATCAAATAGGACCAAAATGGTTAAAAAAATAGGAGTATACAGCCAAAAGCTGGACCAAGAAATCACATGAGTAATAATGTTAACTGACAGGCAATAAAGGATTTGCAGTATGTGATGGCTGCATCTGGTATGGGGAACTACCTGCTATTATCTAAGAAGAAAAATATTTATTGAATTTTCCCTCTGTGATTTCAAAGACCATGAATGAAAAAAATCTGTATGTTTTGCACGCAGGAGCTCTCGTGATGAAGTGTCTATCTACTGTGCTGGAAGAACTGATATTTTGCCAATGTCCAAATAAGACCTCTTACTGACTGTAGATTTGTCTCAAACAATTTTTCACTTCTGCTCCTTTGAGACCACTGCTTTTAATTGCATAGAGTCATCATCTGAACACAGAGCTGAGAATCATTCTTCAGCTCCAGTTCCACAACAATTCTGTAAATTTTGGCACTTCGTTTTTAGTTAAATGCTGAACGGTTCACTGAAGAAAACAAGTATTCCACGAAGCTGTATGACTTTTGAACTGGTGAAATAGAAGGAATGTTAGGGGGTTTTGCAGAAAAATATCAGGTTCAAAGACAAATTTAAAAGAAAAAACATTGAGTCAGTAAGAGATTCTGAAATACAATCTGGGAGTACTTCCATAGTCAAGAGATTGGATAAACTCTTCATTAGGTGCTTGTCAAAACTGCAGTAGTTATGAAAAGTACTGTGCTCTGATCCCCTCAGACTACAGCATCCCTTTTAAAATCCAGTCTTTTGGAAAATGTCAGGAAGACAGGTGGGTACCCTATTGCTTGCTTCTTTGTGTGTTTAGGCATGGTGCCTCCCTACATTCTCTCTGCAATTTCAATATCAAAATGTAAATTTCATATGTAAAATTGCTTTATTGGGTACTTTTATCCATATATATTTATCCAAAATAGAAATATTACATACTTAGAAATTTCATTTGATACATCAAGTTCATGTAAACAATTATCACTCCAGTACCACAGGAAAAGAGTCAGAAAAAATGTCAGAGGTCAAGCCTTACACATCTTGCCCAGAGGAGTGGAGAAGGAGGGAGGGAACTACCTGCCTGAATTCCCAGGAGGTCCCTCTTCATTGCTGTGGAGGTCAGGCAGGTGACAGCCATCTGACTGCCACCTCCAGCCTTCTGCTAAGGAATTAGTTGATTTGCACCCAATGGTCTGATTTTCATGGCAGCAGTACAATGAGTATTGGTCTTAAAAGTAATCTGGGAGCTTCAATTAGTTTGTGATGATAATAGCTGGAAAAGACTATTGTAACATGATATATTACAGGTGAGAAGAGCACCTAAAGGCTTTTGGGTGCCCTCTGAAATAAAGATGATTAGACTGAGGCTTGAAAGCAGTAGAAGGCTTGGGAGATACAAATACCTAAGTAGCAATTGAAGGTAGGAGTGTTTGTGCAGCAAGAATGAGGTCTCTGGATTTTAATGGGAAATTCAATATGTGCAAGATTGACTGTCACTGTATAAGACATAGAGAGGTTAGAAAAGAGCAACTAGAATGATTAACTGAGTGAGAGAGCATTATTCTGTTACCTGGATTGAGAAGGTGAATTATATTATGTCTGAAGAAGGCACATGTGCATCTTGCATGAGAACCTCAGTCTGGTAACACACTTTGATTTGATGTGATCCCCTCTGCCTTTTTAAAATACCTGTGTTATGCAGAGTAGTATCCACCCTCTGGGTTATTTTCTGTTTGCCTTCCCAAATGGAGCTAGTGCTGGTTAGGAACAAAAGAATTGCTTTGAAACATGATCTAGGACCCAGAGTTCTCTTAAAAAAAAATTCTGAGACATTCCACCCGAAAAAATTTTATTCTGAAACCAAAATGCAGACAAATGGCCAGAGACAGGTTTTAGACAGCTTTGGCCCAAATTACAGTAACACTGATTAAATAAATACATGCCTTAGAAGCATAGAATTGTTAAGGGTGGAAAAGACCTTTAAGATCATGGAGTCCAACCATTAACTATCATTTTGGAAAATTAAGTGATTTCCATTTTCTCTCCTTTCCCTCACTCTCTCCAACACTTGAATCATAATAATGATGATTGGAACAAAAAGAGAAGTATTTTTTATTTTTAAATTTTATGACAGTCACTTAAGTCACCATAATGACACTACAGAGAGATTGCCTGGTTGATTCTAAGATTTGTGGCATATGAGAACTATGTTGAGGCACTTCTTACAGTAAAAGCCATAAACAGGCTTAGAACACATACCACAAAAAAAAACTGGGGACATAATTTTTAGAGTTGGTAATTAATTAAAAATTACTACTTCATTCTCAGCTCCTATTTAAGTAATTTATCAATTTAAGTGTTACATGGTCCACAATTTCTGCTGTCTGATAGAAGATTTTATTAAATCAATAATGAAATAAATTTCAGCTCCATAATCCCAATTTAATTTGGGAGACAATCAGAGAAAAACACATCCCTGCTCAGTTCAGCAGTGCCAGGCTGGAAGCCCTCACAGCTCTCAGCAGTCCCTGGTGCAGTGCTGGTGTCCCTGTCTCAAGGAGACCGAACGAGCTTCTCCGGGCAAGGGCATTCAGTGGGAGCAAACTGCAGCCCCCCTGTGCCCCAAGCAGCAACTCCCACAGCCACAGCCATACCTCAGCAAGCATACCATAGGATGGTGGTAATGGAAGGGCATTGTTTCTTGCCAATCTGTTTTGTATTTGTCTCACGTGCCTATGCCTAAGCTTGCCCCTTCCCCTCTGGAGGACTGGGCTCTCCTGGGAGAGCCCAGTGTCTGTGTTCTCCATCCTTCTGGGCTCTGGGGAGTGTTTGAAGTCCAAGGGTAAGCTCTAGACAGGGGTATCTTTTGAAGGAAAAACCAAAGCATTAGAAGTAGTTTAAACAAATCATTTAATGCCAAATACTGTATTTAAAGTAAGGTAAACTGTGTGAGATTTATCTTTTTTGGTATGCTGGCATGATAGTTGGGTGGAGTTTTACAGACTTCCAAAGAGCTTTGCAAAACAACTATTTAACCCTCTAAAGATAATGTTAGGAACAGAAAGTGATAGGGTAATTCCAGTAGCTTGCAACTTCTCTGAGTACCTTCACATTAGCAAACCATCTGGTTTTGCAGTTCTCTTACCAAGAGCTTTGTTAACTGCACTGGATACCAACTAAGTGATGTTGCATGTTCATTATGCATGAATGTATTCACCAGGAAATAAAGCTGCTGCAAACAAATACACTGAAAACCTTCTTGAACATGTAAACCTTCAGCAATTGTTTCTTCCTCTGTTATCTCAGTACGGACTTTTATAAGACTTGTTTCAGGCATATCAAATGTAGATGTCCTTTCTGATTAAAGGAAAATATTTTAGATGGCAGTTCCCAGCGTTCAGATTATGCTGTTAACCTATAACTTTTTTTTTTTTCCCTAAACACAAGGAAAAGACAAGGAAGGGACAAGGAAAGATGGCTTAAAAATCAGGTAGCATGCTGAGAATAGGATAAAGTGTATTCTTAAATAAAGAAAACAGCAGTGGACTGAATACACATTGGGAAAAACAGTATATTGACACACACTTTCTGACCAATGTTGGGAAGTGCTAGGAAGAACCAGGCACAGCTTTGAACTTTCTGGATCCCCATGTGTGAATGGAATTCTGAAAAATTTAACTGCAGTTACACAAATGGCCACATCATTTTTTGGTTTGATTACCAAAAATTAAGCAGAACAACATAACTAGTACAAAATATTAACTTGCTTCAGCTTCTCTTCAACATTACCACACTTGTGAGGTCCTAAACTTAAGAGTTCTGTTAGATATGATGGACCCAAGTCAAGGAGCACTGCTTTGTCTTTGATTACAGGTCCCACCAGCAGCCCCTGTCCTTTGCAAACCTGAACTCCCAGAGGAGAAAACTGAGTTAAAACGAAGCCATGACTGTCAAGACCTTGAGTGCATCACCAGGCAATGTTGCCTTTCAGGGATTGCACTGCCTGTGCTTGAGGCCCACTCTGACACAGCATGGCTTGGTGACCTGAACCAGCCTGCTGTGAAAAGCTGTGACACCTGCTCTCCTCCCCTGGTGGGGTCTTTCAGACTGCCCCCTGCCACTGGCCCTGCTGCCTCATCAGCACCCACAGCTCCCAGATCACCCTGTCCTTGCTGCTTCCCAATTGACACAGATGTACACAGTCACCTTCCAGTCTGGGAATACAGCCAATGCTAAAACCAAACAGAAAATGTATTCTCCCTTGTATGCACCTAAATGCATGTGTGCTCACCCCCTGGTCTGTGGTAAGTGCCAGGAAAAAGCCTAAGTAAAAGCAATCAAAATTTATGGAAGAGTAAGGAAAGCTATGTAAAGCTATGGTGGGACAAATATGAGGGATTACATCTTTTATAGAGTGTTGATCAACCTGCAAACCTGCAAACTGACAGTCTGCAGGTGAGATAGGTCTATTTGCCTCTGCCTACAGAGTGTCCCTGGCCCTGTAACCTGGGTGAGAGAAATCAGTTCATTCTCTCCTTGCAATTTGGGGGCCCTGCTAAGTGATGCTCTGTGGCAGAGACCATGGAGATTGATGGGATGGTGGAGCCTGGGACTGTGGTGATTCTGCAACCAGAGCAAGCCTGTCTGCCTGCCTTGCAGTGTTACTCTTCCTCCATTAAGTAAGTGGTTCTAGCATCCAGGCTAGCCAGCTCAGCAACTTTCAGGGACACAAGGTTAAAATGCTTCAAAATCTGGGAAAACATTAGCTCTTTCTGTTTTGGGACCCCTCATTTGAAAGTAATAGTTCTTCGTGTTTGTCTGACTTGTCTCTACAAGCAATATGAACATATAATTCATCTGGAGAGAGGAAATGTCACCTGAAACTTGCTGAGGAATGTAAGATCAGCACTAATACAAATCAATACAGGTTACTTTCCTGATTCATAATGTATGTCAGGTTGCAATTCCCATGGCTGAAGGCTGCCTGCCTAATATATTTATCCAATACTGGAATCAGTGCCCAGCTCTGCAAAATATATGATTTTCATTTAAAAGTAATAGTGAGTTTTGAGGCTTGTTGAGAGATCTCACATTGCCATTGGAGTACACAGGTTTTTAATTGTGTTTGGATGTGTGCCCTAAGAAAACAGTCCTACTGGTGATGGTCAATGAGCAGCACTATTTCCAGCTCGGGGCCATTGCGGTCAGCAGGGACAGTTTCCTGAAGGGTGTCATTATTCATATGCTGGTGCATCACCTGTACTGTATCCAGTGTGCCTTAGTAGGACTGAATCCTGCACCTCTCATGAGTCACCTTTACATTCCCTGCAAATATACCTGGCAAACGTTTTTATTTTATTTTATTTTTCCCAATCTGAAATATTGGTAGGTTTGGGATAAAAAACTACTTAAACTGATTTAAGACCTTCCTCCTGATTTTTGACTGGTTCATATATCAATGCTTCACACAAGTTACATAGTTGGATACATATTTTGCCAGAATCTCTAGGCAGCTTTGAAGAGGACTAGTACTATCTGCAGTGCAAATGTTAATTCAAGCAAATATAACCAAAACTATTAAATTTGTATTGTGGGAAAATCCTGTGTAAGCCTAGAGTCATTAATTTTTTTACTTTAGAGCCCAGAATCTAAAGCACTAATTAAAAGTGTAAGTCTTTATTATTTGCTTTAAGACATTTGGAGGATGGTATCTGAATCTAAAAAGTAAACATTTTTTCTCAATATGTTTTTGTTGTAATTGTCCAATACAGCATTCATACTGCAGAATTTGTCAGAATATCAATAAATATGCACACATTTTGTCTGAAAAGAAAGCTTTTATGTTATCGCATTAAAAATAGTAGCATTTTACTGCAGCAGAGTAGATAATTCTTGCAAATGTTATAAGTCATGCATATTTTGAGTTTATATATTGCACTGTTTCAAGCAGTGAAATATATTTGTGTTTAACTTCAGAAGTACATCAAAGAGACAATATAAACTTGTCCCTTTAAGTGGGAGACAATAAAAAGCCCTTTATGTATTTTTACTTGCTGGGAGACTTGGAAGCATTAACAAAACCAAACTCATATTTTATTCTTTGTTTGACAAGACAGCAAAGGAAATACTCGTTTCTTTTGCCATTATTAAAGGCTACCACGTTTCTGCCTATTAGAGAAAAACTATCAGATTTAAAAGCAAATACAAACCCCATTGAGTCTTCCTTAACCACGATATTAATACATTCTTGGAATACATACAGACATCTGCTTGCTAAAAAGCTAGTGGCAGAGAAGGGAGTTTCTAGCCTTCAGTTGGGGTGGTGTAAATGACCATAGGAAAGTCCTTAGCTGTTTTTGTTGGCTAAAATTTCTTTCTGGGCAGATTTAAAAATATATATATATTTAAAATTTCATACGATAAATGGAGTCTACTTAGACGGCTAACAACTTTATAATGACAGTGATTTTCAGCTGAAATACCACTGCCACTATTGATACAGAAAATTCATTTGTTGTACTTGTTTTATAGCAGGAGATTTAGTGGTCTTGCCTCAGTTCTGCAGCAAGCCATTATTCTTACATCTCATTTTCTATGTGTTTGGTCTCACACCTTTGTGGGAGCTGAGTAAGGTGCCTTGTATTCCTTTTTCCTTTGACTGTCTCTGGTTGGAGATGACCTAATCTCTCATCTCTGATACCTGTTCCCATCTCTTCTTCTGCCTCCAGATTCTTCCATTTAAAGTATTCTAGTTGGGAGTTTTCTATCAAAGATGTCTGCAGGTTATTGCCAATGATTCATTGTTAGAACTGTCAAATTATACCTTGTGCTATTAAATAATAGGATATGGCATCAATGAAACTGAATCTGACACTGTTTCCCTGCAATCCTTTTCAATAGGGATGGTATTCCTTTCAAGGGACTTTTCAGCAATCTACTAAATTAAGGGATAAAGATGACCAGCTTTCCTGTGATCTGCCCAAACTTGTGCCAGACAAACTGCAGCTTAGAGTATTTATATAGCAAAAAAAAGGCTGACTTTGTCAATCAGCTGCTTCGCTGAGATACTCCTTGAGCATATCTGTTCCAGCAAACTGAGATATTAAATTGCATATTTTTCCCATCAACATAGGTCTATGAAAGATTTTACCCATCCCCTTTTTTTTTAATTTCCTTCAGGAAATACTCTTTTGTCTCCCCTGAACTTGTGGTGTGGCATATCTTGTTTGCTTTTTAACTCCACATACAGCCTATAATTTTTAGTACATTTTTATCTTAAAGAGCAGCATTCTGCTAATTTAAAAAAAATAACAGAACAAAACATATGAGTAAGATCTTGCTCCAGAATAATTAAGTGGAGTTGGGCACTTCCTGTCCCAATTGTGCTAATGGCTTTATCTTTGTAAGGTGTGCCCTTCAGATATTTTTTGACAATCACAGCCCACATTTGTTCAAGAAAATTTTCTGGGTGTTTTTTTTTT